>OY735233.1:30727634-30775134 GCA_963457665.1 Thysanoteuthis rhombus | reverse complement strand
AATTATAGAAGAAATCAAATTTTGTAAAAAAATATATATATATATGTAAAGGAAAAAATTTTAAATTATCCCCGTTTCTTATTTTACCATTTTCTCGCATTGTTTTATTTAAATATTTTACTTAAAGAATAAAAAGTAAAATGGAAATATTCAAAGCATAAAATTGTACAAAACAATGATAAGAAGGTCGGATTTAAAAAAAATATACAGTAGACAGGAGAGAAATGAATAAGACTTTTTTTATTTTTATACTTTTTTAGGGAAAAGGAGAAAAAATTGTGAAAAATTCATTTATTTTTGCTAACTCGCATTTTCTGTTTTTATTTAATTCTTTATTTATGTTTAATTTTTTTAAAGTTCGACAGTGTTAGCTGAGGCTTGAGAAGGAAGATGGATGTCGTGTAAAATGAAAATGAGACGGTGGAAGGAAGGAGAGTTTTTGGTTTATGTACGTTTGTATGAGTGGTGAGTGTGGGTGGCCTCTTTTTAATTCCTTAAAAATGTTTAATTTTATGTACTGCCTTTTTTCCCTTTGCTTCTCAGCACTTTCATTTTTGTCTCCATCCCTCTCCCCTTCTTCTCCAACCTGACCCGTCCCTCGGTTCATTTTATATTTTGTATCCCACCGAGACAGAATTTGAAAAGTAGGACGGGTGGGGCTGAATGAGGGAGAGCAAGAGATACAAGCGGTTTGAAAGATTAAAAACGGAAAAGAATATAAGAACAAACTGAGAACAGATAAGAAATTTAAGAAAAGAAATGTAAAAATTTTAACGAAAATTAAGAGAGTTAAAGTGAGGCAGGACTTGTAAAAGAAGGCCTGTAATGAAGAAAATGAACTTTTTTTTTCAACTGGATAATTCTATTTTTTGAAAAATGTTCTTCAACTTTTTTTTATATGTAAGTTAATTTATTTTTATATACGTGTAGTTTTTTCTTCACTTCGTGAAAGGAATAGCGAAAAAGAAAAGAGAAAATAGGAAAAAATGTCCTGAAATTTAATTAGCAGCCTCACTGTCTAAATTCTTTTCTTGATGCGTTGATGCTCATAGTACGAGGTAAGGGAGTAGGGACGGCTAGGGGAATAGGCGTACCAGTGTGTATATGTATGTGTATATTCACTCACATAGCATGAAGTCTGCATATGCACACCTTTCTACACATCCCCGGATGTATGCGCACAATTAAAACAGCCATCTATAACTGTCTTTGTTATCATGCTATTTCACAACGGCCAAACTGATCAGGATAAACCTTAGATTGGGAATAGCAACTGCAAACCAAACAATATTTGAAAAATTGATCTACTTTTAGAATATGCCATGTGTATGCCTATATTTTTGTCAGTAACATTTTTTCAATAGAGATAAGTATTAAATGTTGATAATTGAGTAGTTTCTTTTATTCAATTAATTCATTCATTTGGTGTTGCTTTCGGACAAAAGCGTAAAATATCCGGGTTTATTCTGGTTGAACATAAACAAGACTGGTATAGTTAGTTACTTAAAAGAAACGGTGGCATGTCGTGTTGGGGGTGATCAATTAAAGAATTGTATAAAGGGATTATCAATGGATAAGTTACTTCTCTCACCTTTCTTTGGACAGTGATCACAAAAAAGTCTGAATTCTTAAAAAAGTGCAGACGCTGCCGGTCAAAAACTAGTGTTTCAATAGAAAATAGCGCAAATCATAATCATTCTGTTGGATCATATATCCATTTCTTAATAATACACACACACACACACGCGCGCACACACACACACACACACACACATATATATATATATATATATATATATATATATATATATATATATATATATATATATGCACGCGCGTGTGTGTGTATGTGTGTATGTTAGGAGAGACGGGAAGAAGTGTCCAGATTGCCAAGTTAGGTTTCGAAAATCCAACAATATCATAAACCAATTGTCTCTATAATTTCATTCTTTTTTAATCTGTAACTTCCAAAATGGAGATGGATTTCAAGTGTGTATGTAAAGTAGTGTCACCTACATATCCACCATTTTCGGTAAAGTTAAAGCTATTTTTTCATTCTTCGTACCTTTTGGGACACCCTGTATATCCATATGCATATACACTCACTCACACACACAAACAGGTACACATACACTAAAGCACGCATGCACACGCACGTACATGTATGCACAGCATATTATGAGGGTAGAGTCTAGAAATATTTTCCCAGAGCTACTTATAAACTGAAAAATGTGATTCTCACTGTCTCGCTTCGTAACAATGGGCTCTTCCACTTGAATGTAGAAGTTTGCTGATAAAAATGCATCTTACCAACCATTTGTAACAATGGACTCTCCCACACGAGTTCAGAGGTAAATTTCATAAAAAAGTAATTGAATAAAAATTTAAATATATCCGTGGATTGAAACTAGGGAATGAGTTAGTTCATTGAATAGTAGACTCTAACCAACTTGTCGGATAATAATTCATTTAGTTACTCAGTGGGGTTAGAAGTTGAAATCCTCATATGAAACTCGAGTTTCAGTTCTAAAGCGGTTCCGCCCATGTCAGGAGACCCCTAAATAACTGTAATGGATTTTCTTCACAAATACCTTTGTACCAAAAATGGTTGCTCTACACGAACATACCGAATTTTATTACGATTATCTTGGCTCAGTGGCATGTTAGGCCCTAGAGCGGCATGCCGTAATCCAATCTACAGCTGCGTTATGCCAAAGTCTTTTGAAATGGTACTCAATGTCCCGTCGCTAAGCACGACCAAATCACGTTGGATACACCGGCTCCCCAGAGATTACCGAAGTTAACCAACTTAGAGCCTTGTCAGTACCTCGATGGGTGGCCTCTGGGGAATACTAGGTGCTGTAAGCAAATACAGGGCTTCGACAGGCCTGGCAAACTAGAAACAGGTCTTACTACCAATTGCCTGTGACTACCTAACTTTGCGATATCCTCGATATATGCAGAGAACAATGATACATATACGACAATATATAAATTGTAGTTTAGAAAGTTGCATCTAAAGAGCCAAGCAGCGTGAGTCGTTCTCTTGAATCACACTTTCTGCCACAGCACTGGATTGCCATCGATCAGGAATTACGCAGTTAAAATTGCAGTCGAATTATATCAAATTATATAAGGCACGTGACAGCACTGTACTCAGACACAACAGTATTTAGCAGCTTAAATGATTGCATCATGCATTAGCCTCGTTCATGCATCTAATCCCTTGGGTGGTTTCTGCAATGCAGTTTTATTATGTACTGAAACATCTTTGTAATACAACGGGTACAAACTTCCCGGTGGAAGGAAACCATTCTTACCATTGATTGTTACATTAAAATATGTGTGTAATTAGCATCTTTTTCAGATTTGAAATACAAGTCGTCCAAAAACGGTTGTACTGTTTTTTCAACACACACACATCATATATATATTTAAGTTGGGTTACATTTCATTGAAACTCTTATTTGAGATGATCATCCGTTATTACACAATGAATGCATAATGTGGCCCAGACAACTTAAACAGAATAAACAACCCAAGAATTTGGGACAGCAGGAATCTCTCATTTTTCCAAGAAAAAATATCTTTCTCTCTATGTATACCTAGAGAGAGAGAGAGAGAGAGAGAGAGAGAGAGAGAGAGAGAGAGAGAGTGAGAGAGAAAGAGAGAGTTCTGTGTGACTATGGAGTAGAATTGTAGCTCACTTTCTACACCAAACCCAGCGTTACAATTGCGTGCCTTGGAATCGTTACGCAATCAAGTCTAATTGTACGAAAAAAATATGGGTAATTATGCAGTTATATTCCTAGAACACAAGGGCATACTTGTTATGCTGTCTCTATATCTGTGTATAGGTGTGCATGTACGCGTGTGTCTGGGTAAATTGCGTATTCATACTATAACGTCCTGTATAACTAAGCCTGACATAATTGACCGTCGTTTTATTTAGAATACTCTTACAGCGTGATCACAAAGTAACTGGGCAAAACGTAGTCTACTCAAATGATCTATTGGTACAAATTATCTCATTTCCCCATTCCTCCTTTTTTGGATCTCAATCCAGATTGTCTTTCCCTTCATCTTGCTTCTTTCCACCGTTGCTCAGAAGAAGGGGTCAGCAATTCTCCAACAAGACAGAGTATTGCCACATTCTCAGTGCCGGATTAACTATGTGGCAAAAATCGCAATTGCTATAGGCCCCAAATTTTTTAGCCCCCCCCCCGCACTAAATTTTCGCAAGCTATCAATACCGATCCAGTGATTCTGCACTTTCTTTATTAC
This sequence comes from Thysanoteuthis rhombus, assembly GCA_963457665.1. Lineage (NCBI taxonomy): Eukaryota > Metazoa > Mollusca > Cephalopoda > Oegopsida > Thysanoteuthidae > Thysanoteuthis > Thysanoteuthis major. The sequence continues at coordinate 30,770,850 of OY735233.1, read as the reverse complement.
TGCAATTATATGTCGCATTCAGCTTCTATGAACGACTGGGTGTTTACGATTAGCAATTTAGCCCTTTCTCACTTCTGACTGTTGCTCTTATTTCAACGCACACGTAATTGGAGTGTGGTATCTGTGTTATTCATATATGACAAATTTTAGTTATTTGAAACTAATGTCATAAGCGCAGTATAAAAATCAAAACGGAAAGTAATACCATTACAGAACTATCAGATATGTTTGTCATACTTGGCCTGTATAGCAATTTGAAAAAATCCTTGCTTTTTCAATGCTTACAAAATGGTGAGTTCTAATACTTGTGTGCATTAGAAATCGTCAACCAAAACTGTCAACATGAGTTTCTTCAGTTTTCAAGTTAGTCTGTTTGGCTAGTTATGTATGTATGTATGTATCACGCGTACAGGCCACATCAATGGAGATAGAGGGCTGAAATTTCAAACATTTACTCCCTATTATGTCAAGAAATACGTTGTTTTTTTACTTTTTGGTACCATCTCCCCTAAGGTATTTTATTTTAGTTGGAGGCTCAATTTGCAATGTAAGATCATGCTAAATTGTTCACTCAGATTGAGTCTAGTAGCATTTACAACTGATCAGTGATCAATGCTGAACGAAATACGAGTGATGTAACATTCAATTATGACCCGTTTTCATAATTGTTTAATTGATCATCCCCAACAGGGCATGCTGCTTATGACGATGGTCATGTGATTTTTTTTTGAATGACTAACCAGAACTATTCTTTTTTTAAAATTCAAAGCTCGTTTGAAGCACCTGCTACGGGCTCGACACTAGTGTTATCCGGTCGTGCACTTCAACCCTCTTTTTTTGCACAGTTATCGGAATGATTCTAAACAAATGCTGTAAACACTAATAACACCCATAACAATGACCAGTATCGCTGAAAATGAACACTGATGCACTTGAATAATGACAATAACGCCTTTTTAATTGAAAAATCAAAAATGACTATAAATTTTCTGATATTTCATGACATGGCCCTTTATATCAAATTTATGTTACTTGTTATGTAATTCAGAATAATTATGAGTATCAGCCCCTTTTTTAGATGATGAAAAGTCTGGAATCAAGAATGTTCCAGCTAACATGGTATCAATATTCATTACTGGGAAGAGTTTGTCTAATTGAAAAAATCAGAGGAAGGTACATCGGATGTTGATTGGATATGACCGCTTCGAAGTTCAGAAATGAATTGCAACGATTCATTCTTAGAGTGAAAAATGGAATTTTTGCGACTTCATCAAAAAAGGACCGAAGAACTGTTCGGGATTGTTTCCTAGAATTGCAACTATGAACGTGGACAAACATGTCCGGAAGAGCAAGAAGGAAAATCTAATTCTTTTTTAGAACGATGGACAAAGCATCATCATCATAATCTTCATCATCATAATCTCTCAGTCCGTTATTGGACTTTGGCCTTCCCCAAGGTTTGCTTCTATGTTAGACCTGAGGAGTAATGGTTCATAACGTGGATAAAGTGATCTTAGTCTGTCATTGACCACGTAGAACATACTCGGCACAGACCTGAAATTCTTCACACAATTGTTTCGATTAAAAAAAAGGATTATTTTCTCAAAGTTCCAGAAATGACATCCAACGTGATCAACTCCAAATAAATAAAAGATAAATTAACTAATGATCACATTTTGATTAAATCCGTTTAATTTTATTGTCGAACTGGAATTGTCGACAATATGCCTGGGAACTTTCTACACATTCTAAATTTGCATAATTCTCAGGATGTGTACAACGTAGGCTATTTCATTAAATAGATATAATTCAATTCCAACATGTGCTTCTCATAAAAGCGTCAACCCCCTACCCCAAAACCTCAAACAAAACTGGCAACAAAGGTATCTTCAGTTTTGAGAAGTTTTGGTTGGCTGGCTGGCTAACAATGAATCCATCAATTCATGTATCTCATGTATAGGCTGTACAGGTGGAATGGAGAGAGAGCAAAACGCTGACTGATTAGTCCTGTGTGACACAAAACGCAGTGGGAAAAGACCACACACAAGATGGAGAGACGAGACAGGAAATTCTGCCGGTAAGATCTGGCAGAGGTTAGTGCAATCACACTCGCTATGGAAGGAGATGGGAAAGGCCGTGAACTCAGTTGTGGATTTATAACGGTTGATGAAGATGATATCTGAAAAACATATTTTTTGTCGTTTTTGAACCTCCCCTAGAAAAAAATATTCTGGTTGTGCTTCAACTTGCAACGTAAATGTATGCTTGATTGTCCCATTAGTTTGTGTTCAGCAACATTCACACTTTTCTTTTGAAAATTCAACTTTTTCTTATAGATCAACATCCAACAAAAGGCAAGGGGGGCAACTTATTTCTTGATCACATTTTTCCAATTGATCACCCCCAACACAATGCATGCTGCCTGCTAAAAGACGTGACAGTTTCTATTAAGTTAAAATACAGATCTGTAGATGGATGATTATCATTCTATTCTTGCAAGCTATTTCTATCGAGTTTATCCCACAGGAGATTCCCCTTGGTTTAGTAAACAATCATCTGCTCGTTCTTATTAGAATTAAAGGATTAAGAACAGGGCTCGTCTACAGGGGATAACCCCCAAATTATTACTTACTCCATTCTTCTCTGGTCTTTATTTAGATTCACGCTTTACAATACACAAAAGAAGAGCATGCAACAAATGCATCCTCCCAATAGTCACCCATGGAGCTGAACCTAAACAAGAGACTGGCCTGCAGACTGAGAAGCATGCAACATGTACATTAGAAGATCATGCTCAACCTCACATAGAGAGATCACGAGACAGCATAGTATATCAGAGGGAAAAAAAGAAGTCCGAGACATCATAGAATCTACTAGAAAAATCAAACGGCAATGGGCTGGTCATGTTGCAAGAATAGCAGACAACCGATGGACATCACAACTCACCACATTCATCTCCAGAGATTACATGCGCAACAAAATACAAGTTGGAGAAATGAACTAGACAAATTCAGAAAGTACTGGCTACGTGATGCCGACGATAGAGAGGTGTGGCAAATCCTGGGGAAGGTCTATGTCCAACGACAGACAATCAAAGACTGATGACGATGATGATGATACACACGCAGAACAATTTTCCGATGTTACAGCATAAATCTGTTATTAAACATCACATCCTTTAATATTAAGAAATAAAAGGAAAGACAGGAGACTTTTCTCTTGAGCGAAAGGCCAGTGGAATTATAACTTGTTTATCAAATACTTGTTGGATCAAAGCCAAAACTGACTCGAAGTTCTATACAAGTGCAAAATGTCAACATGCGATAAAAAGAAACAAACTTGAAAACTCAGTCCTTTAAAAATACAAAACAAAGACAACAACGTTGAAAAACATCATTATTTTTAGGAAAACTGACAATATTTTATTAATTTTTCTCTTATTTTAGAGTTTTAAAGATCTTAGAACAGATATACAGTATTTTATTATATTGTTCCTATCAAACTCCAGTTCGAGTAAGAGTTGACTGTGTTTCTACCCTGTAACAAAAAGAAAAGGGGACAATCGTCACCTAATTCAAGGGAGTAAATTCTTCCCAATTTGTTCAAAATCTATCTGTCTCTCTTCGTAAATATTCAAGCCAATAACTATTTTTCAAGCTATCTACTGGTCTGCATTTTTATCATTGTCTTTTACACCAATGTGTTCAGAAATGCTTTTTCAGCATTCCAATGGATTCATGAATTCCAAACCAAAGAAACGATTGGCACTACCATTTTTTATGATTCCATCAACACAGAAATTAATTAATTCCTTGTGTCAATTCTGTGAAGAACGCGGCCATAATAACAATGTTGATGTTGCACAGGTGTCACGAAATGGAAGTGTACATAAATGTTTTTCTTTTCTTATAATACCCTATGAAACAAAAGTCATTCAATGGAGGGAAACTGGTACATAAAAAGCAAAATGACTGATTTAATATAAGGAAAGAGGTCGAAACAGAAAAAAACATGGATAAAAAGAAAAAAGATCTTCTACAATATCAACAATGTTTACGTATAGAATTCCTAAACCTACATCTGCATGTCTGTGATATCCATGCACATGCACTTACACACACACAAATATATGTATATTTTACATTTCTAAATACATGCATAAATTTGATATATACACAACGGTATAAACCTGAATTATTACAATTTAATTAAATATTTGTTATTCAACGTCTCATACGTACATTAAACTTTATTTTACAAATACAAATTAATCAGTGAAAGCGGTATGTCACCATGCATAGAATATATATATATATATATATATATATATATATATATATATATATATATATATATATATATATATATATATATGTGTGTGTGTGTGTGTGTGTGTGTGTGTGCGTGTGACTGAATGAAGAAAGGACACCTTGGGATTTAAATCTTCGGTCTGACCAAATTATTTATATTAGTAAGTGAAACAACGGTGATGATCAGAAAATGTAGAAATGAGCCCCAGGCGGGATTAGAACCAGCGCTCATGTAGCCTAGGTTTGCTTTAACTGCTTGACCTATCCAAACTCATGCTGTCGTCTAAATAACACCCATAACTCATTCTTCTCTTCTCCAATTGCTGGCTGATTTTATGTTCCATCAGTTTCACATGTACTCTTCCTATGTCGACGGTTTAAGTAATGGATTTTAGTATCCGACCTAGTGAATAAAGAAAGACACTAAATGATTCATTGATTGCATATAATGTACACAGCATATATATATATATATATATATATATATATATATATATATATATATATATATATATATATATATATATATAATTGCCGTATTTTATGCGATATGTTTATTCGTAAGTTATTGGCTTCCATTATTTCAATGATTTTACTTGACCAAACGCAGTTGGTGATAAAAGTATTCAAATTAGGACAGTTAACAATCGATTGTATATAATTAGTAATACTCGATATACATTTTCAGAAAAAGCTTTAGAATTCACAAATCTGAATTTTTTTAGATTAATTATGTATATACACACACATATATAAATATATATACATATGTGTGAGTATATGTATGTGTGTGTGTGTGTGTGAGAGAGAGAGAGTGTGCGTGTGCTTATTTGTGTCTGTTTATCAGTCAAGTTGTATACACATGCATATATACTACAAGCATAGTTACAGTCCTAAAGAGCCTAACAAAAAGGCTGAAAGAACGATGAATCCAAATTGAAGCAATTGAAACCATCCAGACGACAGCATTACTTAAATCAGTTATAGAATATAAAGGAGACTTGTTATCACTTAGCCTCGTGGTCTAAACCGTCAAAACTCTTCTTCAGGTTCCCAACTCATCCAGTCTCAAGTGTGCCAACTATGATCGACAAACCATAAACCTTTACGTTTCAAGCTTCTCGTAGCTTCCGTGCAAGGTTCTGGTACTTTTTTTCTAATTTTTGCTTTCTTTTATTGGCATCAATTAGTTCGCTGTTACCGCCACATCTATGACCTGGTAGGTTCTTCTGTCCTTAGCAGGGATTAGTCGCTCTGAATCTCATGAACCCTGAGTATATTTTTTCTTTTTTCTTCATTGGTGTTCTTAAAATTACAGGTCCCGGCTAAGGTTCACGAATGAATGAATAAATAAGGAGTACCGCCTTTCTTCAGGTATGACTCAATCCTTCTTTAATACCAGGACTTGAAAAATGCTATATAATGTGCCCACTATTTTCATTTTGGGTACAGTTACAATGGTCGTTATTTAAATTTCATTAGAAATATACATATAATATCCATACATGATAAATATTTCAACAAAAATTATACCATTTCTAATTCTTCTTACTGTCCTTTTTTACTTTTCTTGTCCTTTTCTTTTACTATCGTCATCAGCAGCAGCCGTTTACCATTTCTTGTTGGACATATATCTTCTCCAAGATTCGCTGGACCTCTCTATCGTGGGCGTCACGGAGCCAGTACTTTCTGAACTTCCATAGTTCGTTACAATATCTTATATTTTGTCGGTCCCGGTTTCGATACACATTATGACTCATGATGTCCAGCGGTTGTCTGACATTCTTGCGACATGATAAGCCCATGGCCATTTGAGTTTTCTTATGGATTTTATATCTTGAACACCTGCTCTTCCTCTCTCCTCATTGAGCATGATTCTCTCTTGTGCACGTTGCATTGTTCTCAGTTCAAGTGTCAGTCATCTGGTTAAGTTCCATGTTTCAGCTCCATAGGTGACTATTAACAGGATGCATTGGTTGTATACCCTTCTTTCTAGCTGTAGCGGAATTGTCCCATTCTTGAAGGATTAAATCACCCTGCCGAAAGATAGTCAACCTAGGGTGATACTTTGCTTGATTTCTTCTTCTTTTGAGGATTTCATCGAGATTTGTTGACCCAAGTCCCTTCATTGGTTATTCACTCTATTTGTCTCTTCTTTTTGAATATTGATCATCTCTATCCGGTTTAATCACTGATGCTGGGTTAAGGTTATTCGTGTGTCCTCTCATTTATATCTATCTATTGATCTATCTAGTGAGACTTTGCCTTGCCCTAACTGTTCATAGTAAAAACTTTAAATTTTGCGCGCACACACACACACACACATGCGCAATGAAAAGGAGAAAATGTTTCTTTTTTCTCTTTAAAAATTCTGCATCACAAAGTATGTTTTTATGAGGGGGTTTAATTTACAATGAAAGTGTATGCCAAATTGGTTCCTTTGTTTATGTCCTTGTTTTTTAATCAAATTTATTATCCAAACAACACTGGTAGTATTTTCATTAAGGTAACTTAATTTTACCACCCATACTGCTTAATTTACGAGGTAAAAAACAGCTTATGTGGGTGGCGGTGATTCATAATTTCTTCCTTCCGACATCTTATCCGTATTCTGCTTTTCTTTCTTCATATTGTTGTTGTTGTTGTTGTTGTTGTTGTTGTCACTGATATAGTTTACCTTTATCATTATTATTATTATTATTATTATTATTATTATTATTATTATTATTATTATTATTATTATAAACAAGGTGATAATTTTCCCATTCATCTGCTCCTAAACAGCAAAGAAATTGTAAGCATAGACCGTCACGCTCTTCCCTTTTTACTTGCTAATTTAAAAACAACAACGTGGTCCAGAGTCCTCCAGCATTTTACTGACTTTATCAAAACGCTATTCATTCTTCTTTAGTCTCACGCCATTTTTTTTTCTTTTTTCTTTCAGAAAACTTTATCTTTCTAAGTTTTCATCTAATTGTTTGTATGGATACTATATAATATGCGATCAAGGTGACAGCTTTTCTGAAGAAACGCTGAGTAATAATTTTTTGACTTCATTATCAATAAACGTGGTTGTTCTGTTGCTTGCAGCCAGAGTTAGTGAGCGCTTCATCCATCGCTTGCCAACTCTAAATTTAAATTGCTTATCTAAGAAGCCCCACAATGACGGTGTTCAAGTAAATACCTGATTTAGATAGAAATAATGATTTTTCGCCAGTTCGCTCCTAGTGTTTCCCCCTATGTGTTTTGCTTGATGATTTGCAGGAGAAAAACTCATTTCTTTCTTTATATCCTTTGTTTATTTCAACTTGGACTTTGTTTCTGGCTTTTATGATAATTTTTCTGCCTTTTTCTATTTTAATATCTTTCTTAAATTCTTTCATTTTATAACATTCCTTGCGTCTTTCCTATCCTTGCTTCTGTGTTTGTCTCTGTCTTTTCTTCATGTTTTCATCTTTCATTTGGTTTTTCTTCTTCCCTTCCTCATTCATTGGAATGAGTTTTTCGTCTTTCTACTATTTTTTTCTTTTTCTTTCTTAATATATTTCTGAAAATGTTTCATTCCTACTACATTCCTTACGTTTTTCCTTTCTTTGTCTTTTCTTTCTGACTCTGCATCTCCTTCTTTTTTCTTTCTTTCAGTCATTTGCCTATTCTTTTCTGTTCTTCATTCATTAGCTTTTTTTCGTTTTTATCCTTTTATTTCTTTCAATTTCTCTTTTGATACAATCCTTAGATTCTTCCATTTTTACTACATTTCTCAAGTCTACCCTATCGTTACTTACGTGTTTGTCTCTATCCCTTCTTCATATTTTCTGCTTTAATTTGTTTTTTCTGTTTCCCTTCCTCATTCATCGGATTTGTTTTGTTTTTCTGCTAATTTTTCTCTTTTTCTTTCTGAATATCTTCCTTGAATTCTTTTATTCTTACTATATTCCTTGTTTCTTTCCTCTGCATACATCTCTACTTCTCCCATTTGTCTATTCTTTTAAGTTCTTCATTCCTCTTTTTAGATGAAGACTTAGCCCAAATGGGCCCAATGAATACTAATGTGAAATATTGAGCCAAAGCAGGGACAGTTGAAACCATAGCCAGTGTAACGGCACAGCTTACTTTTTACAATTTTTCTTCTTTCGTTCCTTCTTCTTTGTGGTGACCTCGCCTCTCTATAACTGGCTCTGTCCCCATATCATTTCTCAGCTGTTTTAAAACTGATATACTGGAAAGTTGGTCGAAATGTGACCTTTAATAAAATGCTTCTTACAAAAAAAAAACAAAAAAACTTCCTCAGGATCATACAATCTAGCAACAAAGGCGTTTAAACTTTACTGCTTAAGATCAATTTTCTTAGCTGTTTTGAGTCGGATTTACTTGAAACTTGATAAAAGATATCTTTTGATAAGATGCTTCTATTTCCCTCTCTCTTCCCTCCTCCTATCTTTCTCACTAGAATGTCGATATAGATTTCTTCACTTTTCACGTTGGTCTTGCTGGCTGGCTAAGTATGCATCATGCGTACAGGCTGCACCGATGAAATATATTTCTGGTTCAAATATTTACACCTTATTATATATAAACAAAATTAGGTTTTCAGTGAGAGAGGGTTCAACTTGCAGCGTAAATTTATGATAAATTGATCCAATTTACTCCTATTTTCTTAAAATTTGGACAGTTTTAAAAGTCATGCAACATTAATTGATCACCTTTTTTTTCTATCAAACCAACACAGCATGCTGCCAAAAGACGTTGGTCACGTGACGGTTTCTATTGAGTGACTAATCTGACCTTTCTTTCAATATCTTTTCTCAGTTCACTTTAGGCCAATTTTCCGCTTTTACGGAAAGAAGACAAAATTTTAAATTTGTCTTGCAGCGAGTCGCTATGGTGGCAGCACACACTTTCTCCTCCTCTCTTGTGTAGCCCAGTCTCTTGTACCTCCAACCACCCGAAGTTTCATCAACTCAAGTTAATATACTCTAATCAATTTTTTGGGTGTGGGAAAACTCAAACTTATCGTTCGTATCTTTCTTCTTTTTTTTTTCTTTCTTTCTCTTCAGTCACACTTATATCATTCCTTATCAGCTTTTATCCATTCCAAGTTTTATCTTTTGTTTACGCTTCAACCATTTTGCCGTTACGATCAAATTGCGTTTGATACACTGGTCCAAGCAATGTTGAGCCGAGTACGTACCTAGACGGATAACCATCTGGAAATACCAGTTGTTGTAAACAATGGAAATCATATTGAGTGACTCTTGCCACGATCCCGTTCCTCCTCAGAAGGAAAACTACATTAACTAAACAAAACACATTAACTCAAACCCAAATCCAACCCATCGGACATTCTGGCTGTGAGTGACAAAATATGAATTTTACCAGAGGGTATTCTTTTAATGATTTCGAAATTAAATATCACGGTGATGATTTTTGCTGGGATTAAATCATCATTACAACCATTGGTTAATACATAGATTAAATTTATATATATACAAGTTCCTCCCACTTTCCAAATATAGAGGGTTCCAATAAAAGTAGTTCTCAAGTCGAAATGGCGTAAAGTGAAGAAACAATTACCATTAATTTATCGGAGAAAAAAATTATGAGCGTCTCTAGACCGAATAACGTTGACGATTGTATATCAGACTGAGTCATCGATGCAAGATGATAGCTTGCCGCCTCTTTCTTTCAGAAAAGCAAAAAAAAAGTTGTGTAAAGTTGAATTTCGAAAAGTTGACACTATCGGTTTTTGAGGCTTATTAGATAATTTATTTTTAAAAAAGAAACAAAAAGCCTCCATCCAGCGGAAGAGACTATTGTCTTAAAGGGTAGGAAAAAGTTTATATCAACCAACTTAAAAGTATAAGTGTCCATTGTTACAGAGAGGGAAACAAGAGAATCATTCGTGAAGCTACGTATTAAGCATTTTACAAGGTGATTTATAAATTGCCGAATGCCTAGCTTCACGTTTTTGGCCGACACTCTTCTTGTGCAACAGATACTAACTGACATGATGCATTGCTAGAAAGCTGATGCATTTCTCTTTCCGAAAATATAAATATGTACATATCTTTACCCTAGAAATTAATCCATCATCCATAGCCTGTGGACTACGATGTACACAGATACTGGAAAATTCTTTCTTTTTTTTTAAATAAAAATTTAAGTTAATTATAGATGTGCCGTCCTCTATAATAGATATGATATAATTTTGGCACGCACTGTATAAAGCCAAACTGACACACAGACATACTCACCCCCCCCCATATATATATGCGAAGGTGTTTATTTCACATAGATCTTGATTTGCATATGATTATGTATGGTTATGTATTTTAAAACACGTGTGTATAACTTCCTTCAAGTGGTAGCACTATTTTGTATATGCACTTGACTCCCTGTGTAAACATCTACTTGTTAAAACCTTCAGATGTTTATTTGTGAATATGTTGGTAAACTTTATTCCTTGTTAATACACTTGCGCTTCTATGTATATAGTGCTGGGATGATATGTACTTTAAGTCTGTATACTTCAATTTTTTCATGTATGTATGTATATATGTACGTGCATTAGTCTTTGTAGGCATTAATCTCTGTACGTAAGTATTAATTTTTCAATGTATGTATCAAATTATACATGAATATTTTCACACACATACATGCAAGCCTCTATATAATCCCACACCTACTGACTTATTCAATGTGAACATTTGGTCTCTGTTTCCCGTTGAGTCTCGAAAAATTACTTGTTCCTCAAATTAATGCCGTAATTTGTTATTCCATTTTTTTGTTAATTCCTCTCAGTTATGTTGTTATTTCATATTCTTTAAACTGCATTAAATCATATTCTAAATGTGGAATCATTAAAATTGCTAATTTTCCATGTGTATGTGCCTATATTTATGAACGTATAGGTATAAATATGTATTTCCTTGTGTGTCAGTTTAGAGTCATCAGAATATGTAAGTGTGTTGTGCGTGTGATGCTGCAGTTATACATGTGAGTATGCCTGTGTGGAGGGGTATGGGTATGTTCCAAGGACATGGTGACTTTTCACGGACTGGTTTCTCAAGCCAAAATTAAATCATTTCAAAATTTCCATTCCCTGCAGTGGCTTCTCTTATCGCTCCAAACTCACCAAAAGTGACACGGCCCTATCGCCAACCATCAAGATCTTATTCATCTGCTTTGTTGTCGTCTGTATAGCAATGCCAGTTATCAATGGTGACATCATCATCACACTCATCATTCAATCTTATCAGTAAATAATTCGAAATTATAATTATTATAGTCATTCAAATTAATAGAATTTTGGATATCAGTTTTCTCATCATCATCATCACCATCATTAGCAGCGTTGTTGTTGTTATTATTATTATAATCATTGTCATTATTATTGTTATTATTATTATCATTATTACTATTATTATTATTGTCATCATCATTCATTCAATGGATGCAAACGTGGATAATTGGCATTAATATACGGACAGCTTGAAAGACATATGCGTTGTTATTATATGAATATATGTATATACGCTCTCACGCACATACGTGTGTCAATGTGTGTGCACACACATATACACACACATTATATATATATATATATATATATATATATATATATATATATATATATATATATATATATATATATATGATTAAAATTGACGGATTAGGAATGCATTATATATATTTTTCAGTTAACTCTTCTTCTGTTTATGCATTAGAAAACGTATGTCTGAATTGAATAGATGGAAATATTGTCCATACCTCTGACCAGCATCAAGACCAGGGTATGATTAAATTGGACGTTTGCCTTTAGTGTGTTCAGGTTTCTTCACAAACAGGTGGGGGGGTGAATTTCCCCTGGATCGAACTTATGTGTCAGTGGTTAAATACGTTTAGAATCCGAGTTTTTAAACTGAAGAAAATCTTGTTTAGTTGTGTTTCTTGATTTTATGAAGAGGGCTCCGAGGTTTTGACATTGTATGTGGTGTGGCATACAATATCTGGATTGGCACACGTCGCTCTCACTGCGAATTAAGTTCAGATAGTCGACTACGAAAACCGGGGAAGAGTCAGAAAGTCAGACCCATATAGATTTCAGCAGTGAGTAGTTTATTTGCTAAGAAATGAAGAGATTGGTTTGCACCCCAAGGTGTAAATTAAAATTTCCCGAGTGATTGGAATTGTCATTGCATCTAACGTTGCTGGAATGAACTGATCAGGATGCAGGCATTTTCTGTCACCATTTTTCATGGAAACAAAAAGAACTCTTTCTCATTCCTTCCGGATTATAAAACGAGAAGAAACTTTGAGGTAAGAACATCACCAGCACAAATACAGAGTTGGACTGTTTCAAATAGAGCGTGAAATAAATAATTTTTTTTTTTTGTAAAATATTGTTTAATTACAAGGTTGATTTTGAGTATTACTTTACTGAATTTGATTTTATTCAATATCTCATTTTGTTTATGAATGATTTTATAGGAAAGCTTATCCGGAGAGTATAGATGAAAATTGAACAATAAACATTCGTAAACTTGAAATGAGAACTACGAAGTTTTATTCTAGTTGGAGTTTTTACTTTAAGCTTACAATTATTTTGCATATCAATTTCTGCGACATAAAATTTAATTGATTCACAAAAATAATGAAACAGCTTAGGTTAGTCACTTAATAAGAACTGCCACGTGACTAATATCTTTCGGCAGCATGTGGGGGTGATCAATTTCAAATTAGTAAAAATGGGTAATTAATGAATAAATTACTTCTCTCGAGCTCGAATAATTAAACGAAAATAGTTAACGTAGCTGGGCACAAATTGGGCCTAATTTAACGTAGACTAGTTTTATAAATTGAACTCCCAGTGGAGAACCATTTTTACCAACATAATAAGAAGTAAATGTTGGAATTTTCAGCCTTCTACCTCAGTTGGCTAGGCCTGAGCGCCAGACCAATGAGAAAACTGAAGAAATTCATGTTGATGTTTTCATGACAGTTTTGGTTGACGGTTTCTGATAGATAAGTAATGATTTAAAACTATAAATAAAGACTTTTTGTATCATTCAATTTCTTTTCCGTATTCTACTCCTAAACTGCGAGGGGGTTTCGTGGAAGCCTCTCGGTTCTACTAGTTTGTATTAAAAACTTCAAACTGAAACACATATCTCGATTCAAAATAGAAATATTTATGGCGCCAAAATATCCGATTAAAGCTTAACGGCGGGCAAGGTTTCAAGAAGTTTGCAATTAAGGATGAATTATGGCCGAAAATTACCGGAACAGAAGAGATAAAAATATAATAACGGGGAAATATGAGAAAACTGTACATCAAAATAGAAAACCAACATTGCAAACATAAATATATATATATATATATATGATATTAAGAAATGGATATATAACCCGACAGAAATAATTATAAATGCGTTATATTACCTTGAAACTATACTTGAAATGACCTCCCATTTCTACACGGTGAATGTATCATTAAACCTAAACAGTGTAAATAGAATAAACAATTCAAAGTAATATGACGTATTCATATCATTTCTGTCGGATTATATATCCATTATTTGATAATATAATTGTCTGTGTTGAGAAACAAAATGAGCAGTTATGGACAGTGAGTGAACAAAAATGAGGATATAGAGTTAAAGTAGTTATTTGGGCCTTCGCATTACCAGTGGCCGTTCAGCTCAATGGAAAGAGCAACACTACGTTGAAGCAGTCACCTATCGGTTGCAGTTTCGATTCTTGTTGCATCCTTATTTCCTGGGATTGTTCATTCTATTTACGCCATCTTGGCCAAATGATACATTAACCATTATTTACTGCTGTATCATCACACGAGATAAACTAGTTCCCCCACAGTGGTTACAGGAGGAAGTCTGGTGATTTGAGGAAACGCCTTCTCTTCTCAGCTTTGATTCTGTGTTTGTATTTGAGGACAGGGGGGGGGCTGCCTTAGGAAAACTCAGTTGCACGATTTCCTCCTGTCAGCAGTCTCCTATTCCAATTTGCAGTTGTTGATATTCATGAGGGAAATGGGAAAATAAAATCTATACATAAAATGAAAATAGTTTCGAAAGACAATATTGGTGAATTTGATACTAACAGTTCGCTCCACTTTGTACCCCCCCCCCAGCCATTTGAGGGGATATATACAGACTCCTACAGAGATTACTTTATTCTCCCAACCTAACAACAATGATAAGTCCACAAGTCCAGACTCCCGGTTAAGACTGAAAAATTAGTTTAACATGATGGTTAGTGAGAGAAAAGAAAAGAGACAGACTGACTATTCCTATGTCACTGATCAACGGAAGGAAGGAAGAAAAAAGAAATAAAGAAAGAAAGAAAGAAGGAGAAGAAGGGAAAGAAAAAAAAGAAAGAGGAATAGAGAAATGAAGAGAGAAAGAGAAGCCAGAAATCAATGGAAGCCGGATTGAATTATCTGGTGTCACTAAACATATTCAAATTCATCACTTTTTGTTCCATTGTTATCTTTACTATGATTCCTTTTCTTACCCATTATTCGTAACTCTTTTCAGCCCTAACCGTTCATATTATTTGGCTTAGTGGCTGAAATAGTTGTGTTCAAATTAAAGTTTTACCTGGAAGCAGCCTATCTTGTTAAAAGTCATATAATGATAATGTCTATGGTACATATTGAACATAGAATAAAATCCACTTAATTAAAAAAAACGAATGATTAATTCGCTTCATAATGACGTTCATATTATTCGGCTTAAAGGCTGGAATAGTTGCGTTCAAAATATAGTTTTACCCTGAAGCAGCGAATCTTGTTTTAAGTCATATAATGATATTGTCGATAGTACATATTGAACACAGAATAAAAGCCACTTAATTAAAAGAAATGAATGATTAATTCGATTCATAATGATGTAAAATTAATTTTTAAAAACACCAGTAAGAGAAAAAATATAAGAAAATTTTGAATTAAGAGTTTTTAGCATACAGCACCCCCCTTACCCACTGGTACATGTTGTCTGATTTCAGTCCCCCACGTTCGACCCCCCCCCCCAGATAAAAGATCCATGTTCGGTACTATTCACAGTTTCAGCTATCTGCTTGGTGCTTAAAATGTATGGCTTCTGGATAAGAGGGAACTAGAGCACACTTTGTATCTTGGAAAATATAGCAATACTAGCTTGACTGTGCTAAGGTCGAACCCCCTTGCTTCATCAAAATCTAAAAGGTGAACAAAACAGAATTCATTTCTCCATCCAGTATTTTTCCAAAACTATTTGTCCCATTCCAGTTCCTTTATCAGCGGTTCCTGTAAACGGGATTTGCTAACTTTAGCAAAATAAGTTTGCCTCTGCTGGGCCTTAGAAGTGGGAATTTGTCATCAGTTTTTGCATACGTTACTGTGTCACAGTTATTTGGGCATAGCGTCACCGGGTTTTGGTCTGGCCTTTTTCATCAGCCATTGTTATTACATACGAGAATAATTTCAAAGTTCAATAGTAGGATTTGTCAGAAAAAAAAAGAAAGGGCTGACTCAGCCTAATGGTTAATTCTCCGCTCCCTTCGAGAGCAAAAGAGAGTGGAAAAAGAGAAAGCCTACTCAGTCTAATTGCTAATCCACCCTTGGCATCGAAAGAAAGAAAGATAGGAAGAAAAAGCCTACTCAGCCTCATGGATAATCCACCACTGATCTTGAAAGCAAAGAAGAAAGGAAAATAGATCGATAGAAAAAGCCTACCCAGTCTATTGGTTAATCTCACACCGACCCCGAAAGCAAGGGAGAAAAATGTGCCATTCTCAGGTGAATTCGATCTTCTACTAGTGACAAACTGAATAACTTGGACCACTGAGCCAAGGTGATATTCCCAACAAACTGAAATTTATTAGTGATTATAAATGACATCGTTTTGTGTAGAGGGTTATGTCATATTAACTGTTTTAATGACACCTTTAGTAACACAGTCAATTTTGCCAAAAAGAAAAACAAATATATATATATACTTGCTATGGAAAGATATGTTGATATGAGTCATTTTTACATAGGCAGTTAAATGCCCTAAAGTGGCGAGATTTTTTTAAAATGTCCATTAATTTCCACGCAAATGTGTAGATTTAATTTCCTCTGTATGAATTTCAAAATTGACCAATAAGATCATCCAAGAGTCACATATGATGTGAATGTGTGAATTTTCTAAAAAATATTTCAATTCACTGATTGTTCGAATTTCTTCAAAATACGGATTCTTACACCGATTAAAACAACAGGTCTATACTTTGGGCGATTTTTTCTGTAATACCTTGACAAATTTATGGCACCAAGACTTGTAGAAAACAATTTGTTATTTTAGAATTTCTTTATCGGTATAATTTCAGATTAATACGCTGTTGTATGGAACTACCATTTGTGGTCGTTCATATTTGAAAATTTCTTGATTCCATCTGTTACTATACCGTGTTAATCTGATTTTATATTTTACGATAAGATAAAACGAAAAAAAAACGAACAAATTATATTTCTTTTATTTTCCATAATTGTTCTTTAACCAAAAGATTTCAAGAGAACTGTATTTTTAGATCAAGATCAACATTATTTGAACAATTCTGAAACTCTAGCTACTTTAAGCCATTTAAAATTACCGATATAATACTGACACATATAAACATTTCTACATACTGTATCTTTGCAAAGATAACCATTTGCTATAATATGAAAATAATATTTCCGTAGCAGAAATTCAATCATTGTCAAGAAAATAGAACAACAATCAACTTTAAAGCGGAAATCCTATCAAATCCATGTTCCAAAATATGAGCGTCCCCAAATTTTCGAACTGAAAAATATTTCACTTCCCCATCATTTCCGTTCGAAACAAAGATGGCGAAATTCTGCAAGAAATATAGTTTTGAAATTAATTATCTTATTCTTAAATCGTTCATTTTCCTCACTTACCTGAGAGTAAATATTCGAAAATTAATTTGTTATTGTTTATATAGTTAGATAAGAAATATTCTCTTCACTTCTATTTTAGAATTTATTAAAATAAAATGAAGTTAGAAACTTTAAGTTTGCCACATTCAATTCAATTTCATAAATAAATATTAATTATTCTCCTTGGCATGCATTTAGAAAGAAAACAGTTATATTTTGGCTTCTTATGCCATTATCAACGTTTAAAACAAAAAAATCCAAGTGCGTTCAGTATTTATAAAAATCAGTTATGAACTCTCTACAAAATTTAACAAGTCCAACACTCGTGACGCAAATCTATTCTATTCATTATATCGAAGAAATCTATTGCGTGCGAAAGCTTAGTGATCATCGCAAATATTAAAGTCCAGGACAAGTTTTTATGACCCTGCCCCCACCAAAGGGATATTTCCATTCCAATCAAACAGCTTAGAGTGTACTTGATCAGCTACTGAGTGTACAAGATAACTTTTTCTAATGAAGATTTTTCTGGCACTTTTCACTAATATCGGAAATCGAACCCAGGACCTTCTGCATGTGAAACATACTTGTTAACCATCACGCTATCTGATAGACGATGGGTTGATGGAAATGTGCCAGTGTTCATCGACTCAAGTCAGCTTCAACAATAACCCTTCCCTTCCCACCACCTAATCGAATACCACTTAACGACATCTACTACCAATTCCATCATCTTTAAGGTGTCAAATATATTTTCTTTTAGCTGGCCTTTTTGTAGGAGCCCTGGGGAGTATAAATATAACCTTCAACTCTCAGTATTGTCTTCATCAATAATAGCTCTCCCCCACAATGAAATCAGTCGGAATACTGACAGTTTTTTTGTTTGTTTTTATTCTGGTCTATATGCTGAACGATTCATAACAGGACTATTAACCCGTTCACGGCCAACTAGATTTTTAATATTGTCACTCTTGTCCCAGGATTTTTTCTTGTAAAAAAATTATGAAAATAGTACGTTCAAAACTGTTTTATTTTCATGCAAATCAACTCATATGTACAACAGAATATCTAACAGTCTGTTAAGTCACTCAATAGAACGTTTTTTGGCACCATACCATGTTGGGGTTGATCAGTTAGGACATTGAAAAATGAATGAGTTATTTCGATTGACTTTTGGTGAGCAGAGATCACTAGAAAGTCGAAATACCACTGGCCACAAACTAGGAGAATAATTTATCATAAACTTATACTGCAAATCGTACCCTCCAATAGAACCCTTTGTTGGGGACCATGCCCCAAAAGAAAAAAACGGAAATTTTCAAACCATCAAAATTGAATGTTGAATTTGTCAGCCTTCTAGCTCCATTTCTGAGATCTGTAGGCGCAATGTGCATTGAATGATCGCCAGACAGACAGACCAACATAAAAGCTGTAGAAACCTGTGTTGGCAATTTTGGTTTTTGGTTTCTGATAAACATGATGTTTACATAAATCTGTGTAAGGGAAAAAAAGAATGACATCGTCTGTCACACTGGAATGACAATGTGCCAAGACCAGTTATTGTCTGAGGTAGAGAACCGGTTAAAAGTATGGGTTAGCTTTAGTAATTTTCATTTTTTCGTATTTATAGAAATATGAGTCTTGAACTAAGAGTTCTGAGTAGGTCGACGGTTAACGATACGGAGAATGGAATCAGCGAACTAAGTTAAAACACCAGCTGAAACAGCTTGCGTCCATTTAATACTAAAGCCCTTCGGGAGGCATACATCTATTCCACCCTGTTCCCGTTATAGGCCAACGTGGCAGGATAAGGTCGATCACACCACATGTCTTACTTGGGGAAAGCCTTTGCAAAACAGTTGAACTTATAAAGCTGATTAAAGGGAAAAGTTAATCATTGTGTTTGGTTACAGAGTTGCTAACTCAAAAAATATTTTCACATAAGTTTGACTTCCATAAAGCATCAAAGACTGCTAAGTAAAAAATAGCAAAGAACGCCCGAAAAGGTAAAAAAAACACCGAGAAAATGGTCAAAAACACGCCTAAAAATGGCAAAAAATGGTAAATCCTGCCCGCGTCAATTTAGCGCCTTTTCACATTGCAGAAACAAGAGGCACATTGAATTTGGTGCAAAAAGTGCTAAATTTGCCCCACTGTCAGGTCTAGTCAGATCATATTCCTTATCTTTGCAGTTGATTTTCCTCAACGTTTTGGCTGTGTACTCTGCTGTGTATTCGGGTGTCTGTTTTGTTCTTGAATGTCGTATTCGGTTCCTGTATAGCATGCACGAACACTTCAAGGCACAATGATAGAGAGAACAGGTGAAGGTCCATGTCCAACATAGGACGTTTAAGGGCAGCTGATTATGAGGATGATGATGATGATTGCTCCTACGCCATAAGGTAATGTTTCACAAGCAGGTCAAGCTTACCATGATGACTAAATAGTCAAATCCATACTGAGTTCTCAAAACTTGTATCCGACTAAATTAGACCTAGTACAAACCCATTCATGCATAAATATAGATATGGTTCCATGATGAAAACTACATTAGTGATGGTACATTGTCAAGTTATTTGCTCTTGTTAGATGACTATTCAAATGTTTACCAGTTATCCTTCGCTCTTCTGAAATTCGCTTTACTCCAGTTTTTGCTTTTTTTTGTTTTTAAGAGACAAGGCAATAGGCGAAAATAGCGTTTTTCCTTTTGTAGAGAGTTGTTAGTCAGTGCACACCTCTTCTTCATCCTCTTATTTCACAGTCTCCTGTGTTTCCCAGAAAGTGAAACTCCGACAAAGTACTATTCAACATACTATTGTCACCATTTCTTGGGTCAGGGAACGCTCAAAAATATTTCTAATACAAATTAATAGTAATTGGTTCCTGGTGAATGCTATTTCAACTTACGACATATTTTTATAGGAACAGCATACTTTCAGGTATCGGGGTAGGGGGGGACATTGATTTATGTATTTAAATTTTACTTTCATTCTTTCTTTTTTTCTTTCCTATCGTTTCCCTTCCACTAGTTCTTTTTCCTTCTTTTCTTCATTTTTTTTCACTTTCTCTCATTTTGTCTTTTAATCTTCTTCATTTTTCTTTCTCGTCTTTCCTTTCTTCTTTCTTAAAATATTCTTTCATCTTTTTCCCTTTTCTCTTTTCTGCTCTTTCTTTCAAATTTTATTCTCTCGTCTTTTTCCTTTTCCTCTTGGCCCCTTTTTTCTATTCTTTCTTGTCTTTTGTTTTTACCTTCTTTCTTTTCTCTCCTTCTAATCATATTTTTCTTTCCCCTTGCTCTATTTAAATTCTTTATGCCTTATCCTTCGTTCTCCCCCTCTTTCACTCATTTTATTTTCCTTCCTACCTAACCACCACCCTAACCCGAGTGCGCCTCCCCCACATATCCCACTTTTTGCCCCTAGTCACTCTTCAAACAAACTAGAACCCAAAATTAAAATCTTACGGAATTTCTTCCAAAATTTCTTTTCACTTCATCCCCCGCCCTTAACATAGATATTTTTTTTACCCCACTTCATTTTCCGCAATTTACTGCACTTAAAAATGTTTTTTTCTTAATTTTCGTTTTCTTCCTGTACAGTTTTTGTATTGTCTTAATTGTCTTCGAATGTTTTTTGTCTTACCATAGGTTTGTAACGCTGTGCGTACATATGCAGATGAAGTTGTAGGTTTTTCTCTTAACATATGCATATATGCGCTTGTTATAGAAACACAATGTGTTTGGGCAACTCATAAGATCGTTTTCGTCTCCACGGCGAGCATTTGCTTATTTAAATCTGTAAGTTATCACATTCAACGAATTGTAAACAGTGGTCGAGAGATAAAAAAGCGAACGCCTTGAGAATGATTTTGAAATTCAACCATTTTCAGAGACGTTTTGAAATCGTGTAGGATGGCTAGTTGGATATATACTAGCCAATTTTCCTTACCGTTGAATAACTATTAATTGAGAAATTTAGAAGCATATTAGTAATAAGAGAATTTAGTCCCCGCACAAAAGTAAAGGAACGCGTTCCCAAAGCACCACATCTCTAAGTTCAACAGTGTGACTATAGCCAATCTATATTATAGAGGTCTGATAAGTCGATAATGTATATGTATATTCGATAGACTAATGCAAATACTTATATTTTCATGATTCACATAGAGACTAATAGGAGGTTAGTGAAAGTGACCGAAATACATATTAAGATGCATACGCTCTGCGTTTGAGTGTATGTGTGTGAGAATACAATATATATAATGAAAGTCAGAAATACAATATGATATAACACAATATCCGATGTATGATGGGTTTATTTCATAAAGAGTTCGATGCACCCAATGTTAAACATCAAATTGTGTTAGAGTAAAGCTTAAAATATGATGAAGTAAAGGATTTGCTACACAAACACGTTTATGTTTCTACCTTGCTTGGGCTTCTTCAGGCGAATGATTTGGATCATGTTAGATTCCTATTTAAGACATTTTCGGGGGGGGGGGGCTATTTTTCCCACGTTGTTGGTTCTTCCCTGTTTGGTTGGTTTCCCAGTGTTAGGATTTCAAGCGAGGATTTCAATTTTTTTTAATCAGACATAAGTAACATAGGGTTTCAACATTCTTGTATATGTGTGTTTGTTTTGATATTTTCCATTTTACTGTGAGTGTGAAGTTGCTATTGGTCAGTCTCAGTTCTAACTTTTGCCAATAGAAGGGAGAAACAAAAAAACAGGATTGTCAACCAGAAAAAAAAATGAAATAGCTTTAAAATGCCGGCATCGCTCAAAATTTCTGTGAAAAACATAATTTAGCACCCCACACATAGGTATACTAAAAATTGAACACCATAGCTATCTTTTCCCTCTCGTTAGTACTATGAAAATTATCATTATTCGTACTTTCAGTCACTTTAGATAACAACCTAATCAGCATAATTATCTTGAACATGTAGAAATAGACCTAACCCAGAACAATTAAACTAACTCTAGGAAAGATATTTGAGAAAATAAAATACTTTCAGAGCGGAAACGTACCCCAAAGTGCTGATGGTTTATCAACATACCCTTAACGAAGATACCTGCACTACGTCCTTCGAATTTATAATTTATAACTACCAACAAGCACAGTGTCACCACTAAATAAAATAGTAAAACATAACAAGCAATGACCAATCACTAAACGAAAAAAGGGAGATATGTAAATAAAACAAAAGGAAGATCCTATACCTCCCCAAAATACCCTAAATAGGAATCTAAAATAAACCAAATCATTCGCCCGATTATGCTCAAACAGGCTAGAAACATAAACGTGTTTATGTAGCGAATCTTTTATTTTATTATGTATATATATACTAAACCACTTAGCTATATCCCTGAGAATGTACATCGAAACACATATATGTATACATGTGTATTCATGTATATATGTGAGTATGTATAATATTTTGCTTGACAAAGGTTGTATAATGATTGTACATTTGATTTGAATATTTCACGACTAATAGCGTACGGTTTTTTTTTGTTGTTGTTGCTATTTGCTCCGTATTATTTGGCTCAAGGCCAGATAATTAAATCTATCATTGGCAAGAAAAATCCTCGAACGGGAAAGACTTTCATACTAAACGATCGTTCTAAGTGTTTCCTCATTTTCTTACAAGACCAGTATTTCTCAACTCTTTCTACTTCGTGGTTCATTTGGTTCTTGATGAGATATGTTCTGGTCCAGTGGGGATCATAACAAGTACAATCTTGGCAAAGTCAATAAAAACTGAAAATTCTTTTGATTAAAAAGTATTTGTTTTCACAACAAATTTCTAAGACGCATTCTACGATCTTTATTTATATTATCAACGCCGATGGTATGACGATGAAATGTTGCTTTTTGTCAAACGCCCGCGTGAGTTGCTAATCAAAAAGGAGCAAAAAACCCCAAAAAACACTGAATTCGTTAATCAAACTTATCAAGTACAACTCGTTGATTTTTTTTTATTATCGACCAGCATCTACATACCGGTCAAGAATAAAAAAAAGAGGAGTTTGGTCGCCCCTTTGGCCCACCTTGAAAACGTGCTTTGGCCCACCAGTGGGTCATGAACCACTTGATGGGAAACCCTGTTTGAAATGTTTTCTTGGTTACTTCCACCCACAGCCAGTGTATCTGCATATCTCAAAATAACAGTCAATGATTCTTACTAATGAAACGCCTATCCCTACGTGCACTGGTTTGCATATAGGGGTGTGTATTTATCAAAATACACGCACTGGACGAAACTTTCATATATATATATATATATATATATATATATATATATATATATATATATATATATATACTCATTACTTCTCTTTTCTTTTATCTGTTGCTCAAAAGGTCAAGATCTTGGAAAATTTAGTAGTAAAACCATACGATTGGTAAGCCTGTGGTGGAAGTGGGACAGACGTAATAACCACACAGAAGCATTCATGTACATTTGGAAAGATTTGCACAGAACACTTTGGAAATAGTTGTACACTATTGCGCTGTGGCACGCAGTTTGAGACCTACTAATGTATATATTCAAAAAGTATAAATAGATGCCGGTGACAAAAAATATTTGGATAACGACACAATAGAGAAGTACGTTTGTTTGTTTTCCAAGAACCGGGCATGTACGAATCGACACGTAACCAACACGCATGCGCCTCAACTCATTCGTGTGAACGAACATGCTAGTACAACAATCTGTGTGTTTGTGCGCATGCGTACAACATCTTAAATTTCTTTTTTTCCTCCTTTCTATTTCTATTTTTTTCAGGTTCAGTTTAGAATTCCTTTTAAGTTTAAATCTATTTTTTGCTCTTTCTTAATTCAGTTCAGTCTTTTCTACGCCTCTTCTCCAATTATTTAACATACAGCTTTTTAGTAACCGTCAACCGAAACTGTCAACATAGGTTTCTTCAGTTTACAAAATGATCTGGCTGACAGTGCATTTGTGTATGCTTGTATTTATTTATCACACGCACAGGCTGTACCAGTGAATTTGGAGAGCTGAAAATTCAAACATTTACTCCTTGCTATGAGGAAAAAAATTCTTATTTCTTTTAAAATTCCCTTCATAAATATGTTTTTAGAAAATGTTTCAATTTATTACGTAGGTTCATGCTATATTGGCGCCTAGCTTGTGTCCGACAGTATTAACACTTATCTTTTGAAAATTCAGGTTCTTTCAGTGATCACTCCCCAACAAAAGGAGGAGTAACTATTCATTGACCACTTCTTTTTTCCAATTTTTTGATTGATCATCCCCAAGGTGATTTGTTGCCAAAAAGAATTGTTTGCGGGACGGTTTCTGTTGGGTGACTAACCAGACATGTTTTTTTTTCGTTCTTGTTGACGTTGGGAAAACTTCAAGTGTGGATTTTCTTTCATCATTTTGTTTCAGTTCTTTCACTTTTTTCATTCATTCTTTCTTCATTGATCTTTCTTTTTTGTCCTTCTTTAGTTTTCTCTTTCCAACACCAATTTTTTGGATCACTGTCCCTTGTTTATCTTCTTTTTTGTTCCTTTATAATCTTATTTTCTCTGCACCGAGTGTGAGGCGTTTCGCATTGAGAAGTTCTGGAAAAAAAGGCTCACGTAGAAAAACAAGAGAAAGAAGAAAGATATTTGCAATTAAATCCTCTTTTACTCTAGTTGTAATTTGCACCGTAGCTAGATGTCAAAATTAATTTTATATACACATACAAGATATAGATATATATATATGTATGAGTGTGTGTGTATGTGTGAGTGTGTGTGTTCATGCGTGTATGTGAGTGTGTCTGAGAGAGAGAGAGAGAGAGAAAGAGAGAGGGAGAGAGTGCACGCATCTTGTATGCATGCATGTATATATGTACGAATGACTGTATATATCCTATATTGAAAAATTCTTTTACTTCTTCAGTGTTTAAAGCTGTAAAGCTTTTTAGATTTCTCATATATATATATATATATATATATATATATATATATATATATATATATATATATATATATATATTCAAGGAAACTTTACAGCCTTGATCACTAAACGTTAAAAAAACTTTTTCAAAAATTGTTTTTGTCACTTCAGTCATTTATTTTCCAATATCTGTAAATACAAGTATGTAAATTTTCAAGTCTTTTTTCCTCTGTTTTTTGTATACTTCGTTATTATGGTATAATGTGTAATTTCTCTCTTGTTGAGATCATCTGTTGTTTACTATGTGACTGCTTCGGGGATTTTAAAAACAAAATGCTTATATTAACATGATACCCCAGCAGTGTTGATCAAACACCACCTCCTTTTCAGCTATGATTTCATTATGTAGCTCATGACATGCTTGAGGTTTGTTATTTTATATAGAGTATTATCATAATGTATTGCTTATGGATGTTATTTTATACTACACATCATTCGATTTTTTGAAACGAGGCTTATTTACGTTGGTTACCAAAAAAACGTATTTAATAATAAGGGATCAGTAAATAAATAAGAAAATTGAGTATATATACATAATATATACGTGAGGGTTTGTTGGGGATATCTCTGGGTGTGTATATACACCTGAGACGTGATTCGCTGTTTGTGTTACTTCAGCCATGAGAATATTGAATTTGTTGTGTCAGTTTTAATCTCAGACTACATGCAAACGAACATATCACCTGTAGGAATACTAATTACTCAAAAAATTTCTCTGAGTTGATTGTCTACAGAATATCTAATGTACACACATTCTACTGAAGATGGAGACCTCTCCCGAAACATGTATAGCATACCAATTGATTCATTTATGAATTAATTAATCAGCAAATGAAATATCCACATACTTTTACTCCTAATTCGGTCTCACTCTCTATTATTCATATATATATATATATATATATATATATATATATATATATATATATATATATATATATATATATATATATACTGATGAGCCAAAACTAAAGACCAACATAATGAGATGCCAGTATTTACTATGGCAAATTACGTGGTAGAGGTTGTTCCGGACAAACATTTTCGGTCCGGCACATTACGTAAATGTTAAGTGAGATCGAGATACGTTGAGTTCTCTGGCAAAAGCGAGTCAATGAATTCATTTCCATGTTGCTGAAACAATTCCTGAACAATTCACGGTAAGTGGAAGAGTGCATTGATCTGATGAAAGATGTCACTGATATGGCAAAAGTCTGTTTCATTGTATGTTTGTACTTAGTCTTCAAGGTAATCACCACACGAAGGAACCAAAAATGACGACCCTGCTTCTACTGGATCGTTGCCTTCACATTATACATCCTGGTGCTATCGCTTCCCCTGGATACAATCCAATTTATTCAGGAGGGAAGTAAGACTCATTGAACTTGTCTACATTCTTCGATTTGTTTAAGCTCCAGTTCATACTGCCCATAATTCTGTAATTTTCTTGGTGGGGTTGAGTAAAAAACCAAGCGTTTCACTCAAGCACGGAATTTTCCATCATACGCAAAATGTTCACAAATATATTTGCGTATGTATCATCTGTGAGTCTATTTTTCCGTCAATGTAGGAGAAAGAGTATATATACAATATCTATACATACGGGTTGCTTGTAGGGGGGGGTGATTCTGTGTGATTGTGTGTATATAAATATAAACCCCAAATCATGTTAACTCGTCGAAGTGTGATGGTTAGTCACTTGGATTATTGTTAGTGAGCTTGATCCACACTGTCAGCCCAACATTTGAGACCATTTGCCGATACTAGGCAACTCTCAATAACTTTGAGCTCAAATTCAAATTTGGTTTATCTGTATTATACGATTTTATATACACACACACACACACACACATATATATATATATATATATATATATATATATATATATATATATATATATATATATATATACATATATTCATTCAGAAGTTTATCGATGCCAAGAAACAGATATGCTTCTGATTATTTTTCCGCTACTTAAGCAGTAACTGATTTATGCAAATATTCCAGTTCTCCTTATGTACATGTGTGTACATGTGTATACATCCGTCCGTACATAGGCGCTTTCGTAACTTCCTGTGTACGTATGTATGCACGTATTTCTGTAGGTATGTAAATGCAGACACCTACGAGGAATGTTGGAAGTTCCTCGTTGGTCTTTGTACACAGAAGCAAATAAGGTACTTAGACGCTATAGACATAGCTTTTAACTTGGGTAGAGCGGATAATTTTAATGCGAATTGTAAAAACGTACGCATCAAAGATACACATTCATTCACACATTTCATTTATATACAAATGTGATGTCAGAGAATTTCAACAGTACTCACTAAACAAATGTAGAAAAGATCCTTGCTATTTCAATTTACAATTAATAACCAGAATGCTGACTCACAATGAGACTACTTAGGAAGATGATGTAGAAACTAAATGTTTGAGTAAATATTGTGGAGCTTTTTGTATAAATGAGTAAATGTGTTTATGTGTACATTTTCCTGTAACTTTTGCCTCGTATATATAATGAATAAATTCGTATATAGACAAGATTTGTTTGATTGGGTGATCAGGTAAAAGAGCCCCAATGGACGTGACTTTAATCCACACTAAAGAAATGTTAATTTTATATATCTGTTTGGTCCATATTGATGGGATAGACAAATAGTAAACAGTTTACCTCACGAAATTTGGTTGGAATTGTTCCTGTTACTGGGTGGGATAAAGTCAAATCCAACTTGGACTTGAGTTTCACAATAATATTATGTGCGTGAGAACGTTTCAAGCGGAGGAATGGTTCAGACTATAGTTTTCAAAATAGAGCGTTGGGACCTTTCGAACGCGCCTAATAGACGGATCTGTGCAAAGCAGGTGAGATGCATTGGCCACATTAGAAATGTAGGACCTATTTGAAACTGTTCATCAAATATTTTTGTATCCAGTGCAAATTAATACTTTAGTATAGTTGTGTGATTATATACACGTACATGGACCAGTAACAGAACAGAATAGAACTAAGATGATATAGAAGGAAGTATGAAACAATTTTATTCAAGATGCATATAAGTCTATAGGTAATGATAAAAACAACTTTAAATACGTTAGTGACTGTCTCTAAAGGGGGTAGCCACCTTGAAATCGTAGACCTATACCAACTGGCCCACCGGTCCTTCCTTTGTTCTGGCCTTCTAATAGAAGAACTAAAATGAAAAAAAAATGGTTGTAATAGGAGAAGCTTACACGTTTGTGGTTGCACGTGCGTGAATTCCGTTCTAGTACGCAATTGTCCTATTGCAAAACAACATGGAGAATGCATGTGTTTATGATTGTTTGCAACATGTGTGATTATCTGCATTCAGAGGCCATGTGTAGCCGTATAGATATTTTTTTCGACCTTTAATTATTTCAACTCTCAACAACTACAACAAGTAGGTTTTTTGGGCTCTTCTCTCTCTTATTTTCCCATTATTTCACCGTTTCTTATTTAGCATCCATCTTTTTTCAACAAATCGTCTTCTCTACTCTACTCTTTTAATTTCCTTCTTTCACCGTTTTTAAAACTTTTATACTTCTTCTTCTTCTTCTTCTTCTTCTTCTTCTTCTCCTTCTTCTCCTTCTTCTTCTTCTTCTCCTTCTTCTTCTTCTTCTCCTTCTTCTTCTTCTTCTTCTTCTTCTCCTTCTTCTTCTTCTTCTTCTTCTTCTTCTCCTTCTTCTTCTTCTTCTTCTTCTTCTTCTTCCTTCTTCTTCTTCTTCTTCTTCTTCTTCTTCTTCTTCTTCTTCTTCTTCTTCTTCTTCTTCTTCTTCTTCTTCTTCTTCTCCTTCTTCTTCTCCTTCTTCTTCTTCTTCTTCTTCTCCTTCTTCTTCTTCTTCTTCTTCTCCTTCTTCTTCTTCTTCTTCTTCTTCTTCTTCTTCTTCTTCTTCTTCTTCTTCTTCTTCTTCTTCTTCTTCTTCTTCTTCTTCTTCTTCTTCTTCTTCTTCTTCTTCTTCTTCTTCTTCTTCTTCTTCTTCTTCCGAAGACCTGTTTCTTTTCCTGAAATGATGTTAATGCTATTTTTGCTCCCCCCCCCATTGTAAGACAACATTTTCATAGGAATTCTTTTGTTGGTCTTGTTCTTTGAATATTTTTTTTTTACCTTTTGCTAAAACCAATTTTCTTTGCAATTATTTTGAAACAATACAAGATACTTCCTATTCGAAGGGAGTATTTATATTCTGGTGGAGTAGTGGTTCCTAACCGTATTGATCCATGTTCAACTTGAAAAAATCTAACATCTCCCTTAATGATAAAAAAATGGCATTGAAAAGGTATAATGATTAGAAACTGTCAACCAACACCGTCAACAAAACTGCCAACATAGGTTTCTCCAGTTTTCCAGTCGGTCTGGCTGGCTATGTATATATATGAATCATATGTACTGGCTGCACCTGGAGCTAGAAAAAAATCCAACAGTCACTTCTTATAATGTCTCAGTAAAAACGTTTTGCTTGATTTTTGATAATTCTGTGGAAAATTGTTTTTTGCTGGAGGGTCAATTTGCAATGTAAGTTAATGCTAAATTGGTCCAATTTTTGTGCCCAGCAGCATTCATGTTCGTTTTGTTTTGTTTTTGTTTTTTGGAAATTTTGATTTTTTTAAAGACCGTTGCCGAACAAAAAGCCAGAGCAGTAATTTATTCATTGATTACGCCCTTTTCCATTTTTTAATTGATCATCCTCAGCACGACATGCCTTTGATAGATACGGGTCATATGACAGATTTTACTGAGTCACTAATCAAACATGTATGATATCAAATTTATAAGATCATCAAAATTTAGTTTTAAATCAAGGAAAATATTTGCAAAGAAATAAAATCTTTATCAAAAAATACTGGTGTAAGAACAATACTACCAAAATGTTTATTATTTCTCTAATGTGTAAAATATTGTAACAACAATGTAACCACCTTGCTTTTTATACCTCACAAAGTTAAAGAGTCAAGCATTTGTTACCAGGGAATCTGCAGTAAAATTAGAAGATATTAATATTATATAATTGGGAAGTAATAGTATTGTACAATAAGGGATTAATAAGTTGGGCCTTAAGACAACTCAGTTTTGATCTACGGTAAGCTTTGTGTCTAGTGATATCCAAATTCCGAATTGTCCTCAATTATAGTTCGTTTTACAACCAGCGCATAAAGAAAAGTAATAGGCACCCAAAGATTTTGATGCTTGAAAAAAATGTAGTAAATAATAATTATATTTATAATAATAATAGTTCATCATGATTAAACTTTCCGAGCAGTTTCCGTTAATTAGTTATTCTGTTTTTCAAATACCACATTTGTACAGGAAGATATCTTGTTAGTCAGCAGATAGCACGAATCATATCCTCCGGGAACATGGACGTATCAGATAAGTAAAAATAAGAAATACTCTTTGAGGCATTATATATATATATATTTTTTTCGCAGAACACAATCATATTTGTATTATATCAAAACGTGCTGATAAGGTTTTATAAGCCGTGAGAGTCTGTGCCAAAAATATCTTGGTACAAATTTACATTAAAGCATTTACTGCACACATACTTTTGTTGCAATTGCACAGCATAAGATTTCTGTGCACACTGACAAATAGAAATTAGGAGGAGCATTGCCTTCGATATATTTGAATCCCCCCAAATACAACCGGCGTTCAGAATCACTGGTTGATAAAATATTAAAATTATTTCCTGTGAATTTTTCCCTAGATTTTATTCTTGTCTGGCAAATATCAGAGCATAAAATATGTTTTTCAGTATAAGCAAACTATTTTTTTGTTTTCTAAGAAGATAAATACTTTTAGATGCTGAAGTCCCCACCGTTTAATAATTTTAGAAAAAGAAACAATTTGCTGACGTTAGGACTCAATCCCCTAATTAATTTTTGAGAGTCCATCTCAACTCTCTCTCTCTCTCTCTTTCTCTCTCTCTCTCTCTCTCTCTCTCTCTCTCTCTCTCTCTCTCTCTCTCTCTCTCTCTCTCTCTCTCTCCTCCCTATTAGTTGGCAGAGGGATAAGTACTGACTTGACAAAATCTTCTCATCAGAAAACAACTGTTATAAACGATGCAAGGAGGGTAAGTTGGTCAAAGCAATTGCGTTTATAAACATATATATATATATATATATATATATATATATATATATATATATATATATATATATATATATATCATAACTACTAATTGCAGTAATATTCAAATTTTCTAATTTTTTTTTCGGAAACAAAAGAATTTTGTTGATCCTTTCAATACTGCACGTTTTTAGTTCCTCAGTGCCTATCTAGCCCCTGCTATAAATCTGTCTCGGACAACTTTGTTTTGTTCAGATCCTACAAAATTATGTGGGTGGCTATAGTTTCCTACCCCATTAGTTTATTTCAGCCCCATCAGATTGTCACAGATTTTCTTCTTCTTCTTCTTCTTCTTCTTCTTCTTCTTCTTCTTCTTCTTCTTCTTCTTCTTCTTCTTCTTCTTTCTTTCTTTCTTTCTTTCTTTCTTTCTTTCTTTCTTTGTCTATTTTTCTCCAAGTGATCATCCAAGAACACAATAGTTTACATCATCATCATCATCATCATCATCATCATCATTAGAGCCACCGTTGCTGCCACACCAATTACAATTACAGTTAATCAACATGGATGACGTCATTTCATCAAAGGACCTTTTTTACAGGCCTGCAACACAGAATTAACGATATCAGCAACAAAGAAATTAGAATTTCTACCAAGATACATTCTTTTTCAATTAAAGAAAAAACAAGAGGAAAAGAACCCATAACAAGTTGCAGGCTTCACAGATTGAAATCAGACCGACTTGAACTCCTTAGGGTACAACTAAAAAAAGCTGGGAACGGTGTATGAGGACCACTCACTAATTTAAATTGTTGATTTATTTATTTGAATTCAACAAAGTTTGACAAAATGCCTGAACACACATTTCGAAAGATAGAGAGAAAATTAAATTTCCTGAAAAAAAAAAAACAACTCAAATTAGGGTGGAAAAAAACGCATCTTTAATTAAAGTGAGAGTCAGTGTTGTGTATAAAAATAACTGTACGTTTGTGTTGTCTATATTTTTCATCGGCGATCGTATCAGCATTTCAAGTACCAGCATAGTGTGCTGGCCACGTGGTAACGATGGAGGACTATCGGCTCTTAAAAACCCTCTCGTTCGGAGAAGTAATGGTTGAGAAATGTGGCACCCTCAGGAGAGATATAAGGACACCCTATAAAAGACCGTCGTCTTTTGCGGCACCATCCTCTGTCAATGGACAACAAAGGCGACACAAGTTCAACCAAGCAAACTCCCAAACTGAGGTTGACCACAGGGCAAAGAACCAAGGAAAAAAGGCAGCACTGCAAGGCAGAAACTCACCCAACCCTGGCTGCCAGATTTTTTTCTGCAACTGATGCGAAAAGGTCAGCCTTTCCCACCTGACAGCAACGCAAAAAACCGCGGAAACGCAGAAAACCCTCCTAAACCTTTGTTCACCAAGCGAAACCATGAATCATGAATCATGAATGTAAGATGGTAACACTTGATGCTGATACCAAATTCCTTAAGCACTTAACAAAGTTTGACGTCAGAGTTTACATCCGATTCCAGATTGTATTGACATAACATACGAAAAATCATGCTCTTTTCGGTTCACCGATTTTTTTCATTATTTCAACAGAAATTTAGTGAAGGACGACCCTTTGTCGGACCAGCCAGTTTACACTGTATTTAAAATGTTGATTACACTTTTGGCGTTTTATCAATTTCTTCTTTGTTCCTCAAACCAGACAATGTTTACTCTTTTAAAAAACTGAAACCGGTGTAATTTGATGGATAAGTTGGCATTTTTTCTTTTTAATAATCCAGCATTTTCCCAATTCAATAGTAAACTATATCGATATTTCTGAACTATTTTTCATGCTGGTATAACAGAATGTTATAACTTAATAAAGACAATTTAGATTTATTCCATTAAAAAAGGTTCTCCGATTATAAACACTCTGGAGTTAGCATATTTCGAACCCGGAACCCCGAGATTTTGAATTTTTACCATAAAGTTAAAATGATGGCTCAATTTCAATAGAATTCGTAGTATCCATTTTTGAATGAATTTTGTTTTGAAAAAAAGTTGCTTGGTTGACTTTTAGAATATTTTCATACGTTTTTTCTTCCAAAAAACCCTTTAATACCATTAATCATTCAAAAATGATTATTACAATTTTTATTGAAATCGGCTCATTTTTCAACTTAATGGTAAAAATCCAGTCTCTGAGCCTGGGCTCTAAATATTAATTATCAAATTACACTTGCTTCGGTTTAAAAAAGTCTAAACATCGTCTGCTCGAACCTCTTATCTATATATATTTTGCAATCGACAACGTTTCGTTTGCAATTCCTCCTGTGAACAAGGGGGACAACTGAGATCGGAAAATACATTCTCTCAATAAATCATGTCCACTCACAACAGAAAATGAATAACTGCTCCCTTGTCTTTTGGGATGCATGTGTGGTTGCATTCATAAGTCCGTAGCTGAACGAAAACAAAACAATGTATTTCAAACAAATATTTATTTTCCTACATATCTCTCCTAATCAATGAACTTAATTGTTTCTTGTGAATAAAATCACATATTCGGAATTTTTGAAAATCATCCTTTCTTATTCTTTTTCATTCTCCTTCATCATACTTGAGCAGCTATCATCCACTTCCGGCTTGCTAAGTCCGTTAAGGTTTCACCAGGACCCTGTTAGCCACACTTTACGGTATCATGTTCCCTATGGACATCCATTTCCCAGTCTCTCATTAACATTATACCGTGAAAATTTTAGATGACAATTCATCTAATAACTCAATATCAGAGTATGGACTTACTGATTGATCTTTGTAGAAATTATCCCATCGCTGAACAGAAAATTTGATGTATCACTCAAGTCCTCCCGAGGGAATTCCCATTTGTAAAGCAAGGAATATCAATATAAGTATTTACGCGCAATTGTATACTACGTTAAATGGTGCTGAGCTTAAGACATACAATACATACGTATATGTATCAAAATGAATTCGTAGATCCATCAGAAAAATTATACGACTTTAACACACAGCCGGATTTAAACTGCTTGATGTCTCGAACCAAGGGCAATAATGGTGCCTCCACCTCGGCCCCCATTACTCAACTGACATGATCTCAAGAAATGAAACATGCCCAAAGAAATGAACGTTATTCATTTAATTTACCTCAACATACGTTGAAAAATTTCATTTTCGCACTGAAATATACTACTTCACCAAACCAAATCTTCACCAACGAAACTTAAACTTACATAATGACCAATTTTATACAATAGTATTTGTGGGGACAATTGAACATTTTAACGTTTGGATTAAATCTATATACAAGAAAAAAATTGAACTTTATGTGTGAACTTTCGTGTTAAACAATTATGCAACTAATAATAATATAATGCAAGAAATATATATATATACATACATATATATATATATATATATATATATATATATATATATATATATATATATATAAATATATATATATATATATATATATATATATATATATATATATATATATATATACATTAACCCACTCAGAGAGATACAATGTGCTATTACAACTTAGACGCTAATATGTTCATTGAAAGCGAGTCGGAAGATTATTTTGCCAATCTTTCGAGTGAAGGAGGACGTCTTGAAAATTGATATCGTATGGGGAGCTTTTATCGGCCATATTGACATAAACTCAATTTGTGACCAATATATGTATATTAAAATATTATAACCATAATGTGATAGATTAAAATATGAACACGCTATGATGGAAGTATTTTCCGGTCCTGCAGATCCATCATCAAAATGAGCTGCTAGCGATCTGGTTTGTGAGAATTTCTATGATAATGATCAGGAATAAAAATGAAAATATCTGACTGGAATTCGAAACGTATTATTATCAATTTCTAAAATATATAAAGTAATAAAACTATGAAAGGCTGCTATAAATTACTCCTATTTATGATATAAGGGGAGCTAAATCCTGACTACTACTAATACAGGCTGCTTGAGGCTTGGGGATTCTGGGTGACAGGGAACATTCAAATTGGAATAATGTATTCAAGATGAAAGTCGGGGAGGGATATTGTGACATTTATGTTCGCAACGATATACAGTTTATCACTTGCTTAGTGCCACACATCTATATTCTCGCTTTGTAATGCTGCAGCACTTACATTTAAAGAGGGTAAACGTTACTTTGTAGCGATTAGAGATATTTCACAACATGCGCGTTAAATAACACCCTCCGTCCAGGACGGTAATTAAGATCCCTACTTACTTAGGTCCAAATGGCGAAAACAAGCGTAGCAGGTAGTAACGTAACTATCTCAGTCACTGAGCAGACACTGTCATGAAGTCAAATTTTTCGGGAAGTCACATCTACATAGTACCCAATGAGGATTGAACTGATCAACAAGAGGTGTAGAGAATAACATTGACGACGGCAGAATCTCAATTAGTTTAAAGATACTAACAAAGAAACACAGAAATTATGACCGGGGCAATTGCTACAGTGTTGTGGTTAACGAGGTAATTCTCAGAGCAATCGGTAAAGAGTTCATTCATTACGGGGTACTCCATAGATAGAGCTTTGCGCCAAGGAGGCTTCGTTTAAGAAACATTATTTGACTTGTTGCTTGTATAAGTTTGATTAAAAGGAACCTATCCATATAGTTATGGTAGCACTATTCGTTGTAATTCTTTTTTGTGCCTTTAAGCGACTTCTCAGTCGCTTGTTTTACCTCCTGCCGACCTATGATTTAAGTAGTTACATTTAATGATATCTTGATAACTAAATTACTTGAGCGTAGCCATGACTTATTAATTCTCGATAAACACTTTTGAGGGACACTTTACTTTGTAGCCTAGTAGATAAGCAGCCGAGGTAATTAAATTTGATACGCTAATTTCATTACCTATGTACTTATTTGATGGAGATCTTTGCTTTCAACCATTGCGTATTTTACACAGGGTCTTGTGTGTGTAGTTGCAGATACATGCATACAGGAGTACACACGGGACGGCGCATTGGTGTGTAGTCAGTTATCTGAATATGCGCTTGTCTGTTTTCTTACAGGTATGTATAAAGAAAGTTATGGGCCTAACAGAGCGTACGTACGTACACACATACAAACACATACACACATGCACACACGTACACACAGAAGTGCGTACGCACACACACACATATGTATACTTATATAAATGGCGGATTGGTGAGTGTGCTACAGGAAAAATCTTATGAGCTTTTATATTTTATACTGTATATATATATGTGTGTGTGTGTGTGTGTGTGTGTGTGTGTGAGTATATATATATATGTATATATACATATGAGAGTTTGGGTATGTGTGTTCGATGATAGGCTTAGTTTCATAGGTGATCCCGTGGTTCAATGTTAGTTTAATTTAAAGATATATACAAGAAAAGTTTTTTTACCTGATCCAATAGAGTCTTCCAATGAGCTTGTCTGTCAGATGTTGAAGTGACGCTGTGAGAATGAGGAAATAACGAATGAAGAAGTCTGATGATGAAAAGTCGAAAAGAAAAGAGTCAGAAACAAGAAAAAGAAAGAGAGAAACAGTTGCCTCAAAAGAAAGAATGAGGACGAAAGAAGGAAAGGAAGAAGAAAAGGAGAGAGTAAAATACAGAAAGAAAGAACAAAGGATAATGAAAGAAAATCAATATTGAATGGAAAAAGAAAGATGGAGAAAGAAAAGAAGGATAAATTGAACAGGCAGAATAAACCAGGAAGGAGTAAGGAAAGAAAGAATGAAGGAAAAATGAATTAATTATGAAATTAGAAAGAATGAAATAAGAAAGAAGAAAGAAAAAAGAGAGAAAAGGGTGAGAAAAAGAAAAAAATCATCAAGGAAGAGAAGAACGAGAAACATCAAACCTGAAGAGAGAGAGAGAGAGAGAGAAAGACAGATAGAGACAGAGAGAGAGAGAGAGACAGAGAGAGAGAATTTGATTTTTTTGAAACAAAGTCTAAATTTGAATGGAAACTTCCCTGTCACTTGTAACGATTGGGCACCCAAATAATGCTCTGATAAGAAATGAAGAATGAGAACTTTTGAAACTTCAAGTTAGTCGATGTAAGATTTTTTATTTTAGTACTGTGAATAAAACTGAAAGATTAAAGTCAGATATTAAACACAAAGTGCAAGACTTCTATCTTCTGAAGTTTCACCTTAAATAGTGTGATTCAAATTCATAGTCGTCTATAAAAAGATGATCACGTGATCCGTATGTTCCTAAGTTAGAATCTAATTACTTTGAAAGCATCGAAACAAAATAATGAAGCCACTCATAGTGAACATTTTGGGTCTTTAACTTAATAATATAATATCCAGCTGATTGCATTAAGCAAAGGATATAGAAAAAAAAATGGAACAATTTACATTCATTGTTATAACGGGCAGTTATAATTGCTATAAAAAGGGTAACCATTATAGCTAGGCAGCGTAAATTGGCAATTTCTGTTGGAACAACGTAAATCGTTCTTAATATATCTTTGTTTAATTTTAGAATTTGAAATTAATAGACAAACCAACTTTCCCTATTGTAAAGTTTCACACCCTCATACACGCTATGTCGAAAAAACAATGCGCAAATCAAACATTCTTAACAATCCAACTAATCCAAAGCAATACCTATATGATTTAACTTCGTGAATTGACTCCCATTTCTCTTTTATTGATTCTCTTATTTCATTCACCCACTTGCTGTTTATAATGTTATGTGGACTGGGTTGTTAGGTTTATTATGACTTCATTCGTACATTTTCATATAAATTGATATCAATCCGTGTTAAAAAATAATTGGATAACTGAATAAGAAAAAAGATTTGAAGAATCTGTATATTATAAGAGTTGAAAAATCAATGGGTTTTCTTTTAATTCCATTCATGAACATTTCTGAAAATGTGACAATTAAATAATCCCATTGGTCATATTCAAATTCGAAAGTAACATTGATATTAAGACATACCTAAAAAAGATAATTAGATTCGTTTCATTCTAATTTATTCGTTGAGTACATGTTTTCATACTAATCTTACGATGCCTCTTGTATTTTCATGATAAAAAAATGAACAGATTAAAAACACTTTCTTGTCAGTAATGATTGTTATGCCTTGTGGTTTCTATGAATTTTCGGAGATTTTCACCTTATTGGGAAAGTACTGCCTCGGCTTCAGAAAATGATTAGAAAAGCTGACAAAAAATTGTAAATTGACCACCCCCGCAAAAAATCTCATTTTCCGTGTTTTTTGTAAAATATAAAATGTTTTCATTTACGATATTTACAAAAAAAAAAAAAAAACTTTCTCTTTATCTCCATCTCAAGGACTCCAACCTCTCAAAAAAATGCAAATAGATAACCGCCCAACGGATTCTTGCGTGATAATTATTAAAATCTGCTTACCTTACATGGAATTACATCTGTACGTACAGAAAATTTCATGGGGTTATGTTCAGTAGTTTTTGTGGTAGGCTTGTTCCAATGGATAGACGGACAAGTGAACTTTTTGTGAATGATGATACGATAAGACTAGCATTTTACCCGTGAAAAAGGACTTGATTATGTTATGTTCGGACAAATTATTCAAATTTTTATTTATCACCAGTCACAGGTGAAGAGTTGTTTTTTTCTTGTCAAATTCAGAAAATACCTAATGGCTATTGAGACAATGTATTTTTCCTTTGTAAACTTATGTGTTTTCAGTCAATTGGATCTCCATTCTAGAATTTTGTCAGTTTTGAGAAAAATTAATTTCTTATGGTTTTAGTCAAGGTTTTTATTTACATGAAACTATAATGCTAAAAAGTGCATAAAAACATTTCATACATTTAGTCTATAACCATTTAGTCATTTGGTATTATACGATTCGATATAGTTCCTGTTTTTGATTTGTCACGTATATCTAATATTTTAAAGAAAGCTAAAAGTTTTGATAAATAAACAAATAAAAGAGTAAATCTGGTGACACCAATCATTATATGTATAGATTTTGTAAATTGCAATGAATAACTTTAGATTATAAGAACTCTTATGAAATTCAATAATAATAATCGTAGTTTTTTATTCATTTTTTATAAATTGTATACGGCAGAGTGATTCTCATAGTAGTAACTAATTAATTTTATTATCCATCATTATGATAATGGCTTCTTATCAAGTGAGCTGTCATAAAATCAATACATTATATATATATATATATATATATATATATATATATATATGTATATATATATATACACACACACACGCACATACGCACACACACACACACACACACACACACATATATATATATGTATATATATATATATATATATGTCATTATCAAACATATGATGTTGGACATAAACCTTCCCCGGGATTTGCTTGACCTCTCTATCAGGGACAATGCAGAGCCAATACTTTTGAAATTGTCACACCATTTTATAATTTGTAGTTTCGCATATGATCTCTGGGGAACCATGTCATAAGTTGCAATATCCTGACAATCTTGCAAGATGACCATCCCATTGCCATTTGCGTTTTCTAATGGATTCTCTGATATCTTTGACTCCAGTCACTCTCCAATAAACTGTGCTGCCTTGTGATCTCTCCATGTGATGTTGAGCTTGATTCTATTACGTGCATGTTTCATGGTTCTCAGTTTAAGGTTGAACCTTTTGGTAAGGCTCCATGTCTCATCTCCATTGGAGACTGGGTATGCATACCAAAAAGCTTGCCATCCTAGAGTGATTCTTCGTTTGATATTACACAAACTCTATGATAGGAGTAAATAGGAGATGCAAATGTATGTATAGTTTCCAAAGTAAAATCTTCCCCCGTGTGTGCATAAAACAAGGAATGTAAAAGATTTGTCAAATTCTAAATACCTATACGTTAGCTTAAATCTGAGGGAACAGCTTAAGAGCTAAGAACAGAAAGGTAATTGTTTCTATTTCTATCCGTATGTATCTGTGTAAGGCAGTTAATCAGAGAAAACTTGCAATAGGAAATGCCGATCCATTGTCTATCCGTGACACTCGAAAGAGCATCCATTTTTTTCTACGACCACGTGATTAGTCCAAATATTCCTAGGCGTTTGTCCGCACGCCCTGAAGCTCCCTTTCATTCCATTCTCAGAGCGACTTCCGGTCATCGTGGCCCTTAATCGCTTTGGAATGCGGTGTGTAATCTACAACATTTACCAGGCTTCGCCTCAGCACACAAACTTTGGACACCCATAAATGTTAAGTATGTTAAAACCGTGAAGTGCTTGGGGTCAGGATGGTCCAGAAAGGAGGGACGCATATCTTTGAGTCTCTTTTGTCCGAGCAGCTAAATGATATGTCTATACACCGTTCAAAAATAAAATGAGTTGTGAACAACAAAAAGTATTTTCAATCTGTATGTTTTGTTCGTTAATCGCAAGTGGTGAACAAAGATTTTTGGAACTCTCTAACATAGGAACGTTTAATATTTTATCTTTTTCCTCCCCTGTCTCTCTCTCTCTCTCTCTCTCTCTCTCTCTCTCTCTCTCTCTCTCTCTCTCTCTCTCAAACTAAACTGAGACCTCAACTGTCTAACCGTGGGTTTCTTCAGTTTTTAAGTTGGTCTGATTGGCTGGCTGGCTATATATGTATCGCATACACAGGCTGCACCAATGGAACAAGAGAGCAGAAAATTTAAAAGGCGGTAACCCTGTGTTGCCAACACAAAATTTTCGCGCTTGATCAACTTCAAAAAAGTGTCAAAAAATCGTCATCTTTTTTTATGGCCAATTTTTATAGCAAAAAATCTCCTTGTGGTGATTTTCTCAAAATATGTTTTTTCAATTGCTACATTAACTGTAGAACTTCCATTTGTTTCTGTTCAACATTTAAGATACCAGGAAAGAAGATTAGTTTTCTTTCACACTTGAATCACAAACTTTGCTTCAATGCTTACAGAGATTATTTCTTGTCTTCCCTAACAAAAATCAAATAAGATATTAATTGTTCCTAAAAAAAAACTTGTTTTATTAACGTGTTATTCTTATTTTTAAAAGGTATGTTTACATACAGATCAATCGCTGGATGATTTTCCTCCTTTGTCATCATTTTCTTACCCACAATGGGACGTCTATTTTTCGGTAGATATAGAGTTAGATATAGAGTTATATGAGAAAAATAGAGCAGGCCTTTTCCCGTAGAGTGACTGTTCACAATTAAGTCTTATTATCCACTGCGAATTCATTCTTCAATGAGTTTTGGAATATTGAGAAACTATCTCAGAGTGAACGAAGCTTTGTAAATAATACGCCATGTCCACCGTAGATGGATGAGTAGCAAACTGATATAGCGGGAAATTGGAAGATAAGTGAGTTCGATCTCCACTGACGACTGCAATATTTTGTGCTTGTGCCAAACAAAAGTAAGCTAAGAAAATATATGCTGGTATTCAGATCAGTTTATCTTTTCATGTTCTTACTAGTGCACAACGTCGGTACATCCTTGTACTTACAAAATCTCTGATAGTTACTGATTCGAACTCCAAAGTTTCCAAAAATATTCTGCTCATATCTATCTATCTATCTATCCTTCTAATAATCTGGCTCTAAACATTAGTGAAGATTTTCAATAATGTTGTATTATGGGTGTGTTTTTTTCCCCGGCTGCATATTTATTTACAAGAAGCTCCCATTTATTGTCCACCGTATTGAGCAACCCAACCCCCAACTCGGCCATAAACATTCCGCTTTTCGCACTCCCCAAGGATTTCCGTTAATGGAGAAACAAATAGCGAAAATGAAGACGAAAGATTTTATTTAAAGTCAAGTTTTCGTTCACTTTAAAAGTCATTTTTTCCACTCTTTACTTTGAGACAATTATTTTATGATTACTTTATGAAATGTTTTGTTGCTTCCATGGCTATTATAATCAGGTTTGCCCTGATTGTTTTTGTTTTCCGATATCATTATGTCTTCATCTTTCATATTGACCCTCTTTTTGTTATCGTTGTTGTTACTGAAAATCCTTTTTCCTCTCTTTATTGTTGTTGTTTT
This sequence comes from Thysanoteuthis rhombus, assembly GCA_963457665.1. Classification (NCBI taxonomy): domain Eukaryota; kingdom Metazoa; phylum Mollusca; class Cephalopoda; order Oegopsida; family Thysanoteuthidae; genus Thysanoteuthis; species Thysanoteuthis major. The sequence continues at coordinate 30,728,513 of OY735233.1, read as the reverse complement.
TGTTGTTGTTGATGTTGTTGTTGTTGTTGTTCTTCTTCTTCTTCTTCTTCTTCTTCTTTTCTTCTTCTTTTCTTCTTCTTATTATTATTATCATAATTATCATTATCATCATTATTATTCTCCTTCTTCTTCTTCTTCTTCTTCTTCTTCTTCTTGTCTTTTTGTAAGGGTAATATATATATATTCATATGCTTCATTCTTCTTCTCTTTCTTATCCCTCTCCTGTGTCTGGCTTTTCTTTCTAAGTTTTCCTTCCTTTTCTCCCCATCTGATTCTCTTAGCTTCTTTCTTTCTTCTTTCTTCTTTCTTCTTTCTTCTTTCTTCTTTCTTCTTTCTTCTTTCTTCGTTCTTCTTCTTCTTCTTCTTCTTCTTCTTCTTCTTCTTCTTCTTCTTCTTCTTTTTCAACATGTCACTTCATTTCCGACCCTGGAATGGAATAATAACTCTCAGATTTTCCTCTGGTCTTCACTTAAAAGGCAGAAAGTTTCAAAGGAGAAACCAAAAAGAAATACAACCCATTTTCTCATCAAAAAACTAACCACACTTCATTAATGAAAAAGTCTTGAAGCCACCAAACAAATAGGCAACAATTGCTTTTATTGGAGGGACATGCACTGCACTTCTATTCCCCAAACGAAGGAAAATGCACTCCTTCATTACAATTGTCCTCAGATCCATTTAGTTCCAGCAGAATTTGTTGTTTTGTCTTACAGCGCTTAACATTCTTTGATTTTATTTTAAAATGCAATAATGCACAATGTTGGACAATAATGTAGATCGCTTTAATTATGAAACAGTCAACAAAAATATAGGTTCAATGAATGTATTAAATCTGCACATAAACACACACACATGCACTCATATGTAGACGCACTCACG
>OY735233.1:30717634-30722634 GCA_963457665.1 Thysanoteuthis rhombus | reverse complement strand
ATTCGATAACATTTTTTCTAATTAGATTTCTTTCACACCCATTCATTGATATCCTGTTCTATTTTGATATTAATTTTTTCCAGAAATTGGAATAAGTTACAAAATTCAGGGTACTGTCTGATTATTTTGCTTTCTGAAATTAATGCACAATCGAAGCATTGGCGTTTTGTTTTGTTCTGTTCTTTTTCATTATTTTGACTTTTTTTAAGCTTTAGATTATGACACTCTTTATTTCGGTGATTCACGAAAGCATCGGAGGTATCATACATTTTCATACATTTCCAGAGTTCTTGATGTTTCTCTAATGTATCTTTTGTGGAAGGCCTCACATGGTATTTCATGAGTACCTGCCCGTGATGTAGCTTCATCTTTTGGTTTCAATCCTGTCTTCGATTATTTTAGAAGTGCTAGTTACAATTTACTTACCTAAATTTCTTCCAACTTTACTGGCAGTATTATGCATCTAGCTATTTGATTTTGTTTGTTTTTTCTTTTCTAATTTTGTGAATTTTGTTTGCTTTTCTTTTAGCGTTACATACGAAGGAATGGGTTTGTAAAATGTAAATACATCGCTACAAAGAAAGCAGACAACATCTTCGAATCGTTGATTTTAGGAACAATTTGTGTGCATGTATGTGCAGTTATATCTATATTAGTTTATCAAATCAAATCATTCATGAATGGGGTTATTTCTGTAGTTATAAAGACTGTTGGATTCAAGATGCTTTTTCCTTGTATTCAAGTAAGCGACGTAGATTCGGGTGAAAAAAGTTTAAACAACGATTCAGCTCATTATTTGTAAATTCTTATGTAGATCAGTTCAAGGAAACGCTATAGATTACGGAGTATGATTCTTTTCAAAATAACTACGCCTTTACCAGAAAGGCCTGAGTCCGCATACCCTGAGACAAGTCACTTGGATTTGTTGAGCTCTGTCACACCGACACATGACGAAACGATTTGCGCACCAACCGCTCTGCTATTTATTCAAAGTTGCAAGAGTGGAATCTCATTTTCTCATGCGAAGTGAATGCAACTGCTCCATCCAGAGTTTAAACTCGCTTCGCCGATTCCATCCTGAATGTTGTCAACCGTTAGGCTATTTGCACCACGACATCAGATTTGTTGAAAGGTCAAATTGATAGAATAGCTTTATGGACTCTTAGAGAATTTCATTGCCCAAGCTGACATGGACGAGAAAAAAGTTTCACAAAAAAAAAGGTTTTCAATTTTCCCTCAGGATTCGATGACTATCATTCAAAAGTGGACAGCAAACAACTCCGTGGCCAGTTCTCTCTTCGGTTACCCAAGTTCCACCATTTGAGATCCATAATAATGAAACAACAGATCTGGATAGTCACTTGATAGAAACCGTCACTGACCGTCGTCTTCTTGCAGCATATCGTGTTAGGCGTGATCAATTGAAAATGGGAAAAAGAATAGATCAATGAAGTTATTTCTCTAACTTTTGGGGAGCGGTCATCACTTATTTCGAAAACAACGAACGTAAATGCTGCTGGGCATGAAACTAAGGGACAAACTTAGCATAAACTTAAATTGCGAATTGAGACCATCATTAAAAACATTATGGGCTCGAAAAACAAAATGAACTTTTTTTTTTCTCGGACATATGTAGATGTTTATATTTTCAGCCCTCTAGCTCCATCGGTGCAGCCTGTATGTTGGATACATACCTTGTAGAAAGTATATTGACAGTTTTGTTTGGCAGTTTCTAACAATCTGCAGAAATGGCCGCCCTTTGCTATTTTGAATTACAGGAGGAGCGGCATCCAATTCAAGTTGGAGACTGATCAGTGTTTGGAGAGACATTGAATTCTCCCGTCACTGCAACCCGAAACAGCCCCCCAATACCCACCTCTAACACACACTTCCGGTCAGTACTTTTCCAGTTTGACATCCGGTCAGTGTCAATTACCCGACACTCATCTTTGTTAGGATCTCCTCGATTTGACCGGGTGTCGAGGTGCGTTCTTTTTTCCTGACCGGAGAGGTCACAACTGAGGAGTGTCAGTCAATACAATGTGTGTGTGTGTGTGTGTGTGTGTGTGTTTGTGTGTGTGTGTGTTTGTGTGTGTGTGTGTATGTATGCATACGTACATATGTAAATTTGCTTATAACTTTGGTATATATATATATATATATATATATATATATATATATATATATATATATATATATATATATATACATATGTATATATATATATATATATATATATATATATATATATACATATATATATACATATATATATATATATATACATATATATATATATATATATATATATATATATATATATATATATATATATATATATATATATGATAAGAGAGCGCACCTTGACACCCAATCAAGTATTGGAAATCCTGATAAAGACCCCAAAAGATTGGAACTACAGCTTCAAACACAGTAGCTGCTTTATTCTTTTCATCAGTGAAAAGCCTTTGTTTGCCTACGAGTCGTTGAAAACTGCCATCGTTATGCTGAAAAGGGTTAAACATTTGCCAGGAAGCGTGCAAGTAAATCCATCTATTTTTAGTTTCTGTCTTTGAGATACCGTAGGTTGAATATCAGTTGAGAAGAGACGAAAATAACGTCAATTCTAGCAATTTTGAACGCTTTGGTATTTTAATATATTTGTTTGTGATATGCTATATTATTCCACCATCTCTGCAGGATTATTATTAATTATCTAACTGCCAGAATATACCAGTCCAAAATGACAAGATTATTTATGTATGGATCGACTCTAAAGAGCCCTAAAGCTATTTTATTACCTAATTTATTTTTCAATTATTCGAGTATTTTAATTTTGAGTTTTTTTTTAAAGTTTCAATTCATCTCAGGCTGTTTAAATGTGTGATGAGACATTAAGTCTTGAAGATTCCTATAATACTTTCTGTTATGCATCAATTTTATCACTAGGTAGGCTACTGCCTGATGACGATAAAACATAAAGTTTCATGTTCTGATGACGTAGTGAAATTGCCTAATTCGAAGAAAAATAATTTGTCAAAAAGTAATAAAAACAAAAACAAAAACATCCCTAACCTTCCAAGCTCACTGCAATGCACATCTATTATTCACTTATATAAAACGTAATGTGTATCTATAAATGTTATATATCATTTTTGACGGCACAGGTGAAATAGTTATATATCATCCCGAAAGACATATTTGTTCGTCTTATCACGTTGTTGGAAAACGGCTCTGTAAACCGTACTTAATTCAAATGAAATGTTTCTTATCTGCAGTTCCAGATAGAAACATGGAATATTTTAATCATATTTATTTGCCCCCAAAATGTTCAAAATCCTGTCTTTGTAAAAATATGTAATTTGCCAATGAACAGGGAAAATTGTCTAGAAATCCATGGGAAAAGATTGAGACAATGTTAGATTTATCTACCATGTAGATAAAAAAAAACGAGAAATAAAAGAGTCAATTTTTTCTATATTCCGACATTATCAGCGTATGCAATAACACTCTAAAGGCGCTAAGTGTCTAAATGGGGAGAGATGATAATGATGATGACGATGATGCCTATTTGGCAAATAAAGACATACCCGCTATAAAATTCAGTATTTGAAGATGAAATTTTCTCCTAGTTTCAACAGTGTTTCCTAAAAGGAAATAACTTTTTTCTCTCATCCTACTTATAGGAATATGAACGATCATTAGGTAAAAGAATAAAATTAAGGGGAATAGAAGAATGAAGATGATGTTACTCCAATCATTGAATTCAGGACAGTATGTTCACTTTCAAAATCAGCATTTATCCTAGCTTTTATTTGGGCTTGAACTCCAATGGGAAAAAGCAAAACTATCTTACCCACAAAGTAGACTTTTGCAGGGAGGAATCCGTCTCTAGTTGGGCATATGAGACAAAGTGGTAAGAATTGCATCTTACTAAGATTCAGAAGACTAAACGGGGCCTGGGAGACCGAGGAGCAGAATACAGAATGACAAAGAGAGACGAGGGAGGGACAATCGAGACACCCTAGGTACGGGTATGCAGCCGATCGACCTTTATAAAGTAAATTGCCAAAACACTGTGAATCTGCAATACATTTTAACAAATAAAATTAAAACATTGATAAACCAAACAGTACTAGTTTATACTGCTGTTCAAATCCTCATCGAACTAATTTTAGATGAAGATTCAAATTGATTTAAATTCTTCAGGGATTTATTTTTTTACAATGTAAAAACTTTTTGCTTTTGTTTGATATTTAAATGGATAAGAAAGGTTCTTACATAATGACAATTCACACTATTTTTTTCCAAAAAATAAATTTTCCGTCGTAACTGACCACTCGTGGCGAAAATGTAACGACTGGCTGTCGCTAAGGCAGAATTTTAACTGCCTTTCTGTGTCCGTTATCAAATAAACTTAGCAGCATGGTCTGCGGTACATGATTTATAAATAGTTACACGTATTATACATAGTGACGTTGGAATTATTCCTGCCCAATAATCATTGCGTGAATGATACATTAAATTCAAAAGGCGAATATTTACTGGATAGGAAATTTTCTTTCAATATTCCTGATAATCAATATTTAGGATTTTAATTTGAAGAGGTACAATCTACATTTCCTACCCAGAAAGTACATTTTTATCAAACCCTCCGATAAAATTCTTCACGACTAAATCTATGAACTGTATGCAAGCAATAAAAGGAATTGCTCCCCAAAAAAGTTTTTGAAGATTTCTTGCACATGAAAAAGAAAGAAAAAAGGCTACTTGGAAAAATAAGAGAATGGATGTGAGCATTTTCTCTCGAAGTGAAGGAGAGAAAAACAACGCTTTTTTGTGATAGTAAGCGGCTTGTTATCGTGAGATAAGTAATTCAGAGAAACCGGTATTGAACGAAGTGCTTAGGCAGCCATCTTTAATGCTCCGGTCTACCCAGAGAGATGAAAGAGACGTTGGCTTCAAGCAGGAGATACTTGCGAAAAAATGAGTATAAATAA
>OY735233.1:30697634-30715134 GCA_963457665.1 Thysanoteuthis rhombus | reverse complement strand
CTTTCTTAATAACTTCACACATTCCCTTCCTTCCTCATTCTATTGTTTAGCATAACTTGGACCGACCGACCGACCAAAATTCCTGTCATTGAGATACGTGAACACATTCCGAACGGCAATGGGGAAGCCAGATTGCAAGAATGTCAAACAGCTGGTGGACACCAGGAATTGGCACCATAATACTGAAGACTTGAAGTCGCTACTGGCTGATCTTGGGAAGGGTCTAAATTAAACAACAGGTGGTGAAATGTTACCGATAATGATGAAGAGGAGAGGGAGGGATGGAGATGATAAAGTAATTATCAACTATACTTGACTTTTTACACCTTTTTCTCTACAGTCAGAACATTGTAAGTTGATCATTATCATCATCATCATCATCATCATCATCATCATCATCAGTCTTTTAACGTCCGTCGTTGGACAGTGTCTTTTCCCAAGGATTCGCTACACCTCTCTACCATGGATGTTGTAGAGCCAATATTTTTTGAACTGGTCTAGTTCATTTCTCCATCTTGTATTCAGTCGGCCTCGATTTCGATGTGATCTTGGGATCCATGTTGTGAGTGGTGATGTTCAGCAGTTGCCTGCCATTCTTGACCAGCCGAACGTCATTTGAGTTTTCTAGTGGATTCTATGATTTCTCTTACTCCTGCCCCCCCCCCATTCCCCAACAATATATTGTGCTGTCTGGCGATCTCTCCATCAGTCTCTTGGTAAGGTTCCATATTTCACATCCATTAGTAACTCTCGGCAGGATTCATTGGTTGTATACTTTACTTCCTCTAATGGGATTTTCTTGTTCGTGGAGATCGACCTTGCATCCTGAAGCAATTCTTTGCTTGATTTCTCATTCTTTTGAGGATTTCGTCGACACTCGTTGTCGTAAATAGATGCAGCAGTCTACTTTCTCCAGTTTTGCGTTTTCGATTTTGATCGTCGTTTGTCTATTCCCGACATATTTCTTGCACATGACCTTTGTTTCAGAGAAGCTGATGTGAAAGTTATCTTGCTTGATTTTTTTATTCAATTGTTGGTGGTTGTGAAAGATCTTTGCAAAAAGGACGTTGTTGTCTTCTTATCTGAGGTTGTTCGAGTATTTGCCATCTATTCTAATTCCTTTATTTTCCAATTCTGGGCTTTGGAATGTCATATCGAGGCAAGTTTTAAAAAGTTTTTAAAAGCTGGTATCACATTGTCTCACCCCTTTTGCGAGTTGAAATTGCCGTAAGTTTTTATGAAGCCCGATGAGGGAGCCCCTGCGACGGTATATATGCATCAGCACTCTAACATATATTGGGAGTACACCTGATTTAGTGACTGCATCAATGACTTTAGGAATTGCCACAGAGCCGAAGCCCATCTTGAAGTCGATAAATGCAACAGCGTGTGGCATTCAGTATTCTGCTGCTTTCTCTTTTCGTTGATTTATCGAATTGAGGTGGTCCATGGTCAAGTAGCTTCTAAATCCAGTTTGTTCCTGAGGTCGGTTTTCAGCTCGCTTTTTGATGAGTCGGTTGGTGATAACTTCGGTGAAAAGTTTTTAGATGCAATTAAGTAAACTTATTGGTCTGTAGTTTTTAAGGTCTTTCAGGTTTCTTTCCGATATAACAGCATCGTGATTGCAGCGCCCCAATCTTCTGGGCAATCTGTTTTGTTTTAACCATAGGTTGAATAGAATGGCTAGTTTCCTTTGAAGTTCTCTGTAAAAGATGCAACCCCTAAATGTAACATCGGTAGAAAAAATGACACTTGAATAGACCTTTTTTTCTGGTAGTCACCCATCAACTGGCAAAACTGGGATTGAACCCTTGCTGAGATAGTAGCAGCTACCGACGAGTGCCAGTTTCCTGGCTTCAAACCAACTGATTCAGCACGAAGTTCCTCAACGATTTAATCGCTTATACTGGGTATGGTGAGGCCATGCCTGCGATGTCATTACATATCATAAGTTTTGTCCACATCCCTCCGCCTACAACTTGACTTCGACGTTCTAGGATGTTTGCAATAAGTGGATACAGTCAGAGGTTACAAGAACCCCAAACAACGTCACTCACTCCATCTGATAGTTTACAAATAACTGGGAATGAGATTAATTCATCCCCTTTCCTGTGTCATTAGTGAAGTGAAAGCAGATTGTCTAAGGTAAAGTTTGAACTCAGCACATTGGTTCTATTTTCCCAGAGCTAACCGCTTGACTAACGTTACCTCGTACTCCATCATGAAAAATATAGTTTATGGAATCTTCTGTAAAGAATACGTTTAGCGTATTTCCCTTAACAGATGAAACAGGAAGATCAATTGGGGTCTGTTCAAAAGGAGGGATACTAAGCAAGTAACAAATATGAAGAATTCAACATACCCGGAAGGGCTTCGAGTACTTACACTATCGACCCTTAGCTATAATTGTATTGACATGATAGAGATGTTTAAGATGATATCACAGTTATGTGAAAGAAGAGCAGTGGACTTTATTCGTATGTGGAATGGCTCGACAGACTGCTCAAGTTCCAGGACACATAATATGAAAATATTCCTAATACTTGCGCTAACTGCAATAAAGAAACGCATTCCTGTCCGATCAGCAAACCCGTGGAACTCTCCTCCGGAACGCTTTGTTACTACAGAGACAATAAACAGATTTAAAAACTGCCTGGATAAATTTTCGGAGAATCAGAAGATTCTGTATGTCAATTATAAAAATTGAAATAAGTACCGGAAGTCACAAACACACAAGGGTTTTGAATCTATAAAGTCTACTGGAGAGGGTCTATCAGGAACCTGAGATGAAAAATCTTTTGTCTTTAAGTATATCGACGCAGAACCAACGCTGTTGTGGATTTACTACCAGGAATCTGTTCGAGGACTAATTTACAGTCCATTTAATCTCGTGGCGTGGCAAGAACTTAATGACTGTAAAGAAAATCCATCTGATAGTGAGAAATGGGAAACCGTATTGAAGCTAGACAGCATTGTGAAATTTAGCGCTATTTTGTTCGCGTTGGGAAAAAAACCCACCGGAGACTATTAATTGCTATGACTCTCTGTCGTCATTGATTTAATTTTCTCAGTTAGAACTTCGTTCTTCCTCAAATATTTCAATAGTATTTTGTACCTGGGCTTGAGGAGAGATTCTACCTTGGCGATGGTGATTAATGGCTGATCCGATTGTTTGTTTACATTCTATATGCAAAAGGTCTCTTTGTTTGCAATTAGAAAAAATTCTCAAATCTGGACCAATCTTGTTAAAATATGGCTATAATGTTGACATAACCAAAGGTATTGGAGATGGTGAGTTATGGACGATCCGATGGTTTGTTCTTGTTTTATATGTAAATAACCATACGCTAATATGTAAAAAATAGTAAACTCTTGAACTGCTGAACCGATCAGAGTCAATATTGTTATATAGGATCTTGGGATCCAAATTACTGGAAGTATTTTTTTGAAGATGTTTTATAGCTCGGAAGAAGAAAAATTGGGTACCTCAGAGTTTACGGTCCTAAAAAACAACTAACAACTCTCTTTCTCCTTTTCTCTCACTCTATTTCAACCGTTTTCGATCAAAAGCCTTCATAGTTCCAAGATTTTCCATCAACCTATTGAAATGTCCTTTACTTACCTTCAACGTATGTTAGAAAAGAAATTAACAAAAGAATATGGGCTTTTATCAATTGATTCACTTGGGAAAATTACATACATAAAAGAAGTATTTATGAATAAAAATCAATGATTTTATATACCTGTATCACTAAGCATGGACACAGCTTAAACGAATTTGGCATTTATTCACAATGAAACTCTGCTGTTGAGGTGGGAACTTATCTTCTGTCAAGATAGATATCTACTCATTTTATATGTTTATATATAATTCTCTTTTCTCCTAATTTTTCCCTCTTCAAGTTGTTAAAAGTGTTACAAGACTTCTTTCTGTTTCTTTATGGCATCTAATATTAAATGAGACTTTCCCCTATAAAGGTCAATAGAAAGCAGAGACTACCCCTTCAAGGGTCCAAAAGAGACGGGGAATTTCCCCCTTTTTTAAGGGGGTAAAAGTGAAGGTAACTTTCGTCTCTCTTGAGATGTCAGAAGTGAATGAAAATTTTCTTTTTCTTTAAGCGGTAAAAAATGAAAGAGTACTTGTTTACAAATATCAAAGTGTTGATCCTCTTTTCACCCCATAAACAGTTGAATGAACAGCATGAACAGATATTCCAGCTATATCATACAAAAACTGTCTCTGTTCCTGTGTTCCCCATCAATTGTTACAATGTATCTATAATGCTAAACTGAACCTTTATGTTTCGTTCCATGAACATATATGCGTCCTATTATTTGTTATATTAAGGCCGTCCAACTATTTACTCAAATCATAGATTAACCCCCAGATACAATTACGGACATTCAATAAAATCAGCTGAGTAAATAACCTCTAGAATCATGGAAGCTGACATCCTAAGGAACTTGACACACTTCTCATCATACATCCTACAACATAAATTGTCTGCCACATCATTCATCTAATTAACTACTACCCTACCTATTACAACTACCCACTTATGAAATACTCTAGATTCTCGTAAAACTTCAGTTCCTGACAAAGATCTGTATGAGCGAAACGTTGAAATGAAGAATCATTTGTAGGCCCCCTATATTATCCCTCAACTCTCATATTGATGGAACAGCCCAAATCTATACCGATACATTGAATATATACATATGTGTGTGTGTGTGTGTGTGTGTGTGTGTGTGTGTGTGTGTGTGTGTGTGTGTGTTTGCACACATGTGTGTGTGGATAGAAATTCTCTGCAGACATAAAAGAAATTCTGCTCAATGGCAACATCTGTGGTTCTGGCCGGAAGAATCTCTTCACACGTATTTGCGAATCTTTTTAGAGTTATATTCCAGTTCTTACGTACATGCGTTTGTGATAATGTATGCAAGTCTGCATCTGCCTTTTTTATTGTGAGACGTTTCACAAAGACATGGAATAAGTAAATAGACATCATTATTTTACAGAAATATGACAGTTGATGAAGATAGACTTATTTGCAATTGCTGAAACGATGATAAATGTATGAGGAACTAGAAAGCACCCACGGAACACATTGTCAAGGGGAGTAATCATGCATGGATCCACCCAAAAATGTAATAAGTTCTTCCGTAGTCAATCGTCAACCCTTGCAAAAGAGATAATTAAAATTCATTGGGAACTTTTGGTGATATCTTGTGGACAGGAAAAAAAATTACAATATTATGTATTTTTGACGTGTAACTTCTGTGTGTAGAGGTAATTGTGCATGGAACCGTTCCGAGATTCGATTACATTCTCCATTGATATTATTCTGGAACTTTTAGAGATATCGTGTGGACAGTCATGAGCATATGTAATAAAAAACGAAAAACATTTCAATCAGAAAAGAATTCCACCCCTAAATTTCATCACCATTTTCGTACTCCGTTGCCGACCCTTCCACAAAATTACGTGACATTCATTCAGTATTTTCGGAGATATCCTTTGGAGAGACAAACGGAGAGACGAACAGACGCAACCGCGTACATATACCTCTTTCGGAACAACCCTTTCACAATGTCCCATGTGTACTTGTGTACAATTGCACAATAGATAGACTGATAGATCAATGTTGGTTTTGAACTCGACAGCTTTGGGGGGAAATACTGACAGAACCTCGATTTGAAATTCGAAATTTGTTGGAATGCTTATTCTATACACTGAGCCTACATCGAACGTCTCATATCCTTCCAAATTTCCTTGCCAAATATTTGTCCTGTTAATTCTCTCTCTCACTCTCTCTCTTCCACTTCTCTCTCTCTCTCTCTCTCTCTCTCTCTCTCTCTCTCTCTCTCTTCAAGTTTATCTTCATTTTCTTTCACCTCTTTCTGTCTCCTCATTTCAGTTTTTATAAAAAGTGTTCTCTCTGTCCCGACTGAACACCAGCGATTCATTAAAGACTGAAGCACAGGATAATTGTATGATACGTCATCACTCATTTGAACAACAGCATTGGATTTTTGTTGAACATTTCTTCTAGTAAATAGTTTTCAAAATCGTCATTAGCTGAGAAATTAGTTTATGGATACGATGTATCGTACAGAATGTATCAAGTTGACAATAAAGAACAATTATCGTATCTAAATTAGATTTATTCTAACTTGGCTATGCAGTTTATTCGCAATTCTAAAATACTTGGCGTTTGTTGCTTACGCATTATGATATGCTGAAACGCTGTTGATAAAAATAAACGAACATTTCAACATTGTTTCATTTGAAATCGCCATTTGCTGAAAAGCGAACATTTTTTTATTTTGACTATTTTCTTTTCTCTCCATCTTTGTGTTTCTTTTTTTCTTTCTTTTTCCAGTCCATATCAATCGATCCGTTCATTTTGTACTTTCTTTCCTTGTCAGAAACCGTCAACCAAAACTGTTAGACTTTTGAAACCACTGTCCAACAAAAGGCGAGAGAATTAAATCATACATTGGTCATACGACAATTTCCCTTGACTGACTGACCAAGCCTGTTTGTCTTATAACATTGTTTTCATTTTCCTTTATTCGTCTTTCTTGATCTTTTTTTAAAAACTATTCTTCACTGTGATGATCTGCGTCTTCTTTTCTTTTTTCTTCATCTTTATCTTCCAAATTTTCTTCTTGTATAAAATTTGCTTCTACAAAATCTTCCAATGATAAATAATTAGGAATATGATGTACCTTTCCCAAACTACTCCCAACCCAGGCAATTGTGAAGCTAACCAAACGCTGACTCCATGAGACAATCAAGAAAAAAAAACGAACCAATTTCTATTTCTGCAATTTGGACGATTTAAAGATTTGTTATCAAAGTGAAAATTTTTTTAGTCCGTCTGCATTTTTTCTTTTTCGTTTAATTAAACAAACGATCTTGTTGAAAAAAAATTCATAAAATCCTATTTAGCCATTCACTAATCTATCTATTTTATTAATTTACAAATGTCGATTTTTGGTTGAACCTCTTCTTCTTTAATTTTTCGATTTTATCCAGTGAATAAAATGGTCCTAGTGAGCCCCAAACAAGCTGCAAGTATATCTCTGAATTTTTGAGATGAGGTATTATTATTATTATTATTATTATTATTATTATTATTATTCGGACTATCCTCATCTTGGTTGTTTTTCATACAACGTTCTAGGTTCAATCCCTGTGTGAGACAATAATCATACTACTATTGCTAAGAGGGGAGTGCGGTCAATATACCCCCGTTGGTTAAATAAAGGGTTCGGTTCGTTACTTCCCCACACCTACCAGATGATACCTGATGAAGGCCGTAGAGTACAACGGCCGAAACGATGTATGAAAAACAACCAAGATGTGGATAGTCCGAATGATAATAACAGCTGCAAGTATATGCAAAATTCATACATGGTTCTCCTATTTTTAAAGGTTAGAGAAATTGCGTAAGTATATTAGTATATATTTAGATTATGCTTCAGATTATTTTCTGAAGAATTTAATTTTTTCAGATTATGATAAAAGAGACAAGAGAACAGTAGAGAACAGTAGAGAACAGACCATAGGTATTTATATTTTTAAGTAGTTTAATTTGATTTAATGTTACATATCTAATGAGAAGCATGAGCTTGGCCGTTTCCAATAAATAATTCAATTCTAGGCACAGTTTCAGACGGCCAAATCTGTCAATTGACAGTCTTGCACAAAATATTGCTTTGACTAAAAAGAAAAAAACGGCAATATTGACTCCATTGTAAAATCATATGGACGACACCACAAGGCCAAATAGTGATCATTAATTTTGATTCAATGTTTGTTCGGTCAAATGTGCATCGGCTTTATTCTGGTATTTCTTTCTCTCATGTACCAAGTTCAACAATAGAAAATATTCAAAGAGATAGGAAAAACTGGTATGCTCTTACTATATGACCATTATACATGAGTAAATGTGACATAAAATCTCATAAATATCTATAAAAATATTCCGTACCTAATTAAAGACTATTAGAATTTTCTTCAGTATATTACTAATACATGGGCTGTCATACTATAAAGACATACAATTGACAGAAAACATTTGAACAATGACATTGGTGAACTTAGTTTACACTTTAATTAGAATAATTGACAGTTCCGGTTCGTCAGTCAATCGAAACCGTTGCATGTTCAATGTCTTTTGGCAGTATGTTGTGTTGAGGGTGATCAATACAAGAAATAGGGAAAATTTGTGATCAATGCATAAGTTACTTCTCTTGCTTTTTGCTAGGCAGTGATCAATTGGAAAATAGTCCAAATTGGAAAAAAAAGTGTAAATGCTGCCAGACACAAACTAAGGGTCAATTTAACATGAAATCACGTTATAAGTTCAACCCTCCTATAGAGCTATTTAGGTTGAGAATTTTGGGGAAAAAAACCCAAAAGAAACCTGCTTTCTTGACATGAGCACATGATCAAAATGTCAGCTCTTAGCTCTTAGCTCCACTGGTTAGGCCTGTATACCAGATACATACATACATAATCAGCTAGCCCGACAGACCTGCTTAAAACCTGGAGGAACCTTTGTTGACAGTTATGGTGACAGCTGTGTTTGACGTTTTTTAAAAAGAGTTCTTCATCAAGTCTGCACGTAAAATTTCGTGAAAACAGTTCAGAAAGTTAAAACAGATTTTCTCACTCACTCACAAAACTTATTGTATTATGAATCGAGCTATTTTTTCCTAATTCTCGGTGCTTATTGATGGACTGTCCTACTTAAAAGTAATGGTTATGCTGATAGAAATATCTATCACACACCATTTAAGACAATGAACTTTTCCACTGTAGTTCAGTAGTTTCTTCCCTTGAAAAGTTATCTCATAAAAATTTAAATATATCCGTAATTTTTCAAGGGAGTGAATCAGTTTGCGAATAAAACACCTTTGAGATAATCTAGTTAATAGAATAGGTGATGTTTATTTATTTCAATATTGAAGTTAGTTTGACGTGATGAATATAGAAACCAGCGAAAAATTATCAATTTACATTCATTTTATCATTTTGGGGGTGTTATAGATATATGAATGGTCACGCATGATAAATATCCAACAAGCCATTTTGAAAAAAGTTTGACGAACTTTTGTTCACTATATTTCCGTTGTTTTTACAGCCAAAATGCTCAGTTTTTTTTATTTTGGAACTTGAACATTCCTCATTATGACTCTGATGCATATCTCATTAATGAATCTTAAATAAAGCTACAATGCTTAAAGTGAGATCTTTCGTGTTTTTCCACATACGAAAAAACTAAAGCTGCCTTGTTCTGCTTTCCTCTCTATGAGTATTTTAGTAACATTATTATGTGTATTAAAATCAAAAGCCATGTATCAAAGCCTCGAAGCAAATTTAAAATGAACATCTTAACCGTAGAGAATAATGAGAAAATCGCAGGGTTAAATAACAAACAGTTTTCACCAAAGTTTTAACAAAAACAAAATCATTATGTTCGAATAGCCTGATGTATTGATCAATAATTCATAGTAATATGCATCGGAATCATTATACAAAGTGTTCAAACCATGAAAATAAAGACAGAAACTGGGCATTGTAGCTCTAAAAATAACGAAAATGTCGCAAGTGAAAGTTTGTTAAACTTTGAATCTGATTTTCTTTAGTTGACTTGTCTAGCAGTTATCATGTGCGCCCACTCATATGTACCATACAATCTTATACAACGAACTGTGTAATACTCTTTTTGGCTTAATTTTTCCTCAGTTTTATATGACAGGGAGCCTCTGTAGTGAGGCACCCAATGGGGATTAGACTCATAACGGTAGTAATGATCAGCATCATAAACTTGTTAACCATTACTGCAGAGAATGTGAAATCATGTATTATATGAAAATACTTAAATGTTCCAGAATTTCATTAAACTCCTAGGGATTTCAGGAAATCACCAGTTTCACAATCTTACTGTAACATGCAGACTTCAGTTATTACTTGTCGTTCACCTTCGTTTTTTCAAGTGTCTTCTAGATAAGAAGCAACATTTTTACTTCTACGTACGACGTCTTCGTGAATTTTTGCTCTGCCGTTCGTTTGTGTTGCACAACTATTTTCTTGCAGTCGTTCTTTTTTCTTTCTCCTTTCTTATTGTTTTCATACACGTTGGGAAAATTCTGTACACCTTGCTTAACGCATTGATCATCATACTTCTGTTATTCTTTCATGTTTTACACCTGACTTTTTTTTCCGAGTCTACGTCCACAAACGGCTTCAATCTTTTCTTCGGAATATTTTTCTCCGGTTTCTTTTTCTATGCATTCTAGCTTTTCTCTTTTTGCATTTATTATTTACTTAAAGCATTTATTTTGTCACACTATTTCAACATAGTCATCTCATTTTTTTTCTTCATCTTCTTATATCACTAGTTTACCCATGTCGTCGAAATTGACGGTATTCATGAAATATAAGGATTCGCATTGCAGTGAGCTGGAAGAATAGCGATCTTTTTTTTCAAATTTCTTTTCATCATCTTTTTTTAATTTAGCAATTTTATTATATTAGTATAACAAGAACTGGATTCGATTCATCTACATCAGTAACATTAATATATCCTAGTTTACTGTGTCAGTTACGTTACTTTATGTGACACAAGACATATGCACGTTGGTTTTCATTATGTCTGGGTTGTCTAGTTTTTTTTATTTTATGCTTTAGATTCTTCCATGTCATTCATTTAGCTTTTTCTGCTTTATACTTTTTCGTTGAATTTTCTCCATGATTTTCTTTTGGTTTTCTTCTCTCCTTCTGCCTCATCACTGACTTTTTCTCGTTTTTTTTCTTCCTTTTGTTACTTTGTCTCTCACGTCTTCCTCCGGGTCTTTCTTCCACATCTTTCTTCTATAGTCCCTTTCTATGTCTTTCCTTTACTTCTCTTCTATGTTTTTCTTTTGCAACTTTTTTTTTTACTTCTTTTTTACACCTTTCTTTCACATTTTTGATCACGTCTTTTTCACATCTTTCTTTTACATCTTTTCCGCGTCTTTTTTCACTCTTTCATCTACGACTCTCTTTTACGTCTTATTCTTACATATTTCCTCTAAGTCTTTCTTCCATGTCTTTTTTACATCTTTCTTTCACGACTTTCTTTTACATCTCCCTTGTACGTCTTTCTTCCACGGTTTTTCACGTTTTTACTTTATCTTTTTATCTTTTTCCTTTCTCAGTTTTCCTTCTCAATGCTTCTCTTCATCATGCTCATTTTTCTTCCTAATTTCAGATTTTTTCTTCATTTAATCATTTCTTTTCTTTATCACGTGTTCTTATTTTTTCATAATCACTTATTTTCTCTTTCTTTCTTTTCTTTCCATTTTTTCTTCTGGTCCACCCTTTCCTCCTTCGTTCTTCATTTTTGGCCTCTTCCCCTTTCTTTTCATTCTTCTATTATTAACTTTTCACAACGTTCTCACCTTCTCTTTTCATATTGATCTTCCCTTGTTTTTTTCTTTTTCCAGCCATCTCCTCATTTTCTTTTCATGTGACTGTCTCTCTCTCTCTCTCTCACACACACACACGCACACTCTCTCTCTCTCTCTCTCTCTCCCTTTGTTTGTTTGTTTCTCTCTTTTCTTATATCACTTCTTCTTCTTCGTCTCTATCACAATGCTTTTTAATTCCTTCACTTATCCTTTCCTTTTTCTCTAAACTCCCCTCCTCTTTCCCTGTTTCTCGTGTCCTCTCTATTCTCCGCTTCTTAGTATTTCTACTCTTTCTTTTTCTTAGAGAAGGCATCAGTCTTTTGTAATATCTTCTCAAAAGAAATAAATATCCGTGTATTTTTTCCTCGTTCAATTCAAAGAAATGTCTCTAGAGTCAGTAGCCAAGAAAACGACATACAATCCAAATAGGGCGTTTCTCGGTAATAGTAGCAAAAATCGAAAAAAAAAAAGATGGGCGACTGTAGCCAGTGTGACGTCCCTTCCAATTTCCTCTCCTCTCACCAGTCGATGTACACGGGTGGGGAGTTAGCTATTCACGCTAAAAACCACCAAGAATTACGCCCGATGTTAACGATGAGGAGGACAAGTGATAAAAAATGAAATACTTGATTATTGTTATGTCAATAATGATGATTATTATGGGGATAATGAATAATGATGTCCAATGTGCTAGTTATAATAATGATGTTAATAATAATGGCCATACAAACGATAATTATGTTAGGCAAAATAATGATAATACAACTTTGGTGGCAATACATCAAATTAAAATAATAAAAATACAACATTAGAAATAATAAAAATAAAAGTAAAATAGATTTTTAAAAAAACGACAAATAGAAAAATGTAATAAAACAGGTCTGGTTAGTCACTCTATAGAAACTTTGCAGTGTTGGGGGTATCAATTTCATACATTGGAAAAAGGGGTGATCAATGAATAGGTCAGTTTGGTCGTAATCCGTTGGGCGGTAGGACAACAATAAAAAGTATAAACAAAGCATTGATACTTCTGGAAACAAAGTGTCCGAATGTCATACACTCACATTGCAAATCAGTCTCAATAATAATAATAATAATAATAATAATAATAATAATAATAATAATAATAATGATAATAATAATGATGAGAAGAAGCGGAAAAATGAAAAGAAAAAAAACGTCAGTCGTAAAAGTATTCAATATCAACAAAAGAATGCTTTAAATAGGCCAATCTAGCCATACTCTTCTACAAAGTACTCCTGTTGGGGACAAAAAGATTCATTCAGGCGTCCTCACCCATAGCATTTTGTGTAGTCCTCTTTCGGGATCACCATCCTCTTTGTCTATAGTAATAAATTCCCTTCCTTTTAACGCTAGTTCGGTTGAGTCAGATGTCACAAGGTTGGGGGCAAATCTAGACAATCTGGTCGTGATTCGACGATTCGCTTAAAGATCCGGCACGTGACGTGATGAATGGTCATTGCGAAGGCGACTGTCGCACATTACCCGACTTCATTCAATTAGGTCCAACTACCGACTGGGGTGACCCGACTTTTGATGCATGCGTAATAATGTATCTTCTGAATATTTGTTACATTGAGGCTGCGCCACTAGTTCACAAGATATCTAAAATGATTGTTCATTTTCCAGATCTCTCTCTCTCTCTCTCTCTCTCTCTCTCTCTATGTATATATATATATATATATATATATATATATATATATATATATATATATATATATATATATAAGTATATGTATATGTATATATATACAATATATGGACACATAGAAACACACGCATATATATATATATATATATATATATATATATATATATATATATATATATATATATATATATATATATATATATATGCACATACGTAAACATTTTCTACCATGTGAGGCACGTACTTTTGTACACATCTAGTTTCGTCTAATAGTTATAAACATAAATATACATGTTTATGGATCTCTCAAACGTTACACACACACACACGCACATATTGATTGATTGATTGAGTAATTGATTGATTGATTGTACAAGTACATTTTCTGATGCAAATAAAATAAAATAGATAAGAACAAGAATATGGAACACTGCAAAAAGAACTGTTTCCCGCCATAGCAATGTAAAATGAATATATTGTAAACCAAAACTAAAGACGTCATTGTTTGTTCAACAGCTAACGTCGAAAAATAAAGACCAATACTTTCCTGGATGAAAAAAAAAGTCATCATGGTTGGGAGAAAGCAGACGAGCACCTTCAGATCCATCTTTTTATTCGCCTCTTCTATCAGTATCAATGATTTCCTCTGAACCGCCTCCTACGATCCGATCAGCGGCATTTTTTTCTTCATTTTATTGTCAGACATGTCCATCTGTGGCCCTTACCTTTTTCATTCATATTCGTATATGTATACATATATATACATATATATATAAATATATATACATGTATACATATATATATATATATATATATATATATATATATATATATATATATATGTATATATATATATATATATATATATAATATATATATATATATATATATATATATATATATATATATATATGTCTGTCTGTCTGTCTGTGTCTCAGTGTGTCTGTGTGTGTGTTTTCTTTTTTTCCAGCAAGCACATATGTGCAGAAATAATATAACTCACATACATACGCACACACACAATCTCTCTCTCTCACACACACACACACATATACATATATTTGTATATAAACACATATACATATATCATATGTGTGTTTATATTTTCACTTTCACTCGGATTTCTTCTCATTTTCTACGACATGCAAGTATGGATAAAAATCAACCCTCCTTATATATATACATACATATTGATATATATATACGTACATTTATGTATATATATATATATATATATATATATATATATATATATATATATATATATATATATATATATATATATATATATATAGAAACAGATATATACACGCACACATACATACAGGACACACATGCAAACACACATACAAACACACATGCAAACACACACACACACACACACACACACACACACACATATATATATATATAAATTCTCTTTCGACGACTTTTCTTGTCGTTCTCGTCGGCGAGCAGACCAGGATGAAAAAAACTGCTCTCAGCCGAGAGTTGCATTTGTTTCTATCTTTAGCTTTTTGGTTGAATCAGTTCTTATAATTCCAGGGATCTCAATGATGGCTGGGGAGGGGGGCAGATGCGTGAGACTTATGGGGAAGGGGTAGATTGGAAAGATGCGAAAATTGGCACCCAAAACCAAAAATCTCAGCAATGCTTAAACGGCGGGATAAGTAAAAGATCACAGAAAAGAAAATGAAGAAAAAAAATTAATGAAAAGTAAGAAAAAAATGTCAGAAGGAGAATAGCTGGATGAAAAATAAAAGGCGGAGTTGGTAGAAATTCCGCTGCAGAAGAAGCGAAAACACTTCTCGTGTTTATTTTCTTATTCTTCAGTCGTTCATCACATCCTTTTTCCTTCCTTTACCTTTCCACAATGATACCTCCTTGAATTTTCTTTCCTTATTTGTTTCTTTAATTCTTGTTTCTTTTCTCTTCTTCTCTCTTTCGTGGAACTGTTTTTTCTTTCTGTCGAAGTTTCATTCAATTGTTTTTTTCTTACCAAATTCTTTTTTCTTTCCTTATTTCAATTACTATTCTTCTTTCTTTCCTTTTTTCTTTCTTTACGTTTTCCTATACTTTTTTTTCTTTTTCTCTCCTTCTCCCTCTTTCTCAACTCTATTTTCATCCCGCTTTCCCCCTCACTTTTTCTCATTTCTTTTCTTTCTTCCCTCTTTTTTAAAATCCTTTCTTTCCTTTCCATTCTTTTTGGTCTTGATTCTTGCCTTCTTTTTTGGTTATTTCTTCCCGTGTATCCTTTCTTCAAACATAGTTTCCTTCATCCTGATTCCAGTTTACTTATTTATTTTCTTCTTTTATCCTGTATTCAGAAGGCTATCAGCCAAAACTGGTTGGCTTGGCTACACACGTTTTCGTTGCGTACACAAATTGCTCCAAGGAGATAGAGGTCTGAAAATTTCATTGTTTACCCTCTACTATGTTTATAAAAAGGTTCTGTTCTTTTCAGAATCTCTCCCCTCCCAATAGTTTTTTTTAGCAGGGGTTCAATTTACAATCAAAATCCATGATAAATTGATCCCCTATTTTATGTCCCGTAGTATTCACGTTTGTTTCTTTGTAATTATGATTTTATAGTGATCACTGGCTAACAAATACAAGAAAAGCAACTCATTTATTGATCACCACTTTACCTATTTTTTTAATTGATCGCCCTCAACACGCTATGCTATGAAATTACGTTATACTCGTAGCGGTTTATTTTGTTTCTATTCATTCAATAATTCTTTTTTTCTGCAAAACTTTTCCGTTTTCTGAATTTCCGTCTCTTATTTCAACCGATCGTTGACGAGTTTTTTTTCCATAAAGGCATGAACGCAAATCCCCTGCTCGAATAACACATGTACACTTATATTTTGATACCAGACTGATAATTGCACTCCACTTTAACTTCTGAAACAGACAGTGATCAACTAAACATTGGATAACTTGAAAACTCAATTACTTTTTCAATTGATATTTACTTATTTATAAATTGAATCAGCTTCATAGCTTCATAGACTGCTGGATTTGAATAAAAGCTGAATAACCTACTGCGTGGTACTTAAAAAATTTAAAATGACTTTTTATGTTTACAAATAATTTTTCAACAAAGATCCACAATGCTTCATATAGCTTAAGGTCTCCTCAAGTGTAAATACTAGTCCACAAATGCGTCCAATATCAAAGAATCCAATGATTTGGACACCTGAGATGTCAATCACCTAACCAACGTTTAGAGCCTACAATCTCACGTCCAGGCCTCTGGGTAAGGTGACGACCTCGCTGGCGTTAAATCGAGGGTGTGGCAGTAACACCAAGTTCCATTGCCTGGGCGTCACAGAGACCACATACCGAACTATCCACCGCCTTTTCTACCTCATCATGGCGCCCAAAAGAATACGCCGCAGATGAAAGAGAAAGAAGAAAGAAGGAAGCCTCTTTTGCATGAGCAGAGTACACTTTTCAAAAGGCTCCTGTCTGTAGTGGGTTATACCCTTCGAATTTCTTTTTGCAAAATTTATGCCTCATATACTAAATGTCTTACTGTGATACTAATTGCAAAGCTATTACAGGATTTAAATGTTACCAATATTGAGAACCGTTTACCAAAACCGTTAACACAGTTTTTCCAGTTTCCATGTGATTCTGGCTTGCTATCTGTCTATGTGTCCATTTATGCATGGACACGTCATGCGTACAAGCTACGCAAATATAAGCAGAGGGCTAAAAATTTGAACATTTTCTTCTCTTCGAGTCTAGAAAAAAAACTGTTGTCCTTCAAAATTCCTTCTTAAAATAAGCCTTTTGGTGGGTCGGTTAGAGAGGGGGGGACGTTTCCTTTCCCTTTAAAAGGTCAAATGCCAAGGAAAAGTTCATTTTCTTTAAAGGGCTCTTTTTCCTTCTTTCCTTGGTCAAATTTAGAAGAAATACTTTTTCTTTTCATGTGGTAAAAAATGAGGGGAATTTTTTTCTCTTTAAATGCCCCTAAACTTCCCCCATTTGAGTGTTCAAAAGTGAAGGGGTGCCTTTTCTCCATACAAAGGGTCTTTTATACTTCAAGGGGACAAAAATGAAGGGGGCATTTTATTCCCTTCATTCGGTCAAGAGCGATGTAATTTTCCCTTATGAGGTATCAAAATTCAGGGGAAAGTTTTTCTGACATCAAGGGGTCACAAACAAAAGGATCCACACTGAGATTTTCCCTTTCAATGTTTTAACTGATTGGGGGAATCCCCATTCAAACCTTCCGCTGGAATTGCTAAAAAAACCTGCCCCTGGGCAGATTTCTCGCCAGGTATTCTAAATTCTCACGTTTCTCTCTTTTCTCCTCTTTCCGTCTTTCTGCCTGTCTCTCTCAGATTCTTT
>OY735233.1:30620512-30697434 GCA_963457665.1 Thysanoteuthis rhombus | reverse complement strand
TTCACATTTCTCTTTTTTCCATCATTTTCCCCTCCCTCAGCCCCTCTCTTTCTCTTTATCTAGCCCCCTTTCTCTCTCTCACATCTCTTTCTCATTATTTCCTTTTCTTTCTTTCTTTTTTTATACACACACTTTTTCCACTATACTCGTTCCTACCACACCTTTGCTCATCACCGTCTCATCATTCGCAGCTGAACCTCCGTCCAAAGCTTCTCCATGGCATCAGGATCACACCTAACCTTTTTCTGACCTCCTTTCTACCTATTCACCTATAACCTCCCCTTCCTCTCTCACATCTTCCCCCCGATTCTGCTCCTTGAAATTTCCTCTCCTGTCATCCTCCGGGCTACATTTTTCACATTCCCCGCTTTGGCACGTTGCCCCTTGTCCAACTGATCAGTGGTGGTCATTCGATCGATGCAGAAGTGAGAGGTGAGGAAGGGATCACCTGCCACGCCACCTGCCGGCTTTCTTACTAACTGAGGGACAGGCACACTTTTTTCTCGACATTCCTTACTTCTAAAAATATGGAAGACGAGTTGGATCCACACTTTTTCTACCACTTTCTGTTTTTCTTCTCCTTTCATTTTTTTATTACTACAGTTTGTAGGGCTTCATTCCTAGCGAAAATATCCTTCACTCCTTTATCTCTTCATTTTTTTTTTCTCCTGTCCTCTCTAAATCTGCTTTAGTACACCGCAAGAATGCTTAGACCATTCACGAGCTTTGCCGGATTGCAGACGAGAAGTAGGAAAAAAACTATCAGCTGGCAAGTGCAAGAAGCTTATAGATGACTACAAGAAACGTTTGGAGGTAGCTGTTGTTGCCGATGGGGCAGACAACCAAAAAAAGGATGGGTGTCACTATTACTGTCCAGGTTATATCTTCGATCTCTTCTTTGAAATTATTACATATTAGTTGAAAGATAATGATTTGTTTGTTAAATCACTTTTGACATGCTATCAAAATATTCTGAAGATGAAAATTTGATTGATTCATTTCTGAAAATATTGTGAACGTCAAACAAAAAATTCAAGGGTGGCAATAATCCTCAGCAGCGTAGTATCATACACACTAATATACAATCTAGGATATTTTTATAAATCGGAAAATATTATCGGTCAATAATAACGTATTTTGTGTATGTTGAAAATATTGATCAGTACATGATCTCCACAGATGCAGAAGTCAATAATCACTCACAAATATACATACATATATATGAGAAAAATTGTTATCGAGAAATGGATGTATGAAAGATTGCGTTACATCATATTGGAACTCTTATTTCAAATGATCTCTTGTTATTACACGGTGAATGTGAAGAAAGAAAATGGAACTGCTGCACAGATCAAACCTGTGACCGACAAGGTAGCTGCTTTAACGTAGCGTAGCTCTTACCATTGAGCTAAACAGCCACCGGTAACGCAAAGGTCCAAATAACTTTTTCAAGCCCAAATTCTCATTCTGTTTATTCACTCGTACACAAAAACATGTGTATTAAAATGAGTAATGTGGGATAATGAATACTACAAACAAATACATCAAGGAGTCTTTATTCAGGTGTAGGTACATACACACCAACACCCAAATACATCCCGCGTACACACACACACACACACACATATATATATATATATATGAGTCATCCACCAGAGTGATATATATATATATTATTTTCTCATCCATCATATGTATATATATATATATATATATATATTATTGTGTCATCCATCATATATATATATATATAGATATGTATATATATATATATATATATATATATATATATATATATATACATATATATATATATGAATATATATATAGATATGTATATATATATATATATATATACATATACATATATATATATAAATATATATATATATATATATATATGTGTGTGTGTGTGTGTGTGTGTGTATGTGTGTGTGTGTGTGTGTGTGTGCGTTGACCATTGAGCAATTGAAGCGTGTATTGTCCTCTCTTCTTCCGAAATACTTCGCAATGAAAAGAAGGAAAGGTTTTTAAAAAATGAATTGAAAGAAAAAAAAAGAAGAAATAGCCTCTGGGCTATTATGAATGAGCCTCCGTTTATGAGAATGCACGATTTTTTCTTCATTACTTCTCCTTCGTTACTCAGAGGCAGGGTCAGCTGTTATCCAAGATACTGAAACTTTTCTTTATATGATATACATACTGGACAACGTTGGAACCTCCAGGCAAGTAACTAAGACTGTACTACACACACACACACACACACACTCTCTCTCTCTCTCTCTCTCTCTCTCTCTATTTATCTATCTATCTATCTCTATCACTCTCTCTCAAAAACACACACACACATACATATATTTACTAAAACACACACAAACATGGTTGCACATACATATACACATACGCTAATACTCACACATACATGGGTGTCAGCTAAGAAAGCAGAGGATTTGACCCCGCCAGGATCAGGAATTCTCACCAAAGATGAGGGGCTTGTAAGTTGAAATTGTACCGTCAATAAATGCAATATGACGGGGCATTTGAACACCACATGGATCAGGGTGTCTCACCGAAGGCGAGGGGGTTGAAAGTTAGAACCTTGTTTGTGTAGTACAATTATTTTAGTTAATTAGAGTTCTGCTCTAAAATGTAGGATGTTGGTGAGTCTGTTATCACTGCACTGAAGATTCGTCATTGATAAGTCATTAACCTTTGTGCTACCATAGATTAAACGTGTCTTCTCTAAGTTTACACAGAAGAAGAATAACGATATTTCTTACGGGCTGAAGGTGTACCAAATCTATTGAAAGCTTTCAGCCCAGTGCAGAAAGAATGTTTTATCACTGCGGAGTGTGTATGGAAGGATTGTGGAGTTCAAAAATGAGTAAACATCCATTAGGCATAACAGAGGAGTGGGGCATCCATCAACATCCACAGCTAACAGCAACATTGAGCAAGTCTACACCATGATTTAGATGAATCAATGAGTTAAGATCAATGATTTGGCAAATGATATTCAAAATGGCCATGATTCTGCGTATGAAATCATCCATACCAGGCTTAACGTTCATAATGTCTGTGCAAGATGTATCTCTAAAATACTTACCAATTACTATCGTTTAAGAATCTGAATTGTGGTATTGGTGCATACTCTTTATAGTCTTGGAGTCGTGCTCATAGATTACCATCGGTTTTGACGCTTCAAGAGATAATCGATTTGCTACGGAACTAGCCGTGAAAGACGCAGTATATACGTGGCTGAAAGGCCAACCAAAACAAGTCTTTCAAAGAGTTTATCCAAACTCGTGAAAAACTGGACAAGGTGCATTGAAAAACATGGGGACCATGTGTAGAAAATGTATTTGTATGTTCTATAGTGTTGTTTTAATAACTATTATACCAAAATTATAGATCATTATTGACTCACACTTGTATAAACATGATACACGTGTAGTTGGTCACTCAACAAAAACCATCACACGATCAATATCTTTTTGTATATTCTTTTGTTGGAAAGTGATCGCAAAAAAATCTGAATTTTCTCAAAACAAACAAATTTTAGTGAATAATCAATTAAGCATGAGCCTACTTTTCAAACTGGACCCCCGTCCAGAGAAATATTTGGGGGGGGGGTTTAATGGTGAAAAAAATCCTTGCTCCATTAGTGCGACCTGGACACATGAAAGTTTTGGTTGACGGTTTCCAATATGTGTATATGTATATACATATATGTGTGTGTATGTGTGTGAAGAAATGGATGTATATGATCCGACAGAATGATTATAGATGGCTTTGTATTATACTGAAACTCTTATTTTAAATGATCTCCTTTTATTACATGGTTAATGCTTCACTTAGTTGAGACTGCGTAAATAGAAAAACAATTACAGAAAATTGGGCTGCTACAAGAATCAAATCTGAGATTGATTGGGTAGCTGCTTCAACGTAGCGTTGCTCTTACCATTGAGCTAAATAGCTGCTGGGAATGCAAATGCCAGAATAACCGTTTTGACCCCAAATTCCCATTTCTGCTTTTACACAGTTTATATCTGATCTATTCGTATTTTCACCGAAACAGTTATGTATTATTCACTTGCAGGTTTGATTCCTGTAGTTTATTCTATTTACGTTGAAATATTAACCGTGTAATGACAGGAGATCATTTCAAATAAGAGTTTCATACAATATAACGCTATTTATAATTATATAGAGATATATATATATAGAGAGAAAGATAGATAGATAGATAGATAGAGACTGAGAGAGAGAGAGAGAGAGAGAGAGAGAGAAATAAAGTGGTTTGTGTTATGTTGGTAGGAAATATATTGTGTTATATAAAAATTCAAAAATCCAGTGTAGCTTGGATAATAGTGAAAATCTGTACACTTGATGATATACAATTGAACTGTAACAATGGGCCAAGCCGTAGTGCAACTCATATGATGAAATTATTACTTATATTTATACATACGTATATGTATAATCTTAAATGATGTGTATTCCAGCAGCAGTTTTTTACTTGTGCAGATTTTGTTTTTGTTGAGTTGACTTTTTATTCAGTTTTTCCTGTCTGCGGATCAATTGTTCAGTTTTTCGGTTATACTTATCTTTGGACTTTAAAATAATCATTGAAATACTCCTTGAAAATGACTGAAGGCAGTCGAAAGCGCTAAGTAGAAGAAGATGAACATTAAAAACTTTGGACAGCTTCTACATTCTTGTGACCAAAAAAACGAAGCAATTGATCCGCAGACTAGAAAAAAAAACTAAATAAAAGGTTAACTCGACAAAATTTGTCTGTCGTTTTTAACGAAACACACACATTCACTCACGCATCTACACAATTACACACACACACATACACACACATACATCTATATCTACACACACACACACACACACACACACACATATATATATATATACATATATATATATATATATATATATATATATGTATATATATATATATATACATATACATATATATACTTCCTAGCTACCATTTTTTGAAAGTTTAAAAGGAAACATACTCTCAAAAGGTGGTACTTTAGAATCCATATAATCTATTTCGAGTGCTCAATATTTACATGATATGGAGACAGAACCTTATAGTAATTCTACGAAAAAACAGCGTGACCAGTTAGTAATACCTTAAAACAGTGGTAAGATTTCTCCAGTTTTCTTTTTCTAATACATTAGAAACAATATAGGAGGGCAATTACGTTATTAATCTGTTGATTGTTTTCATTGTTTTCAGCTATTTTTTCAGCTATAGATTCTGTTGTTCTCAATGCTTCCATCTACAAGTACACACACCGATGTATGTTTGCGTCTTTCGTGTCAGAATTTGATGTTATTCAAAGTTTTTATGATTACAAAATTTCCCAAGAAACCTACATTGATCGAAACCCTGAAGCTGGGCGATTCACAGGTTGGTCATTTTTAAATCTAAATTAAAAATAGTCACCGTAATTTTCTTAGTTTTTCTGTCCGTAACACATGACTCTTCCAGTCCCAGGAAACAATATCTCCTATCCATCGTTAGAAAATATGGAAAATTCCTGGTAGACAGATTGAATAACCGTAGCCAACAAAGATGGCTAAGAGTTCCATCTTTTTTTAATAATATTGCATGTGTTTGTGTATTTGCCTATGTATTTGTTTTTGTGTTATTATTGACTGTGATGGCAAGTTCGATTTGTTCTCTCTAAAAAAAAAAACATCTCATCGAAATCCAAATATATCTGTGATTTTTTTTATTTTTATAGGTAGATCATGATTCGAATAATGGAACAAGTCATCATTGTATTGCAATGATTATCAAGTTAATCTTGGTGGTCAGTTGTTGAAGGTTTTGATTTTCGTTGGATTTCCTGCTATTGATGGTTGGTTACCAACTACGAAGCTGAGAAGTTGTATGGAAAAAGAACAGATCAGGACTCACATCGTATTGAAATGATCAACAAGCTAATCTTACTTTTGTTGATAGTGAATTCGAGCTTTATTTGAATGTCTTAGCTTATGCCAAGTTAAGCTGCTTCTTTTAGGAACTGTGTGACGCTTTTTATTTAGCTTATTTTCTTAATTGTTTTCTTTTATCAAGAGGTAACGATTTTGAGGATGAAAATATTTCTTACCCACCATTTGAAACTATGGACTTTTCCGCAGAAATTAATTTACTGTTTGCTTGTTTTGTTTTTGTTTGTTTTGTTTTGTTTGTTTCGTTCAATTCAAATATCACTGCTTTTCAAGCATTTCGACCACTCCTTCAACGGAGGGTCTCCAATAACCAGGCAGCAGTTCAATACGTCTTCGAAGAGTGCATTGGTTCCAAGACCCCAGAATTCCATGCTTACGGAACAAATGGACTTTTCAATTGGTAGATTAACTTGGCATACGTTGATATCTGAAAGTTCTTTTTTCAATCATTAACTTTTACTTCAAGCTGAGACTATCCAGGCGACAGCACGGCTGAACCTGACTAGAATACTGAGGAATTGCTAACATTTGATCTCCAGAGAAAGCCGGCAATCATCGATGGAGTTAAGATTCAACGAACCTAAAGAGGGAAACTGAGTAGCGCTCACGATCGAATCACACTAAAAGCACTGTTTCTCGTTTGACCACTGGAGTTAAGCAGTGTTTTATTAGCAGTACTTGGATGTGAAACCTGTTGGGAGAACCAGGTATTGTAGGCACGTGTTTTCCACACGTACATGTGCAGGCCCCAACGATAAACCGACCTTGTGTTACCTTCTGGAAAAGTAGTTGAATAACTAGAGAAGCACTATGACTGACCAAACGTCTTCAAAGTTTATGCCCACAAATGCAATTAAGAGGACCACTCCATAAATTCTATAAAATGCTGTAAATTCTATTACATTTAATATCTGCTATATCTTAACGACAATTAAATGCTAAAGATGAAGATGACGATATATTCGAAAGGAAAAAAAAACATACATATTTCAAACTTTGATGAAATTTATTATTGACAGCTTACCTCAGAGACCATTAAGGCTTATCGAGGACGAGAAACTCACTTCAACATATTCCGTTTTTAAATTTTCAATTTTAAAATTAAAAGCGTCATATCTTTTCAAGTAGCACTTCATATTAAATTGCCAAAGTTGCAACTGGAATAAATGCGTGACGTAACAAAACTGAAGAGAAAATTATTTATAAATGATAATGTGTCTGTCTTTATTGATAATGGTAATACAGTGAAGAGGGATGAATATATTAGGGATATTGATGATGATGATGATGATGATGATGATGATGATGATGATGATGATGATGATGGCAACAGGCGAATAAAAAAAACAATTATGAAGGATTGTCAATAACTTTGAGAAAAGTCAATAAAATACCAACTTTTGTTCATACGATATAATCTCTTCTTCCATCTTTGAGGCCGACACAACGTTTTGGTCGTTTCTTTTTTTTTTTTTTTTTCGTTTGTTTGTTGCTTTGCACCACCGGTAGGGGGTACTCTCCATGTTTACAGATATTACGTCTAAAAGAGGCCGTAGAATGAATCGGTCAGAACGTTGTGTTAACATCCAAAATCGGAAGGAAAGATAAGATAGCACAAACAAAAGTTGATACATTATGAAAGAATGTTAAATAAGAGAAAAATATCTGCCTTTGCCAAAGAACTCGAGAGGTTGTGAAATATGAAGATATATTCATTAGCCCAGGGATTCCCAACCTGTATTGCGCCATGGACGAGTTTGATAGGGACAATATTCTGACGAATCGACCAACATGGATGCAGGTATTAATCAGGGCCAGATTACAGGTGATAAGTCAACTAAAAGTAACTTATAATTGGTTAGTAGACTCAGTTTCGTTTTAAAAGTTTTAATGAAGATCTGGATAAATGTATTTGATTTTTTTATATCGTCTCATATCGCCAAACAATAACGTTTCGTCGCGGTGCAGAATCAAGTGCCACGTGGCCTGTTACTAGTTACTCGAGGTGCTGAACTTTCTCTGTATTCTGTTTCACCCTAAGCGGAATAGAAGAGATGGATTGATGCTTTATTTCCCTAAGGGCATTATTGAGAAGTGAACACTGATTGTCTCAGTCATTTTCCGTGCTGCCAACCGTTTGGTCACCTGCACTTCTATCCTGTATTTAGTGGTTGAGGTAACTCGGAAACAGGTGACGTAAAAGGAAGTAGAATTTAATTCTTTTTTGCTTTCCTATAGGGTGGGTAACTTCTCGTACATAATTTAGTCAAGACTTCTAGTTGATATATTTCCGTGATTTATTCAATACGTTAAAATACGTCTATCACTCAGTCGAGATGCTGAACATTTGGAATGTTTCTTTTTACTTGCCAAACATTGAGTATTTATTTTTGCAACCAAGTCGGCATTGAGTCAGTGGTTTTGAAGAAGGGATGACAGGAGTTAAAGGATTGTCAAAAGAGGCTAAATAATTAAATAAATTTGACATCTTCACTTTGTTTCTGCGACAATTTTTACCACCCAACAAATAATTTACCGGCCTTTCCAGAAAATAATCCTCAATAATTTCTTCGTCATTTTTACCAATCCTACATTTTAATCGAGCCGAAAATTTGGGAGAATGTTATTTGGTTACCAGTAAGATTTTGACGTCGGCATTTGATCTTTACCACCAGGCTGAGAAGATGATTTCACAACTAGAGCCTGCAGTTTATTCAGGAAATGCAAGTGTGATAGTGCCGTGACATACCCCCCACAGAAAAAAAAACATAACGAAAGCACAGAACTCAATAGCCAAAAAGATTTTACAAATTTCCTGAGGAAAGTACAATGGATACTTCGAAACTGTATGAATGACGGAATGTAAATGTCCAGTTTAGTATTATAGTTACATCGTAATTAGAATCCCTTTAAAACTTTGAAACATTCAACTTTTCTCAACGCTGTGATAAACGGCATTAAGACACACTAAAGGTGGAGTGACGTTAATATCTCTACAGGAGGAGAAGCAGCACCAAAAATGGATGGATTAAAAATAGATAAATGGGAAATACAGAGGACAATAGTGTGTTCGCCTCACATGCGTAATCTTTTTTATTACACAACGATATGATATTAAAAAGGAAAATATTCTTTCAAATATACCATCGGCTATATGTGGACTCATAAATTTATAAATTGGGTCATTATATCATAAAAAGCAGATTATCGAACAAGTTGTCACTATATGCAGTACTGGTATTTGTACAAAACAAGAATGTCCCTTTAGTGGCTTGATTTTGAGAGTTTAAAATAGGAATTTCATGCAACGAGAATATGTTCCGTGGTTCTGAATGCTAAATATCTAGAAAAAATTACTAAAAATTGAATTGTTAAATGAGACAGACCTTGAATTTTTTTATACAGCTAAAATCTTGTTCGAATCGATCAACAAGATTGAAAAGGTTAACAAAATGCTATTTGGAAGGGTTGTCAAACTAGTTAGTTAAACAGCCTTAAGCAAAACTAATACTCATTTTGGAAACAAAGCAATGATGAGACAAGAAATATAGAATTTGTGCTTGCTCAAATACTTATGATCGATACTTTTTATATAAACGATGGCTTGTTCATATAAAAAGTACTGAGAGAGAGAGAGAGAGAGAGAGAGAGAGAGAGAGAGAGAGAGAGAGAGAGAGAGAGAGAGAGAGAGAGAGAGAGAGAGAGAGAGAGAGAGAGAGAGAGAGAGAGAGAGAGAGAGAGAGAGAGAGAGAGAGAGAGAGAGAGAGAGAGAGAGAGAATCATACTATGTCATTATGGTTTTAGATCATAACTGCCATGTAACAACACCAGAGCATAATGGCTTTGCATAATCCACACGACGATTATGAAAGCATTAAAAAAATATATCATCTAACTTAAAACTGATGTTGCTGGTCAACGTGTCATGAAAATCAATATTTTTTCCAAATCATGTATCTAAAGTGAAGGTTTCAATTCTGCCTCGCAGTACTGGATGGGATAATGGAAAAGTCTATAGTCACACTGAAGAGATGTAATACATTGAAACAGCTGTCTGTGGATGACACAATGATATATATATATATATATATATATATATATATATATATATATATATATATATGCACACACACACTCATATATTAAAAAGTACTAAAGTATGTATATATGTGTTTTAAGGTGTAGAGAACTACACATCATAGAACTAAGTCATGTCAGCAGGTCTCAAATTACCAACAGCAACCATCGTTGATTGATGGAAGCTGTGTTAAGAAAATAAGCCTGTCAAAAAATAGCTTTTTCGTGATTTTTTAACTAGAATTTTCTCAAAAACTACTTGTTTACCTTCAAATCTTACCAAAAATTGGTCAGTTCTAATGAAAAAATGTGAGGGTTTAGTGGGAGTTTCTATTTACAACTTAGTTCCAATGCTAAACGACCCTCACTTTTCATTCGTCATTGGAAAACTGCGAATGTTGATTTCTTCCCTAAAGGTTGGTGTCATTTGGTTGTATCTATGTCTAATTATAATTGGAGAAACAAATGTATAGGTGAGTATGGGCGTGTTTGTATATGCACCAAAATCACTCGACAACTAGCCATTGTTGATATCCACTATAGATATCAGTCAGTACACCAGGCGTTGCAGAGTCGAATTTGAGATTGTCCTAATCAACGGTTCTCGAGGATTCGAATAAAAATATGTCAAAAATTACTGGCAAAAATCTTTTATCTAAAATTATTAACATATATTTAGATACAGAATACCTGTCTTGACAACAGAAATTAATTCAGACACAAAATATCTAAATTGGAAACATTGAAGAGAAGCGCCTGAAATACTTTGAAGCCGTATTTTTGTACGATGAACTCATAGATTCATTTCATGCGACCAATATGGCACGATAAAGTCCGTTTTCTCCCAAATATCCACTTTTCCAACACGACACTGTCATAGTTATATAAACTACTAAGTTCTGTGTCTGTGTCTTCTAAAAAGTATTATTACACATCACGGACGAAAAACAAAAGCATATTCGAAATCTGCAGGTTGCAATTAGCAACAAACATTGTAAGGTCGAATTCAACAAAATAAAAGTTAATCAATTTTTGATGGTTCTGTGTTTGTGCTCACTTGAAGAAAAAAACGACAGAAATCAGTGAGACCAACAATACACCAGTGTTTAAGAACGAGTTTGATGTAATTGACGCATTGAGTACAAAATCTGATGGGGAATATTTTCTTTTCGTTTCAATTTTCTTCTTTTAACTTCATCTGCTTTCAACTTATTATATCGTCAAACCTTTTGAAAAGTTTTCAGGCTTGAAAGAAGAAATATTCAAAGGTGTTATCAGAGGGGTTCGATTTTCCAATGTACCTATAATGCTAAACGGCAACCTTATTTTCCATTTGTCATTAGTGACCGTAGATGTATAATTCCCTTCTCTCAGTGATTATACCACTTCGGCAGTATTCTTTAAAGGATACAAATCTTGACCTGACAATAAAACGTGCTTTTCTCAGCCCCTAACGCCTAACTCTACCCCTTAACCTAATCCAAACCCAAAAACATCAATAAACTATGGACACAAACCCAAAAGTCCACTTCGACGTACAAACCACTCATATATATATATATATATATATATATATATATATATATATATATATATATATATATATATATATATATATATATATATATGTATGTATATATATATAATTGTGTATTATGATAATAATTGTGTCATCCATATTTATACATATATCATGCCTTTGGTTCGGCAGTGATCCCTAAAAAGTTCCAAATTTCCAAAAACAAGCATGTATGCTGTCGGACACAAACTAAGGGGCTAATTAAGTGTAAACTCACATTGCAAATCGACACCCAGTAAAAACATATTGGGATAAAAAAGAAAAAAAAATTGTTTTCAAGACATAAGTGAATATATCTCGGAACACATATGGACACATAGCGCAGTGGTTACAGCATCAGACAAAATTACTGTTAAGTAATCTGATGGTACTAGGTTCGATCCTAGTGTGAGGCAGTATAACAATACTACTAACGCTAAAAGAGGGGAGTACGGTCGATATACTCCCGTCGGATAAATAAAGGGTTCGGTTCGTTACTTCCCAAAAATCATCCAGATGTTACCTGACTAAGGCCGTAGAGTGCAACGGCCGAAACGTTGTATGAAAAACAACAAAGATGAGGATGGTCCGAATATTAATGGAAATACATAAGTGAATGCTTAAGTTTTCAGCCTTCTATCTCCATTGATGCGCAACAAATACATCCATAGCCAGCCATACCTAGTTAAAAACTGAAGTAATCTATGTTGATAGTTTCTAATTGGCTCTACCATGCTATACTACTTATAAGGCGATGATTTTTTCAATTTTTACTATCGCTCCAACGCGAAGCCGTATTTCTCAGCTCGGCTTTGGCTGCTTTCAAATCATCAACTTTTATGACAATTTGGGCTTTACTTTTGGGACTATATATATATAGTCCCAAAAGCAAAGCAATTATCTATATATGGTTGTCTGTGATCATGTTTGTATGCACACGTGATTGGAACGAACTAAGGGATATTTAAAGTGTAAGTGCCCACACTTGGATTTGAACGTATGATAATAATTAACAAAAACGGAGATGGGTTGGACGATCAGCAAGGAGAGACAACAGCAACCAGCGTGAGATATGGTAAAGTTCAGCATAGCTGTGGTCTTCATGGAAAGAGATGGGTGAGGCCTTTGTATAGCAATATACTTATAATGGATTATATGTGTGTATGTGTGTGTGTGTGTGCGTGTGCAGCTGATAGAATTGAGGTTTAGAGAAAGACTACTGGATCAGGTGTTGATTTAATGAAATGCAGTTATTTGTCTATACAGGTATAATTTTCTTTGGTTTAGCCTAACTTTGCATTGCAAATTGTAGCCCCCACTATAAACCTATTGGGGAGGGTTAAAAGTTGTTTCTTTTTAATTAGATGGCTAGTCAGACAGACAGACCCACTTGGAAACACTAGAAACCAATGTTGACAATTCTGGTTGACTGTTTCCAAGCGTTTCCCATTGTCGTCCATCTTTTTTTTATTTTTAGAAAAAAAAACATTACACTTAATTGCAGAGATCTTTATAAGGGACAGTATTTAAGATATACCTCGTTTGCACCACTGCATTTTTGTCACAAGTGTTTGCTGTCATCAATAATCCATCAGCTGCCTTGGAAAACCAATGAAGAATTCCTCGAAGTTAGGAGAGAGCTTTTCAATACAAAATTGGAACAAGCGTCCTTAGTAGGTCTTTCACATTGTCGCTGTTGATGGCAAAAGGCCTCGCGGAAGAAACTCTTCTCTCCAAAATTGCACAAAATTGGAATCAGATCGATTCTGTTCTTTCATTGGATGATTTAACTCTCATTGTGTCTCTTGGTCATGGTTACGGTCAGAGTAGCTCATCTTTCCCTTCACCCTGACAACTCGATCTGCCCTCTCGACGCGTCTTACTTCGCCCTTTTTTCTCCCATCTCAATTCTCTCCTTGACTTCACGAAACAAACGTTCGAAAAAAAAAACTTTGGGGGACAAAATGGCGTAAAGCGAAGAGGCAATTAACATTAACACATGGGAAAAATCTTCGGCCGTTTCAAGACCTAAAAAATGGTCATCTGAAGTTGGAACGGAAGGAGTGTCGGTAGACTTTGTGTAGGAGACAGAGAGGGAAGATTTCTCGCTGCCTCGATGGCGGCTTGCTACAAAATAACTATGCCCTTCTACCTAAAAGCAAAAATGATAGTGTAAAAGGGGGTTGGGATACTTAAATATATATCTTTAATTTTTGTTGGTGAATGTCCAATAATTCTACTTACCCAAAAGCAGCCTCAAATAGATTTACAGGTCTGGCAAGTCACTCAATAGAAACTGTAACGTGGCCAATGTCTTTTGATAGCATGCAGTGTTGGGATGATCAATTGAAAGATTCGAAAAAGAAGTGATCAACGGATAAATTACTACTCTAAATTTTTTTTTTTGGATAGTAATCACTCAAAAAATTCAAATAAAAAAAAACAAGCCTAAAGGCAGAAAATGGGGTACCAATTTAGCATAAATTTGAATTGCAAATTGAACCACCTAGTAAAAACCTTTTTAGGGGCGGGGTCAGAATGTTCTCTCTAGGCATGATGAGGAATGAATATTTAAATTTTCAACCCTCTGCTTCCATTGGTTTGACCTATACGTGGTATACATACATAGCCCGTCAGCTGGATCAGCTTAAAAACTAAGAGCAACCTAAGTTTACACTTTTTGTGACAGTTTTGTTTGACTGTTTCTAATATTACGGACGTGAATTCGAAGTTCTACCAATTCTTGATCTCTTGTTTTTGTTGTTGTGAGACATTTTGAATTTGTGGAAGAAACAGACGGAAAGAGACCAGGAAATAATATCTGGAACATGGGACAGTAAGAAGATAGATGTGAAATAAAAGAAAAACAGTGTTAAATACGAAATAAACGGACAGAAATGGGGGAATAGAATAGGATGACAAAGAGAAAAAGCCCCAAAAGAAGGATAAACTGTGCACTTCGTTAACTTCGCTCTAATGCCCTAGGGAGAAGCATGCATCAACTTGAACATCAAGACAGACTGATGTAGAATGAAATAGATAAAAAGATATAAAATCTTACAGAAAAGTCTGATGTTGTCCGTCATTCAATATAAACTGTCACGTGACCAGCATCTTTTGACAGTATACTCTGTTGGGGGTGATTAATTAAAACAATGGAAAAAAGGATGATCATTGATCTCTTGCATATTTTTAGGAAAAGATCATTGGAGAGATCGAATTTTAGAAAAAATCAATTGCTTATGCAACTGGAAACTAACGTGATCCCTTTGCATAAATTTACATTGCAAATTTTGAGGGGGTAAACAATTTAATCAGTTGGATATCTATCTTTTGAAGAAAAGTTTCAGTTTATCATCCCTCAGATCTTTCTCTAGGGTCTTTCCAATGGATATCTTTTGTAAACAACTGCAGCTTCCCGATAGTCACCTATGGATCTGAAATATGGACTGACCATCAAACTGAAAACCATGCTATGTGCACAGGGGAGAATCATACACAACATCAAATGGAGGATCACAAGACAGCACAATTTATCGAAGGAAAAATAGGAGTCAGATATATCATGGAAACCATTAGAAAACTCGAATGGCAATGGGCTGGCCATGTTGCAAGAATATCAGACAACCGCCGTGAATCACAACTCACGACGTGGATCACCAGTGATCATATACGAAATTATGGCCAGCAAAATATAAGATACCGTGACGAACTAGACAAGTTCAGAAAGTATTGGTTCCGCTACGCCCATGATAGAGAGATCTGATGCAAGGTCTATGTTCAACTAGGGACGCTAAATGGTTGCTGATGACGATGGAGATGACTCTGACCACAGCATCTTTCAAAGAGATTGAACCTATTCATCGCTTTATGTGTGAACAATCTGTTTTTATAGCTGCAGTGACCTTTCCGAGAAATGATCTGTTTTCTTGATGTCTCCAAAGAAATTACATAACAAGTCTAGTTAGACACACTATAAAAACTGTAACGTAACCAACATGTGTTGGCAGTGTGTTGTATTGGGGTGATCAATTGAAAATTGGAAAAAAAGTGATAATTGGATAAGTCATTTCTTTACCTTCTAATGGGCGGTGATCACTATAAATGCTTGAATTAAAAAAAACAAACAAATTAGCTTGGACATTATGGAACAAATTTAGCATACACTTACATTGCAAATTGATCCTCTACAAAAAAAAACAATTTTTGTGGAAGGGTGCCATTTGTGAAAAAAAAAACAACGTTTTCTAGAGATTAAAAGAGAAATTGTTCAAATATCGGCCTTCTATCTCAACTGGAGCGGCCTGTACACGCGTTAATTACATGGCCAGCCAGTCCAACTAAACAACTGAAGAAGCCTTTGTTGGTTCTAATCATTATTATTTCCATATCTTTTGATAACTGAGGGCCGGATGCCACCAAATTTCCACGGTTGTCCTCCAATATTTCTTAATGTTATTTTTCTCTGCAATGCAAAGGTACTAAGTCCTTGTAGAAAAACCTTCCGTAACTCGAAATAGCGTAAAGCAAAGGAACAAGTATTACTCATATCAGAAAACCTCTTTACCATTACCAGACTCAAAGTCATGTTTGGTTGAATTGTAGAATGGTTGGTTCGGGGTGGGTAATGGGGAGATATAAGAAGGGGTGCATGCTGTGTCTATAACGGTTCGCTGCAGAGGAACGGCTGAAAGCTATTTTCACATTTTAACTTTTTCGTAAAGTGAAACATAGCATATAGCATATGACTGATAATTGCATTTACTACATTTTTATGTTGTACACACACACACACACACACACACATACACACGAACACATACACACACACATATATATATATATATATATATATATATATATATATATCATCAACGTACACTATGAGCACACTTGGCAACATGTTGTTTTTGAGAGATGATCGATAGAGAAATCAAACGGAGAGATGATGATGATCAATGAATAAGTTATTTCTCTCATTTTGTTGGACTGTGATTACAAACTAAGGCATAATATAGCAAATACTTACATTGTAATCCTAATGTTGACGATTTTGGTCGATGGTCTATGGAAAAAGGAGAGAAAAAGGAAAATGAAAGATAGGAGCAGAAAAAAGGAAAAAGGGAAAGCAGGAGGAGAGAGAAAGAATTATGAAAGGTAAGAGGAGAGAACAGGGAAGCAAATGCATATCCATATTCACACACACACACACACGCACGTGCATACATACACACACACGCACGTGCACACACACGCACGTGCACACACACGCACACACACACACACACATATACATATATATATATATATATATATATATATATATATATATATATATATATATATATATATATACATAACTGTGCAGGAACTGTAAAAGATCCCTTGATTCGCCATTATTTTAACTAATTTTTCCCTTGTCCTATGACGTACCACTTCACAAGATATGAGTGAAATTTACTGACAGCTTTTACAGATATTGTGTTGACATATAGCTACGATAGAGGGGAAGTAAGTGTGGAAAATACTCTGAATTCGCCAAAGAATTGGATCAGTTCTTTCTGAGCCCATCGTCAATCACTTAACAAAATGCCGAAGGCATTCATTAGGAACTTCTGGAAATATTGTGTTATCATTGTGTTATATATGTATATGTATATATATATACATATCAAGTAAGTTGGACAAAATGAGCCTGGCTACTGCAAAACCC
The DNA here is from genome assembly GCA_963457665.1 of Thysanoteuthis rhombus. Taxonomy (NCBI): domain Eukaryota; kingdom Metazoa; phylum Mollusca; class Cephalopoda; order Oegopsida; family Thysanoteuthidae; genus Thysanoteuthis; species Thysanoteuthis major. Next base: position 30,680,104 of record OY735233.1, on the reverse strand, counting down.
CATTCTTCTATTTATAAAAGAAAAATCGTAGGTATATGAGATTAGTCAGTTTAGCTCAATTGGTGAAAGCGCCACCAACTAATCGATTGGTCTTTATCTCAAATCACGGTAGGGAAATGTTAATATCATGCATCTGTTTGGTTTAACGTGATGGGATACAGAAACCGAAAGAGGTTGATCCTCTGAATTCGGTGAGGATTGATTTTGTTGTTGTTCTTACGAGAGAAGAACAACGTCAGAGTCGAAAGAAGGTTAGACTAAGAAAAGGTTGAAGAAGAAGACAAGGAAAGATGAAGATGAAAGAAAAAGATGAAGGAGAATGTTATGGAGAAAGTGAGAGAATCATGAAACTGAAGATGGTGAAAATCAGAAGAAGAGAAGAGAAAGAAAATGGAAAGAAAAAGAGAAATGTTATTAGAAAGAAGTTTTAAAAAACGACAACTGAAAACTCGCAACTGATAAGAACTATCCGGTCCAAATGATGCTGCTGTTGATGATGATGATTGTGTTGATAAAGATGTTAAAGACGTTCTAGTAATTACATCAACGTTACAGCTTGACAACTCCTACCCTTAATTTTCATTCACGTCAACACGAACATTAAAAAAAAAGGGTATAAAGAGAGGGTAAAAAAGCGCCGGAGATAAGTAGATTTTAATGAAGTGGCAGTTGCGGCATCTAATTCAGAAGGCGATGCCGGACAGATAAGACTACAGACGAGCCATGTGCTCCTCCTCCAACAGAACAAGCATAATTGTCAAAAAAGATTTAACATAATTATCTAGTCAAGAGCCTCACCTCTCTATCACACAATGTGCCTTTAAAATTCTCTCTCTCTCTCTCTCTCTCTCTCTCTCTTTCTCTGAGAGAGATGAAAGGAAGAAACAAACAAACTAAGACGGGAATAGAAGTAAAAAAAAAATCAGCTGGCAAGAAAGATAGAAATAAAATGAGGAAAGAAAAATACAGCTCATAGCAAAAAAGATAGAAACGACCAAAGAAGGTAGGGATAGAAAGAGAAGGAAAAAATAGCAAGAAAGGAATGGTAAAGAAAGAAAAGGAAGCAAGCAAGGAAAAAAAGAAAGAGATAAAAGGAAGAAACAAAGCCAACAAATAAGTATTTTTTAAATTAGATAAAAACAGCTCGCTACAAAGAGAGAAAGAAAGAAAAGGGAAATAACCAAAGATGGTGAAAGAAAGAAGAGGACGTAATGAGAAAAAAAAAAGAAAATCAAAAAGAGCAAGCTAGAGGAAAGAAAGAGATGAAGGAAGAAAGAAACTAACAAACCAACAAATAAAAGTGAAGGAAAACAAAGGTCTTACAAATAAAGGGCGAATGAAATACAAAAGAATGAAATGGGAAGAACAAACCTGAAGCAGTCAAAAAAAAATGACGAAAAAATGAAGAATGAGTTGGTAAATTACAGAAAAAAATGAAGGAATGAAAAAAACCAAATTAAAAAACAATAAAAGAATAAATAAAAACAAATGGGAAAGGAAGAAAAGAGAAAACATTCCAACCAAAAGATGAGATTCATCAAACAAGTTGAAAGAAAAACTTTTTATTGAAGTTTACGTGGGAAGGGACAACGAGCACTTGCTCCATCGACAACACATCAGCTTCAAAAGTAGGGAACTAAAGTTGCAACACACACACAAACACACACTAATACTCATGCATGCACACACATATATACACGTATTTACATAAATAAGCAAATAACGATGTATATATATATATATATATATATATATTTATATATATATATATATGTATATATATATATGCGTGTGTGTGTGTGTGTGTGACTCCGTATACATAAACATATATATATAAATATATATATATATATATATATATATATATATATATATATATACCAGTACGTATCTTTATCTATCACTGCACACACACACACGTTTCCGTTCTTCGAGACATACGCATATATATGCATGCAATTCACTTCAGAAGTAAATCAGAATATATATATATATATATATATATATATATATATATATATATATATATATATATATGTATATATATATACACATATGTGTGTGGTATGTGTGTGTGTGTGTGTTCATGTGTGTAAGTATTTGTCTGCTCATGTGTGCCTACACTTATCGATCAATATATCTCTCTCCCTCTCAATATATATATATATATATATGTGTGTGTGTGTGTGTGTGTGTGTGTGTGTGTGTGAGTGTGTGTGTGTGTGTGTGTGTGTGTGTGAATCATTTTATTTACAGAGGAAATGTGACTGTGTGTCGGACTGGAAAAATACGCCTAGGTTGACAGCGACAAGAGTGCTGAAAAGAGCGACAGACCAAAGCACCAAATAGATGAAAGAATATCCCTGCCACACGCACAAAAAAATTCTGACGGAAATGAGTCAAGAGAAACGAAGCAGGTGCTGCTGCTTCACTCTTCTCTGATGGTTGCCGTCTCGGGCAAAGGTCAAGCTGATAACGATGGTATCAATGGTGACACGACCATTTCCATTAGTATTGATGATTATGATGATGATGATGAAGAAGAAGAAGATGATGATGATTTCTCTTGTTGGAGTGCTCATGATTACAATTCTCCATTGAAATGACAATCCTTCATCCCTAGCAGAAATAGCTATGGTGCGTATTGACCTCATATTTTTCAAAGAAGCAATGCCTCTGGATGACTTTTATAGAAGTATCTCCGAATACATGATCTTGGCGACTAAAATGAAAACTACTGTTTCGAAAGACATACTTGCAATAGTAACAATGATATAGTATATTTCTGTCGTGCAATGACAAAGACAGGTATGTCCGCTTGTCACGAAAATTGAGTTAGGATCCAGAACTTGTGATACTATAAGGGCTTTATTGGTCCTTGAATTGTTTTTTGTCAAATGTCTCGTAGATGTCGAGATGTTGATTTAGAAAATCAAGTGAGTATAGAGAAAATCCAAATTCGAATGACAAAATCTGGTGTCGTTCATCTTGCTGAAATTACATGTTATTGGAAGTTTGGGTCTACCTAGTTAATACTCCTTTGTTTCATTGTAACTACAGAGTATGGAAAAGGCAGGTCCATAAAACATGAAACTGAGAAAAACAGCAAAACTATATTCCTGGCAGCCTTCAATAGTTGGATGCTGTCAGAAACATATTATTGCTGTTTTTTCTTTCAATTTCACCTTTAATAAACTTACATGCTTTTGTCATTAAACGACAGAATTGTAGGTGCAAATAAAACATTTTTGTTCCTGTTGTAATACGATGGCTACCAAGCTCATGTCGAAAGTTTTTGCTAGTGAGATCAATTCTCACTTCAAGCTCTATAAACACGGCCTACTGCCAACATTGACTTTATTGAACCAATATTCTGTGAGTTGTTCTTGATGATTTAGCTCGCTAGAGCCCTTTTCGCTTGCTACAGCATCAATCATCTCTGTCCAGGCCTCCCATATCACAGGTTTCTTTTGTTTCGTCTTGCAATATGTTAAATAAACATGGAGGCAACAAGCACCCGGAGGGGCGTCACTTTACCATTTTCATTTATGGCACGTAGTATTTCCACCTGGTCATCAATCTAGGTACTAATCAAACTCGACTTTGCCAAACGTGATCGCACGAAAACCGAGATGTGACACGGGATTTGGTCTTGAGCTTTTCAATGATTTAGATCAATGATTGCTTAAATTGGCTACTCTCTGGTGATCGTTAATGAGATCTACAGATGTTTTTTTATTTTATTTTGTAAAGCTCAGAGTGTTTTCCGATCAAAAGATAATAATGATAGTCTTTTCACTTTACACCATTTCAGCTTACGAAATGTTTTTATGGAACGCTCTACTTTCAGATAGAGGGGTGCCTGCATTTTCATTTATCTAACCACTAAAAAAAGCCTGCATTGAACGATTCCCGAAAATTGAAAAATAAAACAACAGGTCTGGTTAGTCCCTAAATGGAAACTGTCACATGCCAGAAAATTGAAAGAAAAGGCAATAAAAAAACAAGCGTGAATACCGCTGAATTCAAACCAACGTACCAATTTAGCGTACACTTACATTACTAATTGGAACCCCCTCTAAAAACCTAATCAGGAGGGATTTTCAAGAATAAAACTGAACCGTTCTGTCTAGACATAATAATTAAGTGAAGGTTGAAATTTTCAGCTTTCTAGCCCCCATTGACGCGGCTGGTACGTCTGATACATTCATAGCCAGACAGCCTGCCAGCCTGCCAGCCTGCCAGCCAGCCAACCCGATCAACTTAGAAACTGGAGGAACCTATTTTGACTGTTTTGGTTGACGGTCTATAATAAGAAACTACAACAAAAACGATTAATAGTGACAATTGGTAGACTGTAGGTTGAATAAAAATAGATAAACAATATAACATTCCTTCTCACAAAAAAAAAAAAAATACCTGATAAAACATCTTCCACAGATGGTGACAGTCAAAGTATGGGACTTTATTTTTAAACTTTTGAAATGAAATCCAACCTGTTAACCACAAGGCAATCCGTTCTGCTTTTCACTGAACAGCAAGAGACGCCTTGATGCTGGTTCGACTAAAATCACAAGGATTTTCTGATCATCAAAAGAAAATCCCCAAGAGTCTCGATTAAGGGAAGACGATTCGATTTCTTCCATTTCTTCCAACATGCCCAACTTACATTTGACCGAAAGATACCTAACTTCAAAGCGTTTGGTTCTATGAACCACTTTGATGTAGGACAGAATATGACACAAGGTTGAGTTGAACGTAGGGGGCCCAAATACGTACGTTTGGGGAACGGCGAAAATTGCCCAGTGCCCGCAACAGTGTCACGAAGGCGTCAGTGGGACCCACAGCGGGGAGTATTGCTAATCCGTACTAGAGTGTTTATCGGCTGTGACAAATACATGGATTTTAAAGTTCCCCCAAACCCATAATCTTATAGATTAGCACAAGAACATTAAATGGAAATACCTTTCAGGTGGTACTACTGATTCAAGTTCTGTTGATCCCTCATTTAAAAAAAGGGCCCATATGACAACCCTGTTGAAGGTGTTGGGGGTAATGTCAGTACCATAATATCTGCCGACTAAATAAAGAATATCTGGCTAAAATCTTAAACGCTTGTATGACTAAAAGAAATATAAAATTAATAAACCTATAAAATGCTACAATAAATTATTACTCCTAATTCTGGTCTCCAAAAGTTTTGAGAAGTTGAAACATTTAATAGGGTAAATTAACTCAAGCTATCAGCCGAGGGGTGTTGTTTAATAGGAATATTGCGATGTTTATGTTTGCAATGATTTACAATGATCACTTGATTAGTGTCATCCATCTCTATTCGCTAGACAATAATTTACTTATTTTTCAAGTCAAGTGTTGCTGCATAAGAAAGCATTATTTCAGAAAATTGAAGGTATTGAATCAAACTAGAACCAATATACTGTATTCATGTCGATATATTCTATTGTGAGCTTCTACCCAAATTCACGACATTGCTTTTTAAACACGAAGGAATTATATACATAATCAATATTGAAGAGGAAAAGTTCTTAAATTTTGAAATACGCTCTCTGATTCTGGTCTCAGGGGTGAAATTTAGAAAAGAAACGGTCAATTTCAAGTCGAAAAGTAATTTTCAAAAACTTCATTTCTGAAGTAAAGCATCCTATATATATATATATATATATATATATATATATATATATATATATATATATATATATATATATATATGTATGTATATATATATAATCCAAAGGCCCAACTAACTGCTTTATCCCTAAATCCTCGTTTTGTTTTCTCGCGGTCAATATCTGCTCTATTTGTTTCTCAACACGGACAATTTCATGATTAAGAAATGGATATATGATCCAACGGATATAATTGTTAATGCTCTGTATTACTTTGAAACTTTATTTGAAATAATCTCCTCTTATTACACAGTGAATGTATCATTTGGCCATGACAACATAAATAGAATAAACAATTTGACATACATATACATAAAGGAATTCACATATTTGATTCGACAAAATGAGAAATAATTTGCGTTCTATAATATAGAAACATTATAGAATCGAACCAGCTTCTGATAGGGTACCAGCCCCATTTTCTTCAATTGCGTATTTAATGAATTAGTCTAAATTGAGTGATATATTAACCATGTAACGACAGGAGATCATTTCAAATAAGTATATAATATAACGCAATTCATAATCCTGCAAATATATATATACATACGTAACAAAATATTTCCACACACATTCTTACATATATATATATATATATATATATATATATATATATATATATATATATATATATATATATATATATATATATATTCCATACACTTACTACTGCTAAAAGTGCTGTCAACAAAGCCTTTGTCAGGTGATGACTCCAGTATCAGGTATGGTTTGGGAGCATCATTGCTATTAACCTAGGTTGCTCCAGCAGTACCTAACGATATCACCATATTGTATTGGTTCTTCATCACAACAAGGGAATGCTAAATGAGATTGCATCCACATCAGACATTTTTGTATTCACAACTTTCCAGTTCATTAGCCAAAAAATGAATTGTTTATTCAATAATGTGAGATTTGAATTAACTGACCAGATGAAGTATTATGTGTATTTGATCAGTAAATTTTAATGTTCCCTTATTTGCTGCTGAACAATATTGATTTGTAAATGTAGACGTTCAAATTTGGAGCAATATACGTCCAATGATGTCATACTCTTATTTCCAACCAGGATTCAAATTGCTATAAGAAAATCACTCTATGTCTCTTCCTATCCACTCTTTTTTTTTTTACTTTAACTCTAATCCCTAACCCTTCACCCTTTCATTCGTAATATGAAGACGAACTTGACACATCAGCAACAGTAGCAGCAGCAGTATGTAAAATATATTACCAGCAGCTATCGAACACACGTACAAATGCAGTAGAGCTTGCTTAGCGCTAGTGATATATTTGTACCAGTGTTTTCAATACCCTTTCTCTTTTTCTGTTTATTACGTGACAGACAGAATAAGCTGTAACAAATTATAATATAGGATGATGTCACTGACATTGAACAATGCAAGAAAACTAACGGTCAAAATTAAAGGAAAGAAGCGACCGAGAGAAAGTTGGAATTAGAATTGGAATGATGACACGAAAGTTTTTAAAAGACTTTTAGTTATTTACGTTTCAGTGTGTGCACTTCTGTTGTTTTTGTTCAATGTTCCTCTTCTTCCTTTTTCCTGTGGAATTGTCGGCAGAAGAAATGTAAATGAGAAAAACGTCTGGTTAATAAGTCAATAGAAACCGTCACATGGTCGACCTCTGTTAGCAAAATGCAGTGTTGGATCGATCAATGAAAAAATTGGGTAACAGGCTGATAGAGGACTAGGTTACTATTTTCGCCTTTTGTTGGCCAGTAATCACAAAAAGAGAAGAAATTAAAAAAAAGGCGTTATCGCTGTCTTGAACAAAATTAAATATCGATTTAGCATAAAATCACATTGCAAATTTAATCCCAAAGGGGGATCTTCAAAAATCAAAAAAGAACATTCTCTAGGAGTAAATGCTTGAATTTTCGTCTCTCTAGCTCCGTTGATACAGCCCATGTGCATGATTCATACATGTATAGCCAGCCAGTCAGATCAACTTAAAAACTCAGGAAACCTATGCTGACATTTCAGGTGACAGTTTCGTTTGATGGTTTCTAATTATCGAATCTAACAACAACTTCAATCTAGAAAAACAAAACATTTAGAAGCGAAATAAGAATTATTTCCACGACAGAAAGCATTAAAAAGCCACCATTAATATAAGAAAGAAATGAAAGCGAATAAAACAAAAAACAAAAGGCGAAGTTTCAAATCCAAATTGACTCTCACGTCTCCTTTTTGAAGAGTTGAGTCTCTTTTCTTCTAACACCTTTCCTTCTATCACAATATCCCTCACCACGCCACGCCTGCACCATCGACCGCCATCACCTCAGCTTCCTCACCTCAACATCTTTATTTCTCTCTCAATTACCCACACCCTATCCAGTATCCGGAATTCGGCTTTCCGCTTTCCTGCTATTACGGTACTCCCGCCTTCGTTACTGCTGTACACAAGCCCGCCTTTTCTGAATCCAGTTTTGTATTACATCTCCTTTATTTCTCTAATCTTTTTTAGTTTATGCGTCTTTCTTTTTGTGCCTTTTTTAGCAGTTTCAGATTTTATATGATTCTTCAAATCGATTTGGAAAATTTCGAAAATTCTAAAGAGAAAAAGACCAATTAACAAATAATGATAATCAATTAATAAACGTGAAATACAAGAAAGTCAGAGGAAAAAGAAGAAAACCTGAATGCAAATTAAAATAATATCAACCACAATTGACCAATTGAAAGGCTGTAATAATAATAATAATAATAATAATAATAATAATAATAATAATAATAGTAGTAGTATTAGTTTTCAAAAGTAGGTTGTCTTTGAAATCATGAGAATGAGTATGTATGATGTCAGTGAGCAAACACAAGTTTAGATGAAAAAAAGATTAGTCTGACCATGGTGTTGAATGACAAGAAAAAGATCAAGGAGAAGTAAAAGTTTTAAAGTTTACTTTGTGAAGAAGAAGAAGAAGAAGAAGAAGAAGAAGAAGAAGAAGAAGAAGAAGAAGAACAACAACAACAACAACAACGACAACAACAACAACAACAACAACAACAATAGCCACACCAACAACAAGTGAATTCTCTCAGGAAATTGAAATTATTAATAGTAGAGATTTCTGTCTTCGATTGAGCAGGCACTTGTTTATCCATCCGAAGAAAGTTGAAAAAGCCTTGCCTTCCTTCAATGAAAGTGAGTTCCTGCCTGACTGAAATGTTTATTACGGTTTAAACTTGTCAAGATCATCCAATTAAACAATTATTTCTTAATTACTTCAATCATAATCACGTCATGAAGGCGCACAGGTTGTCTGCAATTAGACAATCCATGGGGGAATAATTTAACGCAAAAAAACACTAATTTAGCTATAAATCTATCAATCGATTGTTAATAATAATAATTCTTTTACAGAAGATTGAAATCATTGGCTCAATTTTATATTCTATAATAAAAAACGATTCCAGTTTTGATTCAATAATTTGGTCGAAAATTTTGTTGGAACAGTCGATTTGGGGGTATTTAACCTTTTTTTTCCACTGCCCTCTTCGACATATATTACTGAGATTAAAACATGCTACTGCGTACATAACATGAGAACTGCACTGATCATTAAGAACTTGGTGAGATTGTAAGTTCCATTTCGTTTCTACTACAATGGATATAACAGTAACTACCGTGTAGCGATATTCTTTAAACTAAAAAACAAGCATATTGCGTATCCACCTAACAATAAAGGCTTTCGATCAGAATAAAAAATACTTTGACTATCCTCTTCAAGCCAATTAGCTGTCTGCAAGACAAACTACCACCCTCATGAAATTGCAGTTAGTCTACTAATGGGTGATACAGCGTACGTTGAATATCTCAGATTAGACAAAGGGATACATTGGAGGGAATAAGTCTAAAAGAGAATACGCTGCTTGTGGGAGAGCTTCAACTGGAAGGGACGTTATCTTTCAGCAAAATCTCTGGTCGACGTCCTTGGCCAGGAGAACTGTTTTCTCTTCCAATACGTCCTCTAGATAATTGGTCGCTTCAGGGTCGCGTGGATTTTCCAGGATCCAACGATTTTTGATAAAATTTTCCTCTCACTAAACGCAGAGAACTTTTTTCCTAGTAGATTCTGTTCAGACTGAATTGTTGAAAGTTGTCTTAGGAATAGCCACAATGCCTAGCTTTTTGGAACCCTTCGTTGGGCACGGATCTTCTTCCAATTGGCCAGAGCTCTCTATCATGTGTCGCAGAGCCAGTATTTTCTGAACTTATTTAGTTCTACCCACCATTTTATATTCTGCTGACCACAGTTTTACATGTGATCTCTGAGAATCCATCTTGTGAGTAGTGATGCCCTGTGGTTATTTGATATTCGTCCAACATAGTCCATTGCCGATTGAGTTTCCTGATGGATTCTATGATATTTCAATCTCCTGGTTTTTTCTTTATCTAATATTCTGTACTGCCTTATGATCTCTATATATGAAGTTGGGCATGATTCTCTCAGGTTCGAATTGCATGGTTCCCAGTTTGAGAGTCGGTCTCATGATAAGGTTCCATGTTTCAGCTCCATAAATGACAAGCAGGAGAATGCATTGGTTGTATACCCTTCTTTTCAGGGCTAATGGGATTTTTTTCATTTTGAAGACTGAATTAGCACTACCGAAAGCTTACCATCCTAGAGTGGTTTTTCACTTGATTTCTTCTTCTTTTGAGGATATCATGTAGATTCGTTGTCATAAACTGTCTAAATACAATGACTATTTTTCTTTGTTAACTAAATTTTCATAGCCTCTGGCATGCAATAGTCGCTCTAGGCTGAACGTATATTTGCAAAGATATGATGTCAACATCCCAAGTGATTTAATTGAACGTAACAAAATCTGATCAGTGGTGGAAATCGGGAGGTGGTACGGTGTATACCTATTTCTCAATTTCCAGATTTTTAGTATGTTCGATGTCTGCTAACGGAAATATTACCGTGTGCTTACTTCTCAAAACCCAGCCTTACGGTATACCTAGTTGACAAAACCCAGCTTCACCATATACCTAGTATTCGGAACCCATTTTCATCACTGAATCACATGTTGAAAAGCGAAGGGATTCAACAATTGACTTGCACAGAAAATATTGAATCGAATATTGTAGCAGGGATGAAGAGGAAAACGTCATAGACGAAAGCCTTGAAGGAGCGAAATGAAGTAAACTCTTATTGTAACGCAAACACACACACACACACACACACACACACACATACACACACACACATATCCATAAGTTATAAATCAGGAATACAATAAAAGGATTCAGTGTTCAGGATTCGCCTGAAGAAGTTCAAACAGCGAAAAAACATGAACTTTCTGTTAGTGTAGCGAATCCTTTATTTCATTATATACATATAGTCAATAGCCACACTGAAGAGTTGTAATACAACGAAACAGCTGTCTGTGGTCGACACAATAATCATACATATATATATATATATATATATAAGAATGCGCTTCAAAATAAGCATATGTGATATGTCCATATATAAATGCGGACATGCTTGTTAACACTATTTTGGTGCATTTAGCACATACATTTATTGATATTTTTGGTTGATGTATGTATGCACATATGTATGCGTATACGTGCGTATGTACGTAAGTATTGCAAATGTACAAAGATACATATGTTAAAAATGCGTACACACACACATATATACATATATATCAGCATATGTCACTTGATTTATCACGCAATTACTTTTAGCCATGATAGATATAGATATATATATACATGTATCTTTACAGAGAAATAACAGATAAATTATTAACTATGTTTGCACATATATATATATACATATATGTATATACATACATATATACATACATATATATATATATATACATTATATATATATATATATATATATATATATATATATATATATATATATATATATATATATATATACGTGTATATATATATATATGCGTGTGTATAAGACAGAGAAAGAGGGGGAAAGAGTTTGCCTAAATTAATTAAATCAAACTTAATTAGCTAAAAGAAAAATGTTCTGAAATTCATCATGCTTGTTGTTAAATATCTTCCTATGGCGTCTTCCAAACTTATATCTCTTGTGTCTTCCGATTTCAAAATTGACATGTCTCATGTCCTTGTTTTATTTTTATGTGTTCATTTCCAACTCAATAAGTTGGTCTGTGTGTGTGTGACCCTCTGTACCATGCAATTTTTCCATATACGTTTGCATTTGAACACTTCCTTATCAATACATCTGTCCAATGGCTAAATCACATTGGATACGTACAAAGTGCTGCAACGATGAGCCTGTTCAGTACCTAGATAGATGACCACTTGGGAATACCAGGTACATACGAAATTTGTGAAATAAGAGAAGAAAGCCTTTTATCCAGCACTGGGCTTATAACAGCTGCTGATGATGATGATTGTTATCATTCCTTGGCAATTTGTTTATAAGGCTTTTTATCACTTTGTTGCTTTTTTCATGAATAGATTGGCAAAATACTCTGTCATAAAAAAATCAAAAAGATGAAAAAAATAGTGGGGAATATTGGAATAAAAAGCACAAATATTTTGGCAATGAAGGAAGAACTAGTCAAATTATTTGCTCTGTTGGATTATTTATTTACTAATTGCTAAACAAACAGGTCTGGTGATTCACCCAATAGAAAGTTTTTGGCAGCATGCTGTGTTGGGAGGGATCAATTAAAAAATTGGAAAAGGGGATGATTCATGGATAGATTGCTTCTCTCACTTTTTGTCGGGCAGTAAACAAACTAGGGACCACTTTAGCATAAACCTACATTGTAAATTATATTTTTTCCAGATATAAAAAAGAGTAAATGCTTAAATTTTCCAGCCTTCTAGCACTTTTAGAGTGATCGATACAAGTAATCCATTCATAAATACATGCATAGCGAGCCATGCAGAATCACCTAAAAACTGAACGTTTGGTGACAGTTTTGATTTGCGGTTTATTGTAGTCATTCTTAATCAAGAACTTAATTCAAGATGATATTTCTCGTGAAAAACATTTCTCTTTTTTTTTTAAAAGGGTTTTCTTTCTGTTCTTCAGTGAAAAACGAGTTTGTCTCGTAGTGAGTTCGATTTTTACTGGATGCTCAACAACAGTTGTCTTGTGTCAGACTTGGCTAAGCTTAGCAAACAACTGAGAAATTCAAAGAGATCTTTTAAAAAAATAAATGGTTGAATGTGGGACTCGAAGTGAAATGAATGAGACAAACGGAGAGATAAAGAAAAACAGGAAGAAACATCAAGCGAGGTGTACTATAAAAAACAAAAGACTAAAATCATCTTGACATGAATGAGTTGACAATGGTGAAGTATAGTGAGTGGTTGAAAAATGGAATTCCATGACATGCGAATGAAGAGTGAATCAAAAGGACAAGGGAGAGGACAAAGAGCAGGGAGGGAAAGGACGAACAGGTAGAAATCTCTTCCCACCTTGATATCGCTAACAAATTAACATTTTCCAACGGTTGGCTATTTAGCTATATCTTTGCTAGATCTGGCTGAAATCTCCCCGAACTAGCCGATAAAAATCTGTGAAATGATTCGATATTGCTTCATTCTATTGGTGGAGAATATTCATTAAGATGAATATAATTAGATAAAAAATGTGAAATAGAATGCAAGTAAAAATGCTAAAAGCATCAGTTAAATTTGAATTCAGAAGGCACAATAAACTTTGAAGTACCCACGAAAATCCCGAAAAGTCGTTACAAACTATAAGCTCAATTGTTTCATATTCAAACTAAAATGAGACGTCCCTCTAAATCGACATTTCAAGGCAATGTTCTATCAGATTGAATCAGGTTCAAGTTAGAGTAAATGTACAATTTCCATAAGTAATTTGTTCTTGAGTTTCAATGTATAGTGATTCTATTTTGGCTTTGAATGAGTATTACATTTTTAGTCAAAAACTTGAAATGAGAAAATCTGGCCGATTTTAGCCGTTTATCAGGTAGTTTTAGCTATATACAACAAACCATAGTTGGCAACACTGCTTTCCGCGAGAAGAGGCTGATAGCTGCACGTTTCCTCGAAGTTTTTTTTCGACTTCAAACCTGCCACACACCAGTGTTTAATACTCACGTTGAATTTTCACTTCAAAGGGAAGCCTTCTCCTTCATTTTCTCTCTTGTCTTTTTCATTTATTTTTCTGTTTTTCACTCTAAACTTTTTTGGCCTCTTCTTATCCTCCAAATCCATTTCTCGTCCTTTTTCTTTCCAGAGAAAGCAATTAAATAGGTCCTTAAGATAGTAATTATCAAATCGTTTTGATGACAGATATGTTTGTGCGTTTAATTAGTCATCAAAGATTTTCTTCTTGCATAATTCTGGATTTTAGGTTTATGCTTTCATTTTTCTTTTATTCGAATTAAGTTTTCTTCTCCTTTTTCGTTGCTTTACAGTTTTGAAAATTCTTTTTCAAAATTCGTCTGAGTAGTTTGTTATTTTGTTAAAAAGTTCTCTTATTCTTGCTTATTTATTTTTCTTCATTAATCTTATCTTCATCCTGATCTTTCCTGCACTTCTTCTGATTATGATTATGATTATTTTCCTTCCTCCCGATGATGATCTCTCATATATTCTTTTCTTTCTTCTTAACTTGCTTATCTAGTTCTTTCTTACCTATTATTTTTCACTAGTTCTTCATAAACGATGGTTTTATTTCAATCGTTATGACCCGTAGCAGCAACAGAAGCTTCTTCTTCTTTTTCTTGTTCTCATTCTTCCTCTCCTCCTCCTCCTCCTCCTCCTCCTCCTCCTCCTCCTTCTTCTTCTTCTTCTTCTTCTTCTTCTTCTTCTTCTTCTTCTTCTTCTTCTTCTTCTTCTTCTTCTTCTTCTTCTTCTTCTTCTTCTTCTTCTTCTTCTTCTTCTTCTTCTTCTTCTTCTTCTTCTTCCCTATTATCCCGTATGGGCGTGATATATCTTTGTGCTTCCATTAATTATTTTCTTTGAATTCACATTATTTGCATTCGCATCAAATTTTTCATCATTTTCTTCATATCAGGCTTGTATCATCCACCCATTTTCTGCACCTTCCTCTCTACTTTCTCCTCATCCTTTCTCCCCTTTTTAGTTGCAGATTTACGCCATTTTCTTTCTTCCAGTAATTATTTCGCTTTCTCTCTTAACGCCACCTGGTGGTGAACCGCAACTAAAAATTACACTCTTTTACATAACCACCAAGAACAATAATCCAAATTCTCTTCACACTTTAAAACCCGTTAATTTTACCTCTTGTATTCTAGCCCTCTCTCCTTGCATTGTCTTTGTTCCGGTCTACTTTTTGTATACATTTTTTTTCTTTTGATAATAATAGAAATAATTCTACATTGTCCTTGTCATAGGATATGGTCAGTATTCTCCGACATTAAAATTAAAATGTTGCTTGAAATATTTTTTAGCGCAGGAATTATCAAAGAACTGTTATGTCTGCGCCATAGTAATTAAATTGAAACACGCCATATTGGGTGTGTGTGAGTTAAATATCTGTCATTAGTATTGGAAAAAATACAGAAAATATAAAGGTTTCGGCTTTGAGAAACCTGATCAAAAATTTGGAAAACCGAGATTTCGAGATGTTCCATAAATTACGGGAAAGGTTAGAATGAAAAAAGGCAGCACACTACAAAATATTTGTTAATAAAATAAATAGAAGTGTAGAGTGACGTATTTGTAGCATGTGTAAGATAAAGCAGTGCTAATCACTCGGAGAAATATAGAATGAGGAAGACGATTTTTGAATATCACATTTGATTAGGTAATATTATGGGCAAGGACCATGTAGCAATAGTTTCAAAACGAGGGAAATTCCCAATTTCTTTGAAAAGCCTATCAATGGCAACTGATTGCGTCATCAGAGATTTTACGGTTTATAAAATATCTAACCTTTAAACTCACTCTCTGTTTCACCCACTCACTTGGTGCCATATTTGTTATTGTCTTTACGTTAGTGAATCATAGTTAACAATGCTTCATCTAACTGAAATGATCAAGAGAATATCTTGCTGCTGTCCCATTGAGCTAAATTGCCAAGTCTTCTATATTTGCAAATGTTTGTTTTAGAAATACGCAAGGGCATACTTTATGGCAAAGAATAAATACATTTATAAAATTGATATCTCCTTAATGTGATTCGAAATCACGGCTAAGTGATAGATGCCAGCTCTTTTACTGACTGAGTAAAACTGGTGAGTCTGACATATCAAAAAAATTTATCAAACGAATATCCAAGGGCTTGTTTCATTCTAATAAATGAATACATTTATCCTAAAAATATTGTCTTATAATATTTCATTTATCAATACAGACAAAAGTTTTTGTAATCGGCTTCAGTTTGAATTGTAGTTGGAGGGGGTTTAACCCTGTAGAAGCCAGGATTGTCCTGAATTCTATTTCTCGAACATGTTTTCACTCATGATTTCATTTTAAAGACAGAACTGGGCATCAACAAATGAAACCTTCGATGTCGTCCTTTTCTTGCTCTTCTCACGAACAACAACACAAATATTTATTGTTCTTATTTCCATGAATAAGACAATACGATCTTCTCATCTTTTTCATTCACTTATTTATATGCTTATCAAAACAGAAAAAAATAAATTATGAGAAAATATGATTCATATAATATCTTTCAATTAATTTATTCATCTGTAGAGACTGACAAGGGAAACAATTAACACATTACATGTGAAAGGATGTGAAGAGTAAATGCTATCCATTGCTAAATAGAAGCCCCTATCCATTACAAGATAATCCAATGTAAGTTATCCATAGATAGATAAAGGTCCTGACTCACATATTAAACTGAATACCCATTGATAATAATACAACGGAAATTTTTGTGAGTTACCCATGGAAATTTCCGCCATTCGTAGGTAATAGGTTAATTATATTTCAGTCGTACACCAAATCTTTAATCTAAGATCGTCAAAGAAGTAATGCAACGACCTGAGCGGCAAACGCTTATCGTAAAATGGATCCCTTAAATTTATTGATAATAATTATTATACTTCAGAACACACACACACACACACACATACAAGCACACAAACACACTTACACACCAATATGAATTTATAAGTGTTCATTCGATTTTTTCGATCAAAAATACCCGGAATACTTCGGAGGAATTAATGAATATCTAATCTAAATCGTAAGTCTCTTTCAAAATAGCCCCCCCTCCCTGCAACAGCTACACATCGTTGCCAACGTCTTTTCAACTTGTGAAAGTCCTCCTTGCGGACATTTTTAAAAATCATATCTAGATCTGTTTTTATCTCTTGAATGATTTCCAATCGGCGTTCTTTTAATACGATTTTCAGTTTTTGAAATAAGAAGTCATATAGCGTAAGGTGAATATGGTGAATGAGGGAGATTTCGCTTCGTCCATCATCATCATCATCATCATCATCATCATCATCATCATCATCATCATCAGACTTTTAACGTCCATCATTGGACATAGGCCTTCCCCAGGATTCGCCACAATTCTCCATCATGGGCGTCGCGGAGTCAGTATTTTCTAAATTTGTCCAATTCATCTCGCCATCTTGTATTTTGTCAGCCTCGGTTTCGCATGTAATCTCTGGGGATCCATGTTGTAAGTCGTGATGTCCATCGGTTGTCTTTCATTCTTGCAACATGGCCTACCCATTGCCATTTAAATTTTTTAATAGATTCTATGATGTCTCAGACTCCTGTTTTCTTCCTTATATACTGTGCTGTCTTGTAATCTCTCCATGTGAGGTTGAGCATGATTCTCTCATGTGCGCATTGCATGCTTCTCAGTTTGCGAGTCTGTCTATTGATTAAGTTCCATGTTTCAGCACCATAAGTGACTATTGGGAGATCCAATTCTATTCAAATCTTTACTTAATATGTCTTGACAAGAGCCGTAAGATATTTTTGCAACTTATCCAAGACAGATGCCAATTAACACAAATAATTCTGCGAACTTTGCTAACATTTTGGAAAATGAGGATCTGCCTGTTCTTTTGCCGTCTTTGACAGAAGTTCCACCTTCTTCAAAGAGCTTAAGCTCCTCAAATCACAAGCTTCGATTCGGAGTCTCTTTTTCTTAGAAAAATTTCAGAAGTTCAGAAATTTACTCATTCGTTTTTCGAAGTTTGGAATAAAACTTTTCCCAGACTCTCTGTTCTTCAATGGGACCCGTCAATAAATTTGCAGGATTGAAAAAAAGTTCAAAAATCACAATAAAATTCGACTATTGAAATATCTAAATGAAATCAACCACATTCAGTTCACAAATGCTACCTATATTTTCAGGCAGACCTTGAGATACGCAAGTAGTCCGGATATTTTTTCAACAAACCCCGTGTACATGTTTTTGAGTTATTCTTTATGCATATCACCAATAGCAAGCGAAACTTTCTACTTCCAGTTCTATGCACAGACGTGTGCAATGTGTTTCCACTCATTTCTTTGTTAGAGCGCACAATCTCATACTCCAGCAGAATGTACATTTTAGTTTTTACGAGTATTTAAGACTAAACTCTGCTACATAACAACGAATAAATAAATGAAAGCAGAAGTTACCAATGACGATCTTTCGGAGCACATTTTTGTTTTCAACAGAGGAAATATCATTAGAGTCATGTTTAATAACAATGTAACGCATTCCTGTGTATATGTGTTCATATACATTCGTCACTGCGTTCAATCAGAAGTATGTGCATTATTACTTTTTTGTGTGTATATATTTGTATCGATTGGTGTATATGTATGAGTTCAGATATATTTTTCCTCTTGTCTTTGAGTGTTTGTGTATGTGTGTGTGCTTTGTAGCACGTGAGCACAGATGAAGTACTTACCGCGATACATTTTTCTGCAACATATTTCTCAACGGAATACAATTCATCATCAGCCTCCCTCTCCGTTATTCACTTGTATCTCTTATTTGCTTTTTGTTTCGTCGAAAAAAAACTTTCTTCACTCACAAAATTTCCATCCTGCCTTGCTGCACCATGTCCAACGAAAAGCAAGAATTAAAAAAAAACCAAGTGAAGTCACACTTCAATAAGCATTTTGTACCAGTGAGTGCAAGTAGAGTATCGTCTGTTTCTTTCTTATTTTTGGTCGCCATCTTATTATGCAGAGACGCACGTTTCTGTTCGTACACATGGAACTGTTGGTTGCCTGAGGGTGCTGTTGATGATGGGGGATGTGAGGCTCACTCCATAAATAAAACAAACGAAGCAGACGAGTCGCTACTGGGATGTCGTAAGTGCTGACGATGTAATAATTCTAATTGATTCAATGTATTTGTATATTTTTCTTCTTTTTTTTTCAAGTAAGTAGGTGTGTGTTGATTGGGTTGGGTACAAAAGAAAATATGGAAGAAATACACCGGGGAAAAGAAAGAAATGAACAATTCGATGAAAGAAAGGGGAAAAAAGGGTAAGACTGGGTTTCAAAAAAGAAGTGACAAAGGAAAAGGAATAGAGAAAGAAAAAACAAGAAATGCACGTTTCTGCCGAAAAGAAAGAAAGAAAGAAAAAAAGAAAAAAAAGAAGGAAAGAAGATAGAAAGAAACAGAGAAATACGAATAGGAAAATCAAAAAGGAAGAAAAGAAAGAAGGGAAGAAGAAAAGTAAGAAGGGGGTATAAAAGAAATAGAAAAACATTAACAGAATAAATAAAACGGGAGGAAGAGAAAGAAAGAAAAAATAGGTGAGAAGACAGAGTAACAGAATGGAAAATGTACTCGTACCATTTTGAATTATAGAAGAATTAATTTCGAAAAAGTTTGAAATTACCCCCCCCCCCCCAAAACAGAACAAACTTCTTTCAAGATAACCCGTTTGATAAAAAAATGAAAATACAATTTCGTTACCTTATTGATGACAAAATTGTGGATCATGAAGTTATGGGTAGAAAGAGAATAAAGAAACATATTTATGCAAAATCAACAATATCTAACAAAATTATTTTGGTTGATATTCCTGTAAATTTTTTATGATGTTACAGCTTTTACGGCATGGCATTGCGGGCCCAACGCTCAAATCTCCTTTTCTCTGGGTCTGGTGCCGTTTTTCAAGTCACAGTGATCTTCTTTTAGATCGATTGCTTCACAAAACTAAAGGAATCCAACTGATTTGCCATTTGTCTATGGATCAGGGAGCGGATGGATGCCTTTCCAAAGAGTATTAGTGCGAAGTTGACGTAAAGAACCTCGACCGGAATTCAAAGTCTGTTCATTGATTCAATTTCCCTTGCCAATGTCTGTTCTGGCATCCTACGCCCCACTTACAACCAAAACACGCTTAAAGTATGAAGTTATTAACAGTGTTCATTTGCTCAAATCAGACAGTTCTGATTGTCGAATGTAAAAGACGATAATCTTTCGCAATCGATTTGTTGTATACATATTGAAAGATATTTTCAACATTTTCTTTTTATTATGTACATAAAAAAAAACAGTTTTGTTTTTGTTTTGTTTTTTACTGAACTCATCTAGAATATTTTTTTAACCTAAGTTCATGCCAAATTGATCCTTTACTATATCTCTGGTCGTATCCACGGTTGTTTTTTGTTTTTTTTTTTATGTTTTCTTTTTATTTTGTTTTTAATTCAGACTTTTTTCAATGATCACTACCCAACAAAAGGCGAGAGAAATAACTCATCCATTGATCATCTTTTTTTCCAACTTTTCTATTGATCGCCAAACACGACATGCAGCCAAAAGATGTTGGTTATGTGACAATTTCCTTTGAGTGATTAACCAGACCTGATTACAATATCATTCATGTAACTCTTCTTAAAATATGTACTATGCAATACGTTTAGATGATTTCATTATTTGAAAAAATCTGGAATTTGGTTTAAGTTTGTTCGACAATGCATTTAATCATTCTTTGCGATTTGGACCTGACGGTTCTTCTTGTTTTTGTGTGTTTGTTTGTTTGTTTGATTTTCTTTCACAGTGCGTGTTAAACAGGACGTTGTTCGATGGGTACGGAGGTCACAAGGAGACAAACCTAATAATATAGAGACTGAAGCTTCATCAAAACAAAATTCAACAACATTCAAAAGACATACAAAGAAGGCCAGATGGTACACGGCTGAAACGTTGTAAAAAGATTAAATTACTCCAGAACAACGACGTACGACGATTCTTGGATTTCTTTTAAAATCCAACATCAAGAGAGAGCATCATATAATCATTAATAAACTAATCCCTCCAAGTAGGGTTCAGTTTGCCGTGTAAGTTTATGTCAAATTGATCCTTTACTTTGTGTCCGACAGAATAAAAATTTGCCTTTTCAAAAATTCGGAATCCTTTGGGGATCACTGGCCAACAAAACACAAGAGCGGAAACCCATTCATTTTCTCCATTTTCGATGGATCACAACGACATACGGTCAAAAGAGATTGGTCACGTGACAATTTCTGTTGGCCTGTTTTTTATGTTACTAAAAAACATCACCCCAAAAAAGAAATATATCACAATGATACAATGTAAAGTAAGCGGTCCGCCAACCTTTTTTGCATCACAGCTGCCGATTTGAAATTGACAATGACTGGTACGGAGAGATATTATTTACGACTGATAAATGTAGGTGATGTCACCTTTAAGTCACTTATAATTAGCTAATATATTCAATTTCGTATCTAAAAAGGTTTATTAAATGAATTCAATATTGAGAGGCAGCGAAATGATTTTTTTTTATTCAACAAAGAAGAAAAAATAATATTGATTCATATCTTTCAATCTCATCATTTCCTCGCGGACCGGTTAGTTATGTTGTACGGCCCAGCACCAGTCCACGGCCCCGTGGTTGGGATCGATTGGTTTAAAACGATCCTCTTCCGGAGAAGCGACAGCAGTCGAAACAATTTGATGATAAATAATATCCGTTAAAGCAGTTTTGCAAAAGAATATTCTCATGTTAACTCATGTGACCCAAAAGCAATGTCTTTGTTTATTGATCCTCAATGATCATTCAATAGCGAACCCAGTTAACTTGTTTTGTTTTCTTTCAACTTACTGCTTTAGAGTTGTTCGTCTCCTACATCAGTTGCCAACCATGGTTATGGAGTCTTACTGTGCACCCGTAGCTATGAAGAGAAAATGCGCTTCAGTGCGAAGCAAACACACCCTCCGTCAGAGTTTGATCTCAAGAATTTAAAGCCCAACGCCAATTACCAATAGTAAAAGCATACAATTTATCGTTTATTGATGATTGATGATTAAATACGAAGTTTTGTGAGATTTTCTTGTTCATCGTCATTGTTTAAGATAGATTTGGACTGATCTAAATTCATGCATGCACTTATTTATCTATGCAAACAAGCAAAATGGTGTAAATGCAATAATAATTAGATAGATAAATAGATAAAAAGTCAGTCATAGAAAGATGTACAGCCTGAGATAGATTTTGGTGCAATGAAATAAGTGGCAGTTTATATATATATATATATATATATATATATATATACCCCATTCAAACAGATAAATAGATAGTACTGCACTCGAAGATATAAGTGGGGTACGAATGTGATATTTCATGGCTTTGAAAGAGAAGGGGGAAATGACACTAGATAGATAGATAGATAGATAGATAGATCGATAGATAGATAGAGAGTTAGATTGATAGATGGGGGCAGAAATTGCAATAGGTGCTCCTTAAGTCTAAAAACACATATGATTGTTTGTTGCTCTCATCTAGTACTGAGTCTCCTTCAGATACAAGCCCTAACCTTCAAGGAGCTGAACTTTTTTCTGGATAAAACGAAGGAAACTAATTACGTTAATGAATAGTGATTTTGGGCGCAGTGCATCTGTTGGTCCACCGTTGTGCGTACCGCTCCCTTCAAAAAGGCACAACCCCTGCGAAAACCATTTGCCTCAATCGAAAGCATAAATAAACAAATAAATCATTTTTGATTTTGAAAGGATGAAACGAAAATAAAGTAATCTTTAAATTAATCAGAATTAGGGGGTGGCTGAGCGGAAAACAACTCAGAGTAATGGACTTGGCGAGCCAAGATCGAACTGCAGTCGGGGCAGTCTGTGCTTACATTGCTGTAATGCTCTTTGGAAAGGCATGAATACATCTCTTTTACAGATGTGTAGAAAATAGCACAAGGTGAATTGAATAACGTCAATCAGATTGTTTTCTACCTCTTGGCCTCTTTCACACTTTGAACAGATCAAGTATCAAGTATTACGATGATATATGGAGTCTGAAACCATAACCAGCATAAGGGCACTACTTACTTTTACTTGGTTTCGTAATGATAAAGTAAAAATATAGTAATCTCAAAACGCATTCATAAACGACGATAGAAAACTATCAGTTAAATATCTTGTGAAGCAAAAAAGAAAAATTGCAATATTGACGGCCTATAACAGAAAAGGATATAAAAAAATATTCATTTCATTATATTTTTGTTCTGGAGGAAGGTCTGAGTAATTGGAATATACAAAATCTACACTCAACCAAGAATAAGAAAATGTCATTAGTCCTGAGATGGTATAAACCCGATGTAACCATACAACGTGCACATGAAAGAATCATGCTCAATCTGACACATGGAAGATCACAAGACAGCACCATATATTAGGGAAAAACAGACATCCTAGAATCCATTTGAAAAGCTCAGGTAGCAATGGGCTGGGTGTGTTGCAAGAATGATTGGCGACCGGTGGGTATCTCGACTTACTAGGTGGATCCCCAGAGATCACTTGCGAAACTGAAGCTAACAAAATAGAAAATGTAGAAATAAATTAGACAAGTTCGAAAAGTATTTACTCCGCAACGCATATGGTAGAGATGTCTTGTAAATCCTGGGGAAGATCTATGAAATACATGATGATATTGATCTTCACGATATTCACCTATGGAGGTGAAACATGGAATCTGACCAAAAGATTAACCCTCACGCTGAGAATCATACAACATTCATATCTGAGGAATATACTCAGAATCTCAAGGAAAGATCACCAGCACATCTTAGAAGAGAAAAAAAAAACAGTTGAAGATATCGTAAAAATCATCAGGGAACTTAAATGGCAATCGGTTAGTTATTTTGCAAGGTCTTAATATCATGACTTTCAATGTGGGTCCCCAGATATCATACACAAAACTATGACCAGCAAAAAATAAAATGATGTGACGATTTAGATAGGTTCGGATATTGGGGAAATTCTATGTCCAATGACGAACGCTGAAAAGGCTGATGATGATGATTATGGTGATGATGATCATTATGATGATTGTGATGAATGCGAAAGATGGAAGCCATTTTGAAATAAATGAAAGTTTGGCAAAGAAAACGATGACACAAAAAATAAACCAAATATTTATAGGGCAACCGGGAGGTCGTAAAATTCATTCGGATAAATTATTTCCATTTTTCGTGTTATTTTTTAAACACTAATTTATTTGGAGGGGGGTGTTTTCCTTTTTATTCATTTTTTCTGATTGATTAAAAAGTATAGCGGAATTGTTGGCGCGTAAATTAGGTAAGTTGTTTTCAAGATTTATTTCTCCAGTTTTTATGTCAGTTCTGGGCTATTTTAACTGATCTTTACAGGATATTTTTCTGACAGAATTTAATAAGTCTTGACACGCATGTTTGTTTACTTGTTTCTATCAAGGGAAAAATCAAATGAGTGACAAAAATCTTATTAGAAATATTCCCAACAGGAGGAAACATATGTGGAAGGAGAAACTAGGAGGATGAGGAAAAAGGATGGGAAGATGGAGGAAGTAGTGAGGGTAAAAAGGAGATGAAAAGTGAAAGAGAAAAACTTAAATAAGAAAGAAATAAAGAAAAGGAAGAGGGGAACGAGAGGAAGCAAAAAAATTAAATGAGAAAGAAAAGAAGAAAGGAAAGAAGAAACAAAGGAAGAAAGAAAGATGGAAAGAAAGAAAGAAGGGTAAAAGGAAGAGAGCAAGAAAGATAGTGATAGAAAAAGAGCTAAAATGAGAAAGAGGAAAAAATTATATGTAGTCAAAAGGCTGAATTAAGTCAGAAAGAAAAGGTAAGATGCAGAGATAAGAAAGAAAGAAGAAAGAAAGTGAGAAAGGAAAAGGTGAGGGAGAAAAAACTGATATAAGAAAGAAAGAAAGAAAGAAAGAAAGAAAGAAAGAGGGAAGAGAAAAGGAAAGAAATTTAAAAAGCTAAAATAGGACAGAGAGAAAGATCTTAAAAGTTCTAATAAGAAAGGAAGGAAAAAAGGAGGGGAAAAAAGGAATGAAGAAAGAAGGGAAGGGCGAAATGGCAAAAGGAAGAAAGAGAATGAAAAAGATAGAAGCTAAAAAGATTTTTTTTAAAAGAGAAGATTAATCGATTACTTATCAAAAATGAAGATTGAAAGAAAAAAAGAAATTCCAGCGAGAAAGAAAAATGGAGCACACAGATACTCCCAAAATGAACAAGATGAAACATCTTTTTTTTTATTTATGATAAGGGGTCAAACGAGAAAAAGGCCAAGAAACAAAGAAGACAAGTCTGGTTTGTTACAGAAAAGAAACTGCCACGAGACCAACAATTCTTAATTGCATGACATGTTTGGGGTGATCAATTGAAAAAATGGAAAAAGGCGGTGATCAATGAATAAGTTCCCTACCTCGACTTCTCTTTGGCAGTGATCATTAAAAAAGTTTGAATTTTCGACAAACAAGCTTGAATACCACACAAAACTAAGGAACCAGTTCAGCATAAGGTTACAATCATAAAACCTTGAAAAATGTTTTTATCGATATAAAAAGGTGTGAATATTTAAATTTTCAGTCCTATATCTTCACTGATATGTCCTGTACGTGTGATACTTACATCACCAATCAATTGTACAAACCATTGTTGACAGTTTTATTAACAGTTCTGACTGACGCTTATTCAACAGTCAGTTGCCAAAGAGTCAGTATAGATGAGAAAGTGATGATCAAAAGAAAAATATAACTAATGAACGTCCTTAGAAAAAAGGTTTCAATGCAAAAAGTAAGAAGACAGAAAAAGACTTTATAATTGTAGAACTTGTTGAGATTCAAAGTAAAATTAGTAGTTTTCTCCTTATCCGTGGGGATTACACCTCATGACCCCCAAGCGACTGACAAAATCGCAGCTAGTACTGCACTCGAAAATATACCTCAGATCAGACCTGTTCAAAATGTGTGTCGTTGACAATCTCTTGGTGTGTTGCAACATTAAGTATGATTTTGTATTCTTTTGAAATGAAATGTTTCTTGTTTCAGCTGAACTGCTTGGAGGATGTTATGTTTGGTTTGGCTAACAAAACTCAAATGTATTTTTCAAAAGTCTTTCCTCAATGCAAAAAGTTCAGGAAGCTCTGCCTTAGAGGATCGATTTATATCAATTTGAATATGAATAAAACCATCAACAAAACATCGATTTTTCCTGAGAAAAATCTTCAAAAAAGTCATAGCGACGATTAGATATTTTTTCAGTAAAAACAAGTACAAAATATGCATTAATTATTGGAGCAAAGCAAAGATCAATTCTCATAATCCATTTGTTAAGGGGTCTGTACCATTAGAAGTTTCTTCCAAGGAAGTTGCCATTTAGATTGTCGGATTAAGCAGAAATTTGGTACTGAAGACTTTTGGACTCGATGGCTTCAGCTGTTTCTGCTTAGAATACTGGTCCTCCAACATTTTGAGTGAATTAAAATGGAATTTCTCATCTACTCTTTACTTGTGGTTTGTATAGAGAATATCCCGTTTTAAAAAGTCTGCGGTAAAAAAAATACTTTCAAAAAGTATTTTTAAAATGTTATTAGTGAATCCGTACCGTCAGAAATGAAGGAATAGATGAAATAAGTATTTTGTCAAATCCTGGCTTTTATTTGGAGGTTTTAAAATGCGATTCTTCAAGAATATTTTTCCAATTATAGGTGTGATCCCATGTAAAATAATAATGAAATTTTACTATGATATCATTTAACGTAATTAATTAAATTCTGAATCCTTCATTAACTTATTCTGACAATGCAAATACTCATGCTATATCATTATAGTAGATTTCCGAACATTTCAAGAGATACAACTTGCTTAGATTCGGGAATGTTAGAGACAAAAAATGATCATTATATCGATGTGTTTACAAGTACCTCCTGATAGAAATGCTCGTATTGGAAAGCTGCAGATTATTACATCTTATTCTTAAAGATAATAATCAGTTATTAGGAGACTACAAGCAAGAGCCAATTTTTCCTTGGTCTTGCATACTGCATATTATATAAAGAGAATAAATCATAGCAGTTTCTATAGAAAAGAAGGCAGTAAATCAGTCAATATAGCAATACTGAAACGGAACGTATCCCGGTGCAGTATCGTTGACAGTGTTCGAACTCAGCCCGCTGGGTCCATTCTCCACGATGTGAATAAAAAGACCATCGAGAAATATCAACCATGTTTATTCGTTTAAAAGAGTAACGAATGTTTAAAACGTTAAACCAAATTTCTTGGGCTTCCATGTCTATTTTCTCGTTCTTGGAACCGAATCCTCTTTTAGAGATTCAAATAAATCCGCTTAGTCCCCATTAAACACCCAACAAGACTTAATTAGTCGCTTCGACTCGTACGAGTTCGTTTCGAACTAATTTATTGTGTCAAAAGCAGAAGAACTTGATAAAATATAGACTCACATATTTTGTATTTCTAAGAAATTTCACGTGTTCTAACGTTGTTATCACAAACATTCCCGAATTTTTTGTTATTAAAAAATTCTAGCTGGCTGAACTGAATTCAGACATACAAGCAGAATACGCTGACTGAATGAATTAAAAAAAGGAACGCGAGGTAAGTAAAATATAGTTGCTACGGCACCTGTTCTAATGACACTATTCAATAACACAGGTGTTCTAACGGACGTTTGTTTTTATATTCTCTAAAGAGATCAGTTTTCACCAACGACTCATTGAGATTTCAATGCATCATTTTAAAAACTACAATTAGTAAACCAAAGAAACATTCCATTTAGATTTGTTAGAAGCCTTTTAAAATGTACTATTCCTTGTTTTTTTCAATTGAACTTTTGTCTATCAAAGGTATTTCCTAAGAATTTACTGGTGAGTTCAACCAACAATGAACTGCATACCACAATGTATCTGGTTGTAATAGTTACTTTTTGGTTCATTATCAATACACTTACACGTGCAGAACCCTCCCATTATAATAGAAAATTCAATACAACGGCACTCCTGTAGGTTCCGTTATAACAAAACCCTTCTGTGTTGTGAATTTGATTTCTGAGGAATAATTCTATGGAATATTTGTCCCCAAAATGGCTGCACTGTTATCGAGCATGAAAGGCCAAGCCGTTGGATATTGATCAGACAATTGTCATTGATAGTGTTGATCATCATAATCATTATCATCAGTTTTTCAGGGTCCGTCGTAGGACATAGACCTTCCCCAGGTTTCGCTAGATTCCTCTATCGTGGGTGTCACGAGCTAGTATTTTCTAAGTTTGTCCAGTCCATTTCTCAATCTTGTATTCTGTCGGCCTCGATTTCGCATGTGATCCATCTTGTGAGTCCTGATGTCAATCTGTTGTCTGCCATTCTCGCAATATGATCTGCCCATTGCCATTTAAGTTTTCTAATAGATTCTATGATGTCTCGGACCACTGTTCTCTTCCTGATATATTGTGCTGTCATGATTCTCTCATGCGCACGTTACATGCTTCTCAGTTTGCAGGTCTGTCTCTCGGTTAAATTCCATGTTTCAACCTTTTAAATGACTGTTGGAAAGATGCATTGATTGTATACTCTTCTTTTTAGGATTAATGAGATCTTCTCATTTTTGGAGGTTGAGCTTACTCTGCCAAAGGTTTGCCATCCTAGTGTGAATCTTTGCTTGATTTCTTCTTCTTTTGTGGATTTTATTGAGATTCGTTGTCCTAGGTAGATGTAGTGGCCTACATTCCCCAGTTTGGCATCCTTAATTCAGACAGTTATGTCCTTATTCTCAATATGATCGTTGCACATGACTTCCGTTTTACTGAAGTTCATGTGTAGGCTGATTTTTTTGCTTTTTTTGTTCAGTTCATCTAGTATTAGTTGGAGGTCGTGTAGGTTCTCTGGGAAAATGACAATGTTGTCTGCACATCTGAGGTTGCTCAGATATTTGCCGTCTATTTTGATTCCTCTGTTATCTCGAAGCAGGCTGTGAAGAGTTCAGGTGAACAGGTATCACTTTGTCTTACTCCTTTTTGGAGATGGAAGTCAAAGTCTTTATGTAACCTTATTGAGGAGTTGCTGCGATTGTATATAAGTTTCAGTACTTTGACGTATACAAGGTCTACACCTTACAGGGTGATGGCCTCCATGATCATTGGAATTTCTACAGAGTCGGAAGCCTTTTTGAAGTCTATAGATGCTACAGCGAGTGGTATTTTATATTCTGCTGCTTTCTGTTTCAGCTGATTTATTGAATGGAGATGGTCGATGGTCAAGTAGCTTCTTCTAAATCCCGCCTGTTCCCGTGGTTAGTTTTCATCTAGTGTTTTAGTGATCCATTTGATGATGACTTTTGTGAAAAGTTCATAGATATAATCAATGAAAACAAAGGGAAACAGAAATCAGATATTTTCTCTTTCTCTCCTTCCCCTTTCTCTCTATCCCCCCTCTATCTCTCTCTCTCTCTCTATATATATATATATATATATATATATATATATATATATTGTTTAGTGGTTCGTCATTGCTTTTTTTGTTTTTCTGCTTTATTTGGTGGGGATGTTATGCTTGTTAGTAGTCATAAATTATATATTAAGAGGATGTGGTGTTATAAGTATGTTATTAAATCATCATTTGAAATTTAAAATCCTGACTGTTGCCAACAGAACAAAAAAAAGCAAAGAAATGTTGAAATGCCGACATCGCTCAAATTTTCTATGAACAAGCATAACTTTATATTCCACATATAGATATACTAAAAAATAACCACCATAGATATCTTATTCCCCTCGTTATTACTACGAACATTATCATTTGTATACCTCCAGCCACTTTAAAGAAAAACCCAATCACCATGATTATGTAGAACAGACCAGACCAAAAATAATTAGATAACTAAGGTCACATAAATGGAAGCCCTAAAACTAGGAAATACATTTAAATGAGAAGAAAATACTATCAGAGAGGGTACAAACCACGCAAATTGATGGTTTAACAACATAAAATGACAAAAATACCAACACCCTATCCTCTTGATTTATAATTTATAACTACCCACAAGCATAGGATCCCCACTAAATAAAACAGAAAAAGATAATAAGCTATGGCCAACTATTGAACAAAAAAAAAAAGTTTTATGAATAGAATAAAAGGAAGATCCTCCACCCTAGAAAAAGGAGACTCCACCCTTAAATGAATAACCTAAATTGGAATCTAAAATAAACTTTATCATTCTCCCGAAGAAGCCCAATCAGGAGAAAAACGTAAACGTGTTTCGTGTAGCAAATCCATACTTCATTATATTTTGAGCTCTACTCTAAATCATCTCAATGTTTAATTCTGAATGTATCGAGTACTTTATGAAATAAACTCAACACATATCGGATATTGTGAAATAATTGTATTATATCATATTGCATCCCTGATCTGTATTTTACATATATATATATATATATATATATATATATATATGAAATATTGAGTCATCAACAGTTCAAAACGGGATCCGTATCCTGATTGAAATGGGTTTAATCACCTTTCCTTGAAATGAAGGGTGATTAAACCTATTCTAACTGATTTGCAATCAATTTGTTCGGATGAATTCCCCCTGTTGGTGACTTCAATCTGCGGACACATCATCTTTAAGCAAATACATGTTCATCTGGAGAAGATGATTAAATCTGATTGAAGCTTTCTTTTCCTTTCCCTTCTCTCATTTGTTTATTTCATTCCCACTTAACACATCACGTCTCGCTCTCTCTCTCTCTCTCTCTCTCTGTCTTTTCCTCTCTCTATCTCTCACTCCCTCTCTCTCTCTCTGTCATTGCAACTGATTTTCTCTTTCACATTTCCCATCTTCCTTTCCTTACCCCCAGCGTTTTCCTTTTCTCTCAACCACCTTATTGATACACCATTTTATTCCTGCTCACTTTTAAAAGCCATAATGTCAACATCAACATTGGTTTCTCAAGTTTTCAAGTTGATCTGTCTGACTAAATGTTATGAAATTTAATCCTTTGCTCCTTACTATGTTCAGAAAAACGTTTTTGATTTGTCTTTAGATTCAAACCCAAAAAGTTTTTTTCAGTCGGGAGGAGAGTCAGTTTGCAATGAAACTTGTGTCCAATTGCACCATCACTTGGTTTTGGGGAGTTTTGAGAATAAAAACTTGGACGTAATTCCTTGATCAACCCTTCCCGAATTTCCAGTTGATCATTCCCAACAATGACATGCTGCCAGAAGACGTTTGTCACGTGACGATTCTCTATTGAGTGACAAATCAGACCTGTTTTCTTTCTCGTCGCTCGTTTCTGTCTGTTTCTTTAAATGTACTGCTTCTTTCTGTCTTTCTTGGGTTTCCTTTTTTGCCATCTTTGTTTTTTCTTTCATTCCTCACTGCAGAGAGGATTTAAGGTAAAGAGAGAAAGAATGACAACAACAGAATAACAGAGAGAGAGAGAGAGAAGTTAGAAGGAGAACAAACAGACAGAAAATAAGAAAGAAAGCAGAAGGGAAGCAGAAGAAAGATTAAAAGAAAGAAAGAAAAATCAACAGAGATAGAGATAGGCGCATAATGCACTTATTCCAATGTCCCTTTCAATTTTTAAATCAGTCTATTGTCTTCTGTCAAGTTCGCTATCAGCTCTTTCAATCGTGACAACTGAATTTCGTCAAGCATCTGAAATCTCATTCTATTCAACTACGATTGTAGCTTTTGACAGAGCCAGAAATCGAAATAGACCAAAACTGGACTCAAGGAAATGGGGGGATGTTTACAGACCGGGATATGTCGTGTTTCGCACTATGCATAAGCTCACTTATTGGCATCTCAAAATCAACCGAGTAACCCAGTGAGAGAGTGCCTGTTTGCACATGTACAGTATACTCATGTCCATATTATTCCAATTACAAACGGATTCTTAACGAAGTTGTAGTAGCATTACTAGTTACAGTAGTAGTAGCAAGAGGAAGAGGAGGAAAGTGAGGATGGTTCATCCCGAAATCTGGTTATTTGTAAATTCAAATCAAAGTGAGTGGACAATTTTTTTATCAATGATCTGTTCTGGGATCTTAGTGTATGGTTGGGTTTTTTTCCATAAGTGGGCTTATAAGTATATATAACATTTTTAGCTATAAAGGTAGTTGGGAATTGATGTTTAGAGTATTTTAGCCTTTTTGAAGACGTTTTAGCAATCAATTAAAAAATACGATACTTGCCTTGATTATTATCTATGGATCAAAATAGATGTTCTTTTAATGACGTCACACATTTTCCTCCATTGTTTTTTTATTTTGTTTACATAAACGAAACCGACCAACCGAAAAGCATGTAATGATGATGCGCGGAGACATGGAATAAGAGACAGAATATGAAATGAGAAACTAGAAGGGAAATATGGCTCTACATTGGAATCGAAATATTGTTTCAAAACCCAAAATAAAACAAAGAATTTAAAAAAAAGGCCAAATATTCATCAAATGGTTTTATTTTTTCTTCTCAATTATCGATCCTGTTTTTAGTTGATTTATCTATTTTGTTTATTTGAGTTCTCATCATTTTCATCTTCTCCCGTTTGTATCAATATTAATGGCGACGGAAGATGTTTGTGGCATTTGAAATTTTACATCATTTGCAAATTTCTTCAAAACATTCTGAATGTTTTATATTTTTAAAGCAGGTTTTTTTAATGCGATAAAACTTCCAGTGAGACGTGAAACATTTTGAATTAAAAAAATGAATTCGTGGCAAAAAATGAACCTCAAAACAGAATTAGCAAACGTCGTGTCATGGACAAATGCTTGTCAATATATTCTTCTTGATAAACAATAGCAATTTCTTCTTCTTTTCTTTTTCCTTCATACATACTTCTTTCTCTTTACATTAGAAACCATCAATCAGAACTGTCAACATACGCTTCTTCAGCTTTTAAATTAATCTGTCCGTCTGGCTGTCTGTCTATATATGTACGTATGAATGTATGTATGTATGTGTGTATGTATGTATGTACGTATGTATGTATGTATGTATGTATGTATGTATGTAGGTAGGTATGCATGTATTACGCGTCTAGGCTGCACCAATAGAGCATTCACCCCTAATAATGTCTAAAAAAAACCGCTTTATTTGTATTTTGAACCTGACCCCCTCAACAATAGATATTAAAACTGGGGTTCAATTTTCAATGTGAGTTTATGCTAAATTGGTCGTTTAGTTTATGCTAACCTTCACGGTAACATTCACGTCTGATTTCTTAAAAGTTGAACTTTCTTGTGTAAATAGTAACCTATTCGTTGTGATCAACGAATAGGTTACTATTTACTCAAGAAAGTTCAAATTTTCCAGTTTTTTGATTGATCATCCAAGGAAACATTGGTCACCTGGCGGTTTCTCCCGAATGACTAACCAGACTTATTCTCTGTTATTATATTTTCTTGGTCTTCCTTTCTTTTCCTCTCTTTTCTTCTTCATATGCAATAGTAATTTCTCAATGTTTCATATATACTTTTTTCTTCACAGTTCCTCCCTTTATGCTTTTGGCTTTCATTTAGCTCCCTTCTCAATAAATTCTCCCTCTGAAGCAATTATAATTTAATCTTTTACCATTCTTCTTCCATAGATATTAATTCGTATTTTTCTTTCTTTTCCCCTCCTTCCTTCATAGATAGTAATTCGTATCTTTCCTTATCTTTTATTGGCCGTCTTTTTCTTCTTTCTCCTTTACATCCCTTCTCTCACACATTTTATAAAAATACTGCTCATTCTATCTTAACATTTATTTTCCTCTTCCATTTTATCTGCAACGTATAATTTTTTCTCTTTTCACCTTCTTTTCCTTCTCTTCCAATCTAGTCATTCAACTTCGTTTCACTATTTCTTCTTGGAATGATAGACATTGAAGTTATTTAAATCATTCTTAGAAATGTAAAGATAATTGTCGGGCCCCCTATATATTCTCTTTATTGTATTATGACAACTATAAACATCACTTCCTTTCGTTAGGATTACAGAAAACATGGAACACAACCTTTCGTGGATTACCAATAGCACAGAAACTCCCAGCAGAAAATGTTTACTCCATATCTTCAGATTCTGGTTAAATATTTGAGTACATTATGTAACTGGAAGTTTCTTAGCAAAGAAGCAAAGTTAAGTTTCTTCCGTTTCTTCCAGTGTAGCACCTGAGGCAATGATTTTAGTTTACCTTTCTCGGACGATCCATGGGGAGTAAGTCTTCTCAAGGGGCCGAAAGCTACCCTAGCACTCCAGATGATCTGCTTTACGAAGCAAATGGGTTTCGGCTAACCTGCTATTTACCTATTGCTTGGTGGGCAAGTGGGTTTCCAAAGCCATTCGTGTTAAGTGAACGCAACGTATCCCAGTCGGAGTTTGTATTTGGTTTGTCGATTCCACCCTGTAAAGCTACCTACACCTTCAAAGTTTGGAAATATTAGTTTATGATTCTGTAACAATATACAGAACTTGTCCCAAATGTAAAACAAAATAAAACTGGCCATATTTTCGGCGATTAAATATATCAGCATATCTGCATGTATACATACGTTGAATTGAATACGTGTACTTGCGTAGAAGTGGGTGTGTATCCCACATATATGTAACTGAACATGCTTGAAGGAGAACAACGCTCATGTGTATAAATACGCTGTTCGGTGTCTGTTTTCTGTATAAATGTAAACAGTGAACCGGAGATCCGACCAAAGTGTTTCTACATGTAGGCGAGACTTGACAATAATGTCGAAGACATTTTCCTATGAAAAAAAATCAGCAAGTTTAGCAAAAATATCCCATAAAAGAATCGTCGTTGTGTGAAGAGAAATTCTTCGCCGAAACCTGTCGTCCAAATCTGTTCATGCTTTATTGAAGACAATGCAATCATCCGTGACAATCAAGCCCCGAGGAAACCTTGTAGCATTTATTTTGTTACAGCTTTCGCTTGTTTCTTTTTTAACGGTGTTTTTATGTTTATTCCCATCTGTTTTGGGAGCGACATTTTGGAAGAGTTTTGTTTGCTTATTTCTCGATGTATTCGAAACGTATTTTTTTATTTTTCAGTATTTCTTGATTCTAGGTGTTGAATTGTATGTCATTTACATCTTTAATATGTGTGTGTGTATGTGTATGTGTGTGTGTGTGCGTAACTGTGCACGTTTGCGTGTGCAAAGGTATTGTCAAACATATAGAGACATACCGAGAGAGATGACAAGTGTGGATGACTAAACGGTTAACAGTACTCAGAATAGAATCGACGAACCGAGTTCAAACTCCGACAAGGATAGTTTTGTTCCCTTAGGAAAGGCTTAAATCAACTTATTTTCCCGAATATGTAGAACAGTTGGAGACTTCTAGAGCTGTAAGTCAGTCTATACCGGGCGTCTGCCTCATTTAAACATCTTCAGCAGCAATGATTGTGTCCTCAATGATCGTTCGATGAATAGCTTCGTATCATTGCTTCGTACAACTCTCTACTCTCGGGAAGTAACTTTGCTCTTCTTGTCAAACTTAAGTGTAAGTTGGAGTTGATTGATTTCCACCGTCACAAGAACAAGAACAATCCTCACCTAATTTTGTCCACCCCGTTACGTTAAACCAAACTGATATGTAAAATTGATATTTTCCTCCCTTAAGTTGGAGACACAACCAAGTGATTGCCCAGTGGCTCTCTAACCAACTGAGCCAAACAAATAAGTTTTAGATATCTACAAATTTATTTATGATATATAATATACAAAAATTACCGTAATTATTTCCAGTTGAAATAGAAGTAGCTGTAGAATTTCGTCCTGCTTTTTTTCAGTAACTCGTATGTCATTTAGACCCCATGTGTGAGTGTGTTTGTGTGTGTGTGTGTTTGTGAGAGTGTGTGAGAGCAAACTTATTGAGACAGGACGATCTTATTTTTAAAATTGTTTTATTCTTATGTGTCATCTTATTTCATTCCATTGGTATTTCCCTTGCTGTATCGCCTCTCCTAGGTAAAGGTATTCCATAACTTATGACTGGCCTGCAACTACACAGCCCTGTACGTATCAAAGGTTGGTGTACTGGAGTGCATTCCTTCTTTCACTTTGATTAAAGCCATCTTCAATTTGTGCCACCGTATCCTTTCTGTCGGTTCCAAATGGGAAGAAAAACCTACATTCATTCCTCACATCAATAAATTTTGGCTGTCAAGTGCCTCGTCGGTGGTTGGTGATTTTTACTCCCTTCACACAACCGATAGCTACTAGTCACAACTGAACGTGAGCACCTTACGAGCCGTGTTGTTTCGGAAATGCTCGGACTTAATCATCTGGCAACAATAATTCAGCCATTATCAAAGTCACTGATATCTTTTGTTTTGCTTATACGCGAGTACCAACTTACCAAGTACTCGAGAACAACTTAGCTGCTTATATACCTCTGACTCTTACATGTGCTGTTGCTAATAGACTATACCTTGTCATCCGTCTCTGATCACAATGTTTTAGTTCATCAGTGTATGTATATATTGAAACTCGCATCGAACTCGTATATGAAGGTTTTATGATATTTTGTGACGACATTGTAACCATTTCGTTTTCTGACTACCGATAGTTGTTTTTCAAGAATCATTTTTTCTACCTCTATTTTCGTTTTCTCTCTCTCTTTTCTCTCTCTCTCTCTCTCTCTCTCTCTCTCTCTCTGTTTTATTTCATTTCTCTTCGTATTTCTTCATTTTCTCTCTTTCCAGTTCCTTCTGTTCACCACAATTACGCATTCTACTACTTATGTTCATCATCCATTATTTACTTATTTACATTTGGCTTTCTTATTCCATCGTCTCCTTTTGCTTGTATGATTCATTGTCTTTGCTCCTTTCTTTCTCCCCTCTCCCTCTCCATCTCTCTCTCTTCATGTTTCTTTCTTTCTCTTCGCTTATCTACACCAACCTTTAATCTTTCATTTTCCTTTGCCTTTTCTCTTCTTTTTCTCTTTTCTTTCCCTTCACTTTTCTATTCGCCCTTTCTTCCCTCACCCCATTCTCTTTCTCGTTCTCTCGCTCTCTCTCTTCCTTCTCTCTTTTCTTTCTATTTTCTTCCCTCCTGCTGCTTTCGCCTGATCACAATCACCAAATGAAAAATTAATAATCCTCTGCAACTGGCTATTCCAAAGACGTCGACTTTTTCTAAGGGCGGGTCCTCATTAGAGGGGAACGCAGGTGAAAAGTGCAGTACAGTCCCACTGGGGGCATGCAGTACGGATGAGAAAAGCAATCATCGAAGTCTTCATATGAATATTTCAGTAAGTTCCCATGTTGAAAACAAGGACATTGTTCGATAGCAGATGGCGGTAAAGGTGTTGAGAAACAGTAGAATGGCGGCCAAACAAGATAAAAAAAAAAAACCAGAGAAATTAGCAATTAATTGTTTAGTTCACTGTTAGAGACATAGTATATTTGTCAAAGATGTACTAAGTTGGTGACTCTCGTTAATACCCATAAAAACATAATTAACAGGTCTGGTTAGTCATCCAATAGAAACCGTTATATGACCAACGACTCTTGGTGGTATGCTGTGTTGAAGGGGAGGTGATCAACTTTAAAATTTGAATAAAGGATGATCACTAAATAAATTACTTCTCTTGCCTTTTGTTTGGCAGTGATCACTAAGAAAAGCCGAAAAACAAGCCTAAATGCTACCAAACACAGATTAAGGGGCCAATTTAGCATAATCTGACATTGTATGTTGACCCCTACCCTAAAAACCGACATAAGGAGGATTTAGAAAGAAGCAAAACAGAAAACGTTTTCTGAAGATATGATAAGGAGGAGGTGTTTAGATTTTCAGCCTTTTAGCTTCATTGGTGAGACCTGTTCGCATGATACATTCGTAGCAAACAGGTGAGCCAGCATGCCTGCCATCAAGTCAATCAGCTGGGCCAGTTTGAAGATTGAAGAACATTCATGTTGATAGTTTTTACTAATAACTAAAAATCACCCAGACGCGATATACATCTGGAAACACCGCACACAGACTAAAAACCAAAGGATTTTTTCCAAACAAAACAATGTGAGATAAATTGAATGTATGAACTTCTGTCGAAATTTACCATAAGCTTTCTCATCTGGTGCTCACTTTTAAACTCTTTTCCTGCAAAATGATAAAGAAATAAAAAACGATTTCTTGTATCTGCCCCAAAATTTGATCATTTCCATCGTAGCCTAAGTTTCTACAAAATTTTATTGAAATTCATCGAGAACTTTTGGGGATATTGTATGAGCAAACAAACGGACAGCCAAACGGATAGACAAACAGAAAAACAGATGAACATATACGACGGTATGCATATACCTCTTTCAAACTTGAATACCTGTACACCTGTGTCATTTGATTTGTTGATGTCTGATTTTTTGTCCTAATAAACATACAAAGAGTGTTGGTTATGTAGTGATTGCTGGCATCTGGTCGGTGTCGACAAGCTCAATAAATGTGTGTGTGTGTGTGTGTGTGTTTCCATGTAGGTGATGGATTAAAGATAAGTTCTTTAGGGGTTAAGGTTGATGAAGCTTGTTCGGGGGGGGGAACTGATTAATTTTTTTGATGTATTAAATCATTCACTTGATTGAATGCTAAACCACCTACCACTATTCACTAGCCTCTTATGGATGTACAAGTTGATCGTATGATCTCTTCAGTTATTGACAAGGTCCAGTTTAGGCGAGTGCCTAAAAGAAAAGCCTTCTCATATTGTCATTTCACTCTCATATACATATATATATATAATCGCTAGGACACACAGTATTGCATGGGGGTAAGGAGTAGATACCAAATAAAATTTCGATAGGAAAAAAGGAAGGAAGTGAAGATTTTCTCATGAAAATATAAAAACTGCCTTGACCTCAATTTGAATCGTGAAAATCATCATAGGTCAGTCTACATTCATCATTCGTTCATCCAGGGGTCAAGTTACCCTTGAACACAAATTTGTAGTTCATACGATGCAGCTGTCTCCGTTAGATTTGAAAATGCTGAAATTGACCTGATCTTAAATTGAGCTCCAGTAATCACCAGAGGCCAGCACCACGTAGCCTATTCCCCACCTAGGTTAAACTGCCTTTGAATACAACTTTGCAGTCTATAAGGTGCAACCATTTCCGTTAGATTTGAAATTAAAAAAAAAAACTTTTCCTGAAAATGCCAAGAATTATTAACCTTTTATTGTTTCTTGACCTTTAGATGTCACAAAAGGTTAATGCATTCTATTCTCAATCATCGGGTTGGGGGCAAATCACCTCTTTTTATAAACTTACAGCCAGAAAGATGCTGCCATCTCCATAAGAGATGGAAATTGTAAAATTTACTTGTCCCTTAACTGATCTTTAGAGGTCATCAGAGGGTGACACCATGTATTCGATGCTCATTTAAGTGTCAGGTTACCCATGGACACAAATTTCCAGTCTCAGGTTGCAACTGGAGAAGATTCTACGAGACATGAAGTTAGAAATGAAGAACATTCGTTGTTTTTATAATTATATATATATATATATATATATACATATATATATACGTACAAATACATACACACACACACACACACACGCACACGCACACATACACACACACACATATATATATGTATATATATATATTGTAATTATTTTCTCATAGTTGCGATAAAAAGTGCTCGATGTCGAGAATGGAGCATCTGTGAAAAAATTGTTCCGTAACGATTCGACATTAAGGATTTTTATCCATCCATAACAGAACTCACACTCAATAAATCCATCTTACCAGCTGAGGAATACATAAGAATCATCGACGACCTAATAAAAGTTTATCAAACTTTGCCGAAAATCCCAATTATTCGACAAGGAAACTGCATGGATAAAGAAGAGTGAGCAAGGAACATTCGACGTGACCCTGGGCGACTCCGATGGGCAACTCTGAGGGGCAGAGGCTGGCAAACTGGTAGGAATATTTTCACCATCGAGGATAATCCTGAGAAACTGCAACAGACCAAAGACAATCTTATAAACGTAACATTCAACCTCCCCAAAAGACACGTAACAGCTATCTAAAGAATAAAACGACAACAAACTATACGTAACTACCTTCTTCAATCAGCAACCAGCCAGAATTGGACAAATACCACAATCCATTTGTCGTAGATGATCCAATAATTCTTTTAATGAAAACATTTTCAACGCAGTGAAAAACAATTACGAAGCAGCAAGTTTTTGTGGGTTTTTTTTCCTTGCAAACACTAACATTTATGTTACATCAAGCAGAACGAAAAAACACGAGAAAAGAAATATAAATATGAATTGGGATAAAAGCGTTAAAATGAGTGTAAGCAAAATATTCCTTGAGCGAATCAACAAACACTTCCCAGCATCAAACAGACTACATAGAATATTCAACAAAAATACACTGAAAATCAGCAATTGTTGTATCGATAACTTGCTATAAGTCCTAAAAAACCACAGAAGAATCACAAAAAACTGAAACAACCAAATGTAACTGCAGGAACAAAAACAGAATGCCCGCTAAACAGTAACTGCATATGAAAGAAAAAACGCCGTATATTAAGCCATTGTTTGAATCCAAAGGTAAACCAAATAAAACACACATTGGATTGACCGAATGTCCGTGGAAGCAAACAAATCATGCACCAAACTCATCATTCAAGAACAAAAAATACGGACACTGAATTAAAATACATATTGAACCTCGAAAAACCGAAAGCACATTAAATCAAGGGGAAAATAAGAAGAAAAAACCCAGCAGCAACACTCCCAAATATTTCTCTGCATTGAAAAAATTTCTCTACAATTGCCTTCAACAGACAATCAAGCTGTTCAACAAAAGATCGGAGCTCATGTCAAAATTCAGACTTAAAAGCAAATATTTACGATATCTTAAACTTCATGACTCTAAAGATTAATAATTCCCTTGCTAAAAATCACTTTTTTCCTATAATAATGATAACAATGAACAAATTGAACCCAAAAATGAATACGCACAATGACCCTCCATAAATATAGCTTAACAATCAAACGGCCCCAAAATTAAGTCTGCTGTCACTAGTCCTAAATCTAAAACAATCGATAAATTTAGTTTTTTTCAATATATATATATATATATATATATATATATATATATATATATATATATCTGTAATGCAAAGCTCCAAATAACTACTTCAACTCAAAACACTCATTTTGTTCTTTCACTGTTAATATCTACTCTATTTGTTTCTAAACGCATGTGGATTGTCTGGGCTTAATGATATTTTCATGTAATAACGGAAGATCATTCCAAATGTAGTTTCACAGAAATATAATGCATCTATATGTACATGTATATGTGTGTGCGTGTGTATGTGTTCCCAATCCACTGGATATACCTTAGAGAAACTACACGTATTTAAACCTATTCCCTTAAGTATCTTGATACGAACGAATAGAGCGACTATCTTTCCGTTTAATCCAACGCATACGCTTACCAAAGGAAAAATATTCTCAGAGATATACAGCAGACGGACTCGCCCTTATCAAGCCTCCCCCCTTATAACAAACGATTCAGTTAATTTTCATAGCTCCACTGCCCCCCCCTCCTTTTTTGTTTTTATCTTCCGGCTTCTCAGCGCAACGTCTTAGTAACTGGTCTTTATTGGCGGCAAATAGCACGTTTAAAAGTATGTTCTTGTTCTCTCCTGTTAACAAGAGAATCAAATTCGTAATGCTTAAGAGTATTTGGACAATAACGAGAGTCGACAATAATCGCATCAGAAGATCCTTCTGGTTTCCCGACAAAAACAGAGAAGAAAACAGAGCGATAAAGGGAAAAAAAACATGGCCGCTCATTTACAAGACGCGGCTGGGGACATATAGAAGCAAAACAAAAAACTGAATACGTAAATATACTCTATACTTATTAGTGTTTTCCATTTCTTTTTTTAATGTTCTATTCCTTTCATCCCTCTGTCCTTTCTATCTCATATTTGTTCTGTTGTTTGGGGATCGCTATTATTCTAATTATTTTTAGGGAGTCAGAAGAAAGTAGAGAATTACGATGATGATGAAACGGGTTAAGCCAGAAGTGTTATAAAATCATTTCTTTTACTTTTTCTTTCCTACAAACACGACATTCATTCCTTATCTACGACAAGAGACACAAATAAATAAAAACATGACAAAAATGATAAAGAAGAAAAAGAAGAAACCAGTTAAATGCAAGTCCAACGACAAGAAAAAAATCTACGAATTTATGTCGACTGATTCTCTCTTCATTGTTCTTTTTATTCTTATCGATGCCGGGCAGTGACAAAAAAAATCTAATTTTCATTTATCCCACTTAAGCTGTCAAGATTTGCCGATCCCAACTTTTCGGATAAAACCGTTCCACGAGTTGTTTTTCATTTTTATCGAATATCTATGATTCGC
This sequence comes from Thysanoteuthis rhombus, assembly GCA_963457665.1. NCBI lineage: Eukaryota > Metazoa > Mollusca > Cephalopoda > Oegopsida > Thysanoteuthidae > Thysanoteuthis > Thysanoteuthis major. Next base: position 30,637,802 of record OY735233.1, on the reverse strand, counting down.
ATTTCGCCTCTCAGAAATGCGCTACACGACTGGATTGTGTAAGCTTTGTATTTAATTCCTTTTGCACGGTGATAGCAAAATTGTCGATTCTCAAACTCTGTGCCACGGTACAATCATCAGCAGCAACAGCAGCAGCAACAGCAGCAGCAGCTTCCTAGCATCTGTTGATGAACATACACCTCTGCTAAGATTTGTCAGATCTCTCTATCATGAGTGTTGCTGAACCAATACTTTCTGAACTTGTATAATTGTTCATGCGATATTATTTTTTTCCATCCCAATTTTGTTGGTCTCCATATTGTGACGAATGATTTCCAGCGGTTGTCTGACATTCGTGCCACTAGCTGCCTCATGTCTCAAGGTGGAACGAAGATTCAACTGTCATTACAAATTCTATTTTTTTCCAATCTACACTTTGCTTTTCAGCGTCTCGCTTACATTATTGTGTTATAAACATATATTAATCAGACATGTTTCATTTCACTATCAATTTTTTCACAATTTTCTCATTTTTTCCAGCTTCTTTTTCACGGTATTTGAGCTGACGTTGTTGGCTTTTTGCACTCACAGCGTGATCATCCAACCGTTTCCCCTTCTGAAACACCACTGCTTCCCTTCTAAAATCAAGGCCTGACTGATCAATAACAACATTATGTTTACACTGACCCACCAACGTGAGACGTAAACGATGGCCGAAGCCCAGAAGAAGAAAATCATTACGTATGAGATGAAGTGCAGCGGAAAAACAGCAGATAATATGAGAAGGGAAGTAATGAGATCAGAGAAATTGTTGGAGCAATCCCAGTCCACAAATAGATCTAGAGGCAGGAAATTAAATGGTTTGAAAAGAACAACAACCGACAAATCAGCCTTCAGATTTTATGATTTCATAAGTTAATGCGCAAGAAGACGACCTCGCAATCATTGGAGCGTGGGTGTGACATTAACACTTGAGTTCCATGGCCTGCCTGTCACAGAGGCGATTCACTAAGCCTTTGACCACGACACACTGCAGTACACGTGGAAGTTGGCGCATTTTTGAAAAATCTTTATATAGAGGGAAGGTAAGATTTCATACATTACCTGAAGAGACAGATACTGGCGATGCGATCGTTGAAATGTAAGGGAGATAATTGTAATGGAATGGTGCATGTGGGAACGCTCCAAAAAGAAAATGGAAAAACTTGATCATGAAATAATGGTGGCAGGCAGAAGAGAAAAGATGAAATCGATGGTGATAGAAAGCTGACTAAGAATCGGCTGTAAATGAAGGCGTAGCTGAAAGAATGGGAACTGATTGAATAATGGACAATTGCGACCGGAAGAGAAGAAAAATTACGGAAGTGGGGAAAAAAGATGGAAGACTAGAGTTGACGAAGTAAGGATTTGAAAAAAAAAACATAAGTAAAATCGAAAGAGAATTACGGCTGTCGAAGTGTTGCTTCTATTCAAATCGACTCAGCTTGAAATATTTTCAGAGACAACATTGGAGGTCTCGATAATTATTCCTCTAATTCTTCCGAAGCAGAACCACTGCAGCCTCAAACATTTGCACCTCGGCTAATGGATTCTTCGTCCCTGATTATATCAAAATCTCAGGTAGATTATTTTGAATCAATGTCACTCCTCCTTTCAGAAGTAGCCCGACCAATCTTATCAGGAACTTGACGGCTCCCAACTTCTCACCACTCTTTACCCCGTTGAGCTCAATTCTAATAATCCCTCAAAAATGATAATTAAATTCAAAAAAGGATCATATGATCCTTACGTTATTGACAATGGATCAAGGATGATGTTGAACTGGCGTTGTTTCGTTAAATCTTTGTGCTAACATCGGGCATTTTCCTCTGAAGAGCAAAATGTGATGATGGGCAGAAGGGATTTGACACAAACAAGCCTGACTGCATTAGATTCAAACTCCTCTCCTACTTTTATTCCGACTGAAGATTATCACTGCAATTTTTTTATTGCATACATAAAAAATATAAACATGATTTTAAAAAAGATATAAATGTATTTATAAGAATGAAATAAGTCCTTGCGTATCTGTCAGATAAATTTTATAGATATAAAGGAAATTGTCAGTTTGATTCAGTCGATAAGACAGCAGCCTTTCAACCAGTTGGTCGATATTACAAATCACGGTAGAGAAATTTTAATTTCGTAGATGTATTTATTTTTTTAAATGAAATAAGCCATGGTGTAAAGGTGACATCAATTTTGATAGATATCAAAGACACGATTACCAATCAGTTGGTCATTATTTCAAATCATGGGAAGGGGAAGCTATTATTTACTCCCACGAAATTTGGCAAGGATTATTCTTGTTGATGTTGTGGTAGGAAAACAAAGTCAACTCTCAGTTTGAACTGTAGTTTAACAAAAGGGTTTTCGATTAACGGGTGCCATTTTGTTGAGAGTGGGTTGAGAGACCCAGCTTTTTTTGCACTCAATTCACTCACGCAGCAAGATAGAATAAGCAACTGAGTGAAAAAACTAACTTGAGTACGTAAGTATTACTTATTTTCACTGATCAGTTTCAATCTTCCAAAGAGGATCAAGGCCTCATTTCATAACGAGGCACAGGGGAGGAAAGAGGAAAAGAAAAAAACAAAAAATGAGAAAAGGAAAAAAGAAAACAAAGAAAAACAATGAAGAAAAGATGGATAAAAAAAGAGAAAGGAAAAAAACAAAAAAGAAAAAGAAAAAAGGAAAGCGAGAAAATGAAAAAAAGTGGAAAACAGCAACAATAAAAGACGAGAAAGACAAAAAAGAAGGAGAAAAAGCACAGTGACGAATAAGAGGAAGTAGAAAGAAGAAAACAGAATGATTAGTTGAAGAGGATAGATGAGGGTGAGAACGAAAACAGTATAAAGGGGAAGAAAAAAGTAAACAAGAAAAAGAAAAAAGAAGAAAATGGAGAAAAACAGCAGCAAAGAATAAGAAAGAAAAGAAGAATGAAATTAAAACTAAAAAGATGGTCGTAGATGAGTGACTGAAGGAGGAGGTTGGGAAGTTAAAACGAAAAAGAAAGCAATATTTACAAGAAAAAATGATATTGAGAGTAACTCAAATCTTGGCGCCAAAATTTCACCCATAGATTGTGAAGAGGAAGGGTACATCTGTTGACTTTTTATGCTGTTAATTTTACTCATCTTACACGAACAAAGAAACATAATTAAGTTTTGTGATTATTCCTGGTTTCCTTCCAACAACAATACCTGACGCCAAATTTTCTCCAAAAGATCACTGATACTTTCTGGAAGACTTCTTCCCAAATACAAATGCAACGTTTACATTTTTTCCTGTCAAAATTTTGTCACCAAAAACATTTCTAACACACCATAAATAAGGAAAATTTTCAAATTTTCGTCCAAAAAAATTCGTCTTTTTTATGTGGCAAAGACGACAGGTATTGTTCTTTTTTATTTTTTATTAATGTCTACGTTTGACGCTCTTTCTGGTTTTTATGGAGAAGTCGGCTGTTTCTTTATATTTCACTGCTTTTTTATTTTTTTGTTTTTGGTGAGTTTCATTGTGTAGAAGCAGAAAAAATGGTGAGTTTTTGGATGTCACAAGAAAACTTAATAAGATTAAATATGCAAAATGGAGAAAACATGTACAGAAGAGTGCGAAATTATTTCGAGTTTTGCATAAAAAATTATGTAAATGAGAGGCTTCCGCGGATAGAGAATTTTCAAAAGCATAAAGTCAAGAGAATTATTGTGCAATATAAAAAAACAAACCATGTTAAACAAAGTGTCAAATCGCTTAAAGATTGACTTAAAAGAAACACAAACATCTATGATATCATTCAGCTTGTTCCTACTTGCGTTTGAATGTTATGCTTTCAGTGATAATATAAGAGAAAGATTAGGTAGTTTAATAAGAGGCTAGAAAGAGAGAGGACTGAAAAAATAAAACGGCAGGAAGAGAGAAGTGAGGAAAGAATGTTGAGTAGTAAAATGAGAGGGTAGGGAGACTTGAGTATTTGGAGCTGATCCATTTATGTATAAGATTTCCATAACGAATAATCGACGGCAACGGACATTGGAAAGGATAAGGGAGAGAATGAAAAGATAGAAGAAAAAAGCGAGAGAATAGCAGAAGCATGAGATAATAGATAACCTCAGTCATTCACAGCCGTGGAATTTCCGCAATCCCAGCTAGTACGTTATTGATAAGGAAATATCAAAATGCACACGGAGAACAAAGGTTTCTTTCTATGAGTTTTGAAATACATCTGTGAATTAATGGTCTGCTCAGTGTCTGGAAGAGTTCCGAATTAGTTTTTGGCGTTAGTATTTATCTAAGTAAAGACAAAAATAAAGTCCAATTGCAAAGGCAACGGACGTAAGAGCGTTAACATGATTGTCAGATATTTAACAGTAATAGAGATATTTGTATATCTGTTTAAATCTGTCCCTATGTACACAGTTCATAATATGAACAGATTCGCACAACTGCAGCTGAATCTGTGCTACACACAAAGCCTTCATCAGATGATAAGCCTGGAGCCAAGGTATTATCGCCACTAACACAGGATCCCCCAGCAGTACCTCGACTTGATTTTATTGGTCTGTGTGCTTGTTATGTAGGAAGATCTGTCGAGATGATAGTAATGATTAACAGGGTGGAAAGGAAGCGATAGAGAAAAACTTTACTTACACTTCAAATTTTATCATTATTGATATAGAAAAAATGATGCATTTCGTTCGTGAGCAACAAAACTTCTCCAAACGTCAAGCGAACTTCACCAGGCTTTGCTGACAATTTCCAGAGAAGAGAAACCCTATTGTAGTTAAAAGACAAGATCAGTCAGAGGTTCAATCACACAGTGGGACGAGAAAAGGAGGCGAATCTGTGGTTGTAATCAATTCTTTCATCAATTTAAGGTGTTTGAGGCTGGTTCTTGAGTAGCTGATTCGGTTTGTGTGTGTGTGTGTGTGTGTGTGTGTGTGTGTGTGTGTGTGTGTTAATGAAGACTCCACCTACACACTCACATATGCACCCACCTACACACATCATAACTTGCTAACACTCACACATAGGTCAAAATATTAAAATAAATTTAACAGAATAGTTGAGATATGACACCAGAATCACTAAACTGAAATTTCCTTGGCTTTGCAACGGAGGTTCCCATGAAATCCAAGATGTCTGCCATATTTAAGAATAATCATAAATTTGCAACAGGCTGATATTAATATGCTTTGGAGAAATATTTGTTTTTAGAGGTTGAGAAATTGATGATAACCCATTTTTTGCAGGATAGGGTCACAAATTCAACAGGGCCCCTAAACATAACTTCGCAACTAAAACCGCTAGAAAGTTGATTTTTTTAGTTATTTACGTTCTAATGATTTTGAGATATTTATTTTGAGGGCAGGAGTAAAATATTGGCAACTAGGTTGAATCGTCTGCAAGAATCGATCATATCAAAAGATAATTGTTGCCAGTTTTTTTCAATGAACTTTGAGGGAAACATTTTGAAATTTACAATGGACGACAGTGAACGTACATTTCTTCAAATTGTGACTATTTATGACTTCTTCTTTAGCCTATAGTCCACCCTTTGACAATTTTAAAATTAAGAGAGATCTTTTGAAGATATCGAGTGGATAGACAGTCATCAGAATGGCATTTTGCTCCTTAAAGGTCTCAGAACGCTTTACCTGGAATTAAGGAGATTTTTGTCGAGTATAGAATTCATGCTAAAGTTATAAGACTACACATACAATCAACTTCAGTGACAAGCTAAAAATATTTGGGAAATAGTTGTTCTAAGGACAAAAAATATGTATTTTATTGTGTTATATATATATATATATATATATATATATATATATATATATATTATATATGTGTGTGTGTGTGTGTGTGCGTAATTATATACATATATATTGCACCAGTATTTGCAGTGTATATACACTACAATTTACAGAAATCTAATTTTTAAAATCACCCCTTGCTTATGCATTTAAACTGACCAAAGCCATTGATCAGACGACTCAAACATCACGCAATGGAAACTCCATATCAAAATTTAGCTAATGTCTAATGTCAGCTGTGTCAGCTATATTCATATATATGTCAGTAACATATATATATATATATATATATATATATATATATATATATATATATATATATATATATATATATATATATATATATATATATATATATATATTCAAATCAAAACAGAAGAGGAGTATCCAGTGTATTTGAAACTTGCATTTAAATTGAGTATTTTCCGGTCATATTCCTGAGTTTATCTCAATCATCAGCAGTCATCAGTTGATAATAAGCGAGTACCTTGAGAACCATAGCATTATCTTCGAGATTTCAATTACTAGGATTTGTATCTGGTTTGGTTATAACTTATTGAAAATATTCGGTTGATTCAAACAGGGCTATCTATTCATATGAGTGTAAAAAGTGAGTCGTGTTGACTTAGTTCAATTTTCAATTTTCTATTAAGTTTTATTAGCATTTATCTTTTGCATGCATTGATTGGGTGTTTAAATTGTTTTGTTTGAATTACTTTTAAGATTAAAGCGTTACAATTCAGTATTATTTGGGTTGTTAAATTCAGTGTTTATCCTGTTGGGAGAAAGAGTTTGCAGGCTTATTATCCACATATCCTCTCGATTTTCAGGGATTTTTATGACTTTATTAGGTGTATTCTTCTCTATCTTTTCAATAATAGTGAACTTCGCATCGTTGCTAAAGTTCTGGTCAGGCAGGTGATAGTGTTGTTCAACAGGAAATAACTTTTTATAATAGGAGGAATTTACTTTATGTCTATAATTATTGTCCGATATTAAACGGCCGTTCAGATTTACTTATGCATTGAACTTCACGTTGTATACCTTAATGTTGATAGATGACACTGTTGCTTTTACCGTTGAAACTAAGGTAAATAGTGAATAAGAACTGATGGTTTAAGAATTGGTCGTTAGTGCAGTACAGTTATTTCACTGTTGCATGGTTGATAGAATCTGATTGTTTCGGGGATGTTTACTTTATTATCAATTACAATGCTGTTCATTATATCTTTGATATTTTTTAATCCATGATAGTCAAGTACGCCGAGCTCCCGGTTCCAATGTTAAGATATCCCATTTATTTCTAATTACTTGAGATAGTGAGGGTTTCATCCTGAAATATAGTCATAAGGAGTTCGCAGTCTGATTTGTTTTTGTTAGTCAATTTCAAGGTGTCATCTCTGACTATTGTGATCGTTCTTTCGATTCGATTTTCTATCAAGAGTGTGAGAGTATCTATATAAGGTATCCTGCCAAACACTCAATTATTTCAGTTTTGCAAATTCTGGTTTTGTTATTCATTACTTTCATCTTGTTTTTCATGAAGAGAATTTTAAAAAGGTTTCAAGCCAAAGGAAATTTTGTGTTATCCCTTTTTTTTCCTTTTAATATATCATTTTTTCAACTTTCTCAGTCATTCATTTATTGACATTTTTCTTGCTACACGGAAAACTGTTGAGCTTCTGCCAATTTGGGGGAAATTTCTTAGACCATTTGAAAAAAAATCAAATTAATTCTTCGTTTTTTTCTTGCTTGATAATCGTCAAAAATGTTGGCTTTCAATTGAAAAGTGCATTTTTTCTGTTTCGATAAATATGGCGGTCACAGAGGAGAGGGTATTAGAAACCGTCCACCGATTCTGTCAACAAAGATTTTATGAGTTTTAAAGCGGCTCTGGTTGGCTGGCTTGCTGGCTGGCTGACTAGTATATGTATCATACCAATGGTACTAAAATTGCTGAAAATTCAAACCTTCAAATGGTTTATTTGTGTTATCAAAATTCCTCCGCCAAAGAAGGTTTTTTCATACAATTTATTGCCGAATTAGATCCTTATTTTACGTCCAGTTCCGTTCATGTTTGCTCTTTGAAAATTCCGGCAAGGGAAGTAACTGAATTCATGCCTCAACACTTTTTCCAAATTTTCATTAATCGCTCCGACGCAGTTTGCTGCCAAAAGATATTGGTCTTGTTTCGATCTTTATTAAGTGACTAACCAGAACAATTTTTCTATTTCAATGAATATGGCGACCAAGAGACTGTAATGGGGACAGGGAGAAGTCGTTTCTTTATTTGGGGGTGGGGAGTATCACTTTATGTATGCCTACATGTCTGTGTATCTCTGTATGTCTCTGTGTGCACATGTATGCGTTTCATGAATTCCATTTGTTTGATTTTTTTTGTTTCATTTTTCAGGGTTTCCTGGTTGCGTTGGGCTTATTTTTTCAAGAAAATTTTTACGCTTTTAGATTAATACCTCTTTCATATTATTCTGCATTTATATCAATAAGACAGCAAGATTTTCAAACACGCTATCTATCTTTCTATCAATTCATCTATATATTTCAGGCACTTTACTCACACAGGCACACACACACTCACATATATATACATACAGGGTTGATGGGAAAAAAACTCCTTATTGGAAATTGGTAATAACCATTTGTTGGCTGATTGTAGTCAAACTACTTTGGGGGGGGGGTCAAATAGGCTGGTCTCCTTGTCAATGCAACAGAGTACAATCTGCCCTGTTTTCCTTTTCTTTTTTTTTTTTTTTTTTTTGTCCATAGCAAAAGAAGGGATAGAATCATACCTTTCCGACTCTTTTGGTATTTCTCTTGCAAAGACTTTATATGACTTAGCAACCACTGACAGATGATTCTGCAATGAATGAGTGGAAAGTCCCACTCCCGTTGGATAACTCAGTTTGCGGTGTGTGAGTTTGTAACCGAGCCTGTCCATCCTTCTTGTCTCATAACCAACCTCTATCAGCCTTTCCCCTAGAGTAAGCATTTGCCAGTGCAGTTGAACAGCTGAACGATATGCAAACAGTGTAACTTTATGTGGGTTATTTAATATGCGTATTTGTGTATCGTCTCTATGCTCACTTCCTGCTGCAGATTCTGCAAAGCCAGCCTGTTGTGCTTCAAACAGGTCGCTGAAACTTTGTGACGGCTCTGCAAGAAGAAACTCTGCATAGAAAGTACATATTAGCTAAGGGGAGCAAATTGTTTTATAAAAAAAAAAAAGTGTATGGGGTATTCATTCATTACCAATGGTCTTAGCCCCCCCCCTCGGATGAGCCTGTTTGCAAACCACAGGAGTAATTATATAAATGATAAGTTTTAATTTATTTGGCATCTTCATCAGATAACGTTAAATTAAATAAGTTTTTAAAAGCAGTCAACAAAAACGCTTGTAACGTTGTCTAAACCATCAAAATGACGTATTATTTATACTTGGTTCGGTGATAGGAAGTTATTCTATTCGGTATTTGAAGTATCTTAATTATAAGTTTTCTTGAGTCTCAACTCAACTGAAGACATTCAATCATACATAAAGTTTTAATAGTTTCTGAAACGTAATCTTCATGGCTTTGTAACAACAGCCCATTTCATTTCATTACAGCTCCATGTCACATGAACCAACCGATTATAAGCTTTAGTTTATAACAGGAATCGGACAGGACAACCATACCATACCATTAATTTGTGTTGATGGCTTATCTTCCAACTTGGGAATCGAGCACTCTGGTGGATGGGGATTTATGCGTAAATAAATATATCGCTTAAATTCAACCTTACTGACCGTCCAGTTCTGCATAGGGCAGAGAAAATGCCAGCCTCTGGGTTTGAAGCGAAGGTTTTGATCCTACCTCGTGGTACTCGATGGGATAATGGATAGTCTATAGCCACTGAAGGGTTGTAATACAACGGAACAGCTGTCTGTGGATGACACAATTATTCAATTATATATATATATATATATATATATATATATATATATATACTAAACTGTCAGAAAAATTGACAAAATAGATCGATGGAAATAAAATAATGTTTGATTTAACTTCTTCTAAAGAAGTGATTCAATACAACTGCTTCATTATACAATGAAGGCTAATAGAGGGGGCATGGGGGGCTAAAGTTAAAAAAAAAAGGATGTTGAAAAAGAGGGGGCCAATTTTGAGGTGGGGTAGTTAATGTTGAATAAAGAAGAGATGTTAAAAAAGACCAAGGTTTAAAAAGAGAGGCTACCATTTTTTTTTTAAATGAGGAGCTAATATAAAGAAGTGGGGCTTGGGGAGGCTTAAGTTGAAAGAAGCAGGGCTATTGTCGAAAAAATGATCAACTGAACCCCTTCCCTAAAACGTAACGTGACTGTTGAAAATTATCCGCATTTGATTTACTCAACAAGTTAGAACATAAGTGAAGGGCTAACAAAGTTTTGCTAAACAGGTGCTGTTTTTTCTGGGTTATGGAATCATACAGACATATATTGAAAGAGAAAAACTATTGTTATCATCATCTAGGTTGGTATTCAACACGCATGCTAATTTATATACATAGACTGATGTACATACATATACTATCGAATGGTAAATTCATTTTCTGCAGAAAACTTTTGACTAATGAAAGGTACACACACACACACACGCTCTCGCAGCACACGCTACTGAAGATGAGAATACCTCCCGAAACATGTTTAGCACATCAATTGATTCGTTTATTGATTGATCAATTAAAAGTTTCCATACTCTCTCACTTCTGAGTCAGTCTCACTTCCTATTGTTCACATTATACATACATACATACATACATACATACATACATATATATATATATATATATATATATATATATATATAAAGCACTGTTAAACTGTGAAAAGGGAGCTCACTAGTTATTGCTTTGAATAATTCGATCATTAATAATCGGCAAAAGAAATTGTAACGACAAGTGGACTATCACGAGAAAATATGTGAAAATGTCCATGCATTTTCGTTTCTGAAACACATAGACCAACAGTGTTCCCAGCTAAAACAACAACAGAAACATTAAGCACATATACACATGACAGCGCCTTTGTATTTTCTCTTTTTAGCCCCTCGAAGCAAATCTGCGCCTTATTAATTTCAGTATTTTTTACCCAAAGAATCTATGGCTTTTTTTCTTTAAGCATACGAAATGTTTTGATAGACGCAAATTAAATAAAAAATTTTCTCGTTAATGTTTAGCACGATGAATCTGTTTCTCAATTCAACGTATTTAAATTTATCAGCTTTTTAGATCGTTAACCAAATTCATTATCTGCGATATAAAACAAGATGAAAAGAAGAAGTTGGGTTTGTTGTCGAATTAGTTTTTTTTTTCAATCCAATTCCACGAATTTAACGGATTGGAAAGTATTAAAATCAAGCAACATTATAGAACTTCTTATCCCTTACTGGTATTAATCTGTTAGTTAAAAAGACTGGTAGCGAGCCGTTTCTTATAGATATCTTTCTTTCTAAATGCAGTTTATTCAAGTACTCTCGCTTGCGATAGAAATATAGACATACTAGACAATAGTTTTGGACGTTATCTCATTTTGTAGAGATGATATAGGATTTCAAAAAAGAAAAAATAATTAAAAACGAAAAACGAAAACTGTCGCCCAAACTGTTAGAATGGGTTTCTTCAATTTTTAATTTGCTTTGACTGTCTGGCTATGAATGTATGTATCATACATTGAGTGACTAACCAGACTCGCTTTCTATTCATATCTATATTGACCAAAGAAGAAGCCAAACTGTAAGTTCCTCTCTTTTTTCTTTGCATGTATATATCTTTGTACCAATGGGTTTTTGACCATCTTCTCAACGGGACTACCAAAGAGTTGATAAATGTCTGAGCTTTGAAGGTGGGTTTCATTTTTTTTAATGTCGATTACAGATCAATAAATCCATGACAGGGTCGATGATCTATTAGTTTTGGGCGCCCGGGTCGCAGGATAGGTGCATGCTTGCATTCAATTTTCACAGCACTCACTTTTATTTGTATATTGATGTTGTTTGTTTATTCCTTACATTCAAGGATTAAAGGAAAGTGTCCTTCTGTCCCTAGTGGTTGTTTTGTTTTTTAAAGTGAACATAAATTCGCACACCAAGTCAACAACGCTGAGTGGGAGAGGCTCCCAAGTAGTTGAGGGTGCCGAGACGGCCAAGGCAACTGATAAACTGTTTTGTTTGTTTATTTTTGTTTTTTGTTTTGTTTTTTTTTCAGTATATACTTTTTTTAGATGGACTGTCTAAGACTGCTGAAGGGCTACATCTGCCCTTCAATTTTATATATAGGTTTCTACGAAGTGGAATTGTGCCTTTTCCAAGAGCATGTGTGAAGTGATCACAAACTAACTCAGCCTAAATTTGAACTTAGTTCGCCGATCCCATTTTCCTTGTCGTCAACAGTTAGATCAACCATAATAATGTAACATTACCTAACTACCTACCTTCCTACCTACCAACCTACCTACCTACCTGACGACCTACCAACCTACCTACCTACCTGACGACCTACCTATCTATTTACGAGTCTAAAAATCTTTTATCCTTCATGAATCTTTATTTTTCTTTTTATAACACTTATTTTTACAGTTGTCTGCATTGATACGAGCCTCATTTGATGTTTTTTGATTGTTACTGATTGACTTGACACAACGCTGGAAAAAAAACACTTCCTATTGATTGCAACTCGTGTAAACATAAATCGTTTCCCATGTTTTGTATACAATGAAATAGAGCGAATCCTTTTTCTTTGAATTTCACAATAAGATTCAATCATCGTTATAGCGTTTTTCTGCATTGAAACATCTTGAAAGTATATCAGAAAGTCAAATGATAAAAATGATATTTCAGTTTTTAATTGCAACTGAATGAAGATATGAAGAAAATAAAATAATGGAATGCGAAAATTGAAGAGAAAAAATGAAAGGTAGAAAGAAAAGATAAACGATAAAACAAACAAAAACGAGAAAAATGAGAAAAGTAAATCAAAATGGCATTGAAGATATCAAGATTTAAAAATGGAAAGACAAAATTGAAACAAAACAGTAAATGATGTTTGATAAACTTCATAGATAAAATTAAGGATGTTGTATAATTATGTGTAACTCCGAAAAAAGGTCGTTGTGATTTGAACGGCTTCGTAAAAACAAAGACAGGAATAACGTGCAAAACGCTGAGCAGAGATCTAAAGGGAGATGAAAGGTTCAAAATCGACAAAAGTAGAAACGTTGAATAGACATCCTGAACAAAGAGAAAGACACTCACATATCTCGTATTTAAATTGATCATTGTTGGACACTCGATAGCTAGTTTTTCTTTTATTCCCTCTTTTCCTCACCAGCCTGCTGCCGGGAGAGATGTCTGTAAGCTACCCATGCATCTTGCCAACTGACCATTCCAATCCTAAATCCCCTTGCTACTTGCGCCCAGCTCAAGGGCTCTTTTTGTTTGATGATTGGACTAATGAGAAGGGAGAGCTATTCATAAGCTATCCGTTGCTTGACTGAGCTTACAATACTACTTTGTGAGGGACCATACATTTAGTGCTGGGCAACATGTCGATCTTGTTACTTTATCTCACTGAAATATCAAAGAACGTGTAGAGCAGATACGCAAAAAAAAAAAAAAAAAAGAAAATATGGCCATTTTTTAGCAATACGATGGATTATTCACTGACCAGAATTTATGACAAATAATGATTTGGCAGTTTTTTGGGGTGCCATCTGGTAAATGACATCTCCCAAGGGGCCAAACTGTGGTAAACATTTGATACTTTATTATACACACCTGATACTACAAAACCATTGGAAATTTTCGTCAAAGGTGAATAATGAACAAATCATCATCATCATCATCATCATCATCATCATCATCATCATCATCATTCTTTTATCGTCTGTTGTTGGACATGGACCTTTCCCAGGATTCGCCACGTCAAATTTGTGAGTCGTCCGTTAGATGTTGGATGCCATCTTGAAAATTACACCTTTCCTGAGGTCAGACTAGAGTTTTGGTAGGTCATTGAGAACACAAAAAAAAAAAAGATTGAGAACATTTTTTCTGGGGTTTGGGATAAGGTTTATTCCCATAACTGCATCGACTAAAAGATGTATATGAGAAATAAGACATCATAAATTCCAGTCCGTGTATTATCCATCATACTTTTAAATTGGCAACATGTTTTTTTCATATCTGCTGTACACGTATTTTAATGTTTCAGCAAGATATTCCTCGTAACATGATCGACATGTAACCCGAAACTCAATGTATTAGCAAAATAATGTTTCTACGTTTTTCTTCCCACTTTGACCTCAATTTAAATGAATTTCTTTGGGTTTTGGTGATTTCAAAAGTATTCACAAAGAAATGGGCATTCCTGACTTAGTTGGAAATGTTTTCTTAAATGCATTTCTACTCTGTTTGATACACAAATTGAATGCGATAAAACATTAGACCTGGTCGACTGACGGCCATTTTGAATTTAACCTCTCACGGTTGTCAGGGGTCAAATCTGACTTCCAACCACATCAGAAAATTATTGATATAGGACGCACAGAGCATGTTTTTCAAAAATGTACGATCATTTTGGTAATCTGTTCTATTGAATGTAAATGAATTTTGATCCCCTTAACTTTGTTGGTGGTGCCTGTACACATGATGCATACTTAAATTCATACATACATGCATAGCAAACAAGCCAGACAGACCAACCTAAAAACTGAAGAAACCCCTGTTGACAGTTTTGTTTGGCTTTTTTTTTCTAATAAAAAGAAAGAAAGAGAGACCGGAAAAAGAAGGAAGTATAGACAGAAATAACAAAAGAAGAAACGAAAGAAAGAAAAAATGAAAAAGAGAATCAAGAAGGGACAGATGAAGAAGCAAGGGACAATATAAAATTATTGGACAGCTAAAAAAAGATGGTGAGCAAGAAAGAATAAAGGAATATGATTCAGGAGGAAGAGAGATAGAAAGGGAGAGACAGATACAGAGATAGAATAGAAAGAGAAAGGGGAACACCAGACAGAAGAATTTGTAAGGAAAGAAAGAAAAAAATGAAGAGTTGAAAGAAGGAAAAAGAAGATCCTTTGCAACAAACAATTCAGTGAAGATGAAAAAGAATATCCGGAAACTTGCGGTGGATGAATTTTCTTCTTTTTTTCTTCTCGAATTTTCTCTATACGTTTCCTGTCTTCCGACCCCCTCAACACAAACACACAAACACATCAAACACTGGGTCATTTTTTTTTTTTTTTTTGGTCATTTTCGAACACCCTCTCTCTCGTATGACCCACACAAGGACTACTTCAAAGTTTTCGCCTCATAGCCGCTACGACCCAACTTGCTTTCATTCAATTTTCTTTCTCTCTTTCCATCTCTCTTCCAATCTCTCTCTCTCTCTCTCTCTCTCTCTCTCTCTCTCTCTCTCTGTATATATGTTTATTCCTCTCCCTGATTCTCTCTCTTCCTCTCTTCCACTCTTTCTCTATCTTCGATCTCACACTATTTCTCTCTGTCTCCTCGCTCTCTCCCTATGTATATATATATATGTTAATTTTTCACTATTTCTTTCCCTTTCCTCGCTCTATCCATCCATTTATCTGTATGTCGATCGCTATCCCTCTCTCCCTCTCTATTCCTCTTTTTATGTATCTATTTCTCAATCTATCTCAATGTATACCCATCTATCCAACACAATGTTGTGTCTAATTGATTCACTTGCCTCTGGACTCATCCATATTCCTTTCGGGATGAGTGAGAAGATTTCTTTGTTTTTCAATCAACTTTTTTTCTCTTTCCTTTATAGTTATTCTTTTTCATCAGTTTTTTCCTCACATTTTTTCTTTCTTGCCTTTTTTTTCATGTATTTTTTAAACGATGTCTAAAGGGACCACCGGAAGTGAGTGCGACGAAGCCGGTGACGTACCATAGCTTTTGGCAGGTAATAAATGACATCAAAAAAAGGTAACCGCATAGAGTACAAACGTGACGTCATGTAACATGACGTCATACCACATAATTGATTCCGGAAGTTTGAACTGCGAGGAAGGGATGCAATAACTTTTGTTGTATTTGCATCAATGTGTGTGTGTGTGTGTGTGTATGTATGTGTGAGTGCGTACGTACATATTCAGTGGTATACCTGTTTATACATAAGATTTACAGTTGCTATAGCTGGTTTGGGTTGATTTCGCCAATACATTGTTCAGTGGTTACGTTCACAATAGATACTAGCCGTGACAAAATTCATTGATATGTATCTATGAAACTTTTTTTTAAGAAAAATAAGTAGTGAATTCGTTTCAGTTGTATAGTCGTTACTCTCAAATAGTGAGATGGAGATTAACCGACCCCACGTGTAAGAGTGAGATAATTTTTGTTTTTTTGTAGAATTCATTTACCAGCCGGAGTACATAATTTGAAACACGGGATAAGGAGTATTTCGTCTGTAAAATTTCAAACCCATATCCCAGAGGGATAGTCCAGTTTTAAGTCCAGCGAATCAAAAAATCAAAAAAAATCACATTGTTCATTATTCGTAGATGTATTCACACACATATACACACGTGTGTGTGCGTGTGTGTGTGTGTAAATCTATAGTCACATATCAGCATGGCTGAATTCTGCTTTTACTTCTCCGTATAGTCTTGAAAAGGAGGCTATACAATGCATCCTCCCGATAGTCACCTATGGGGCTGAAACATGGAACCAAACCAAGAGATAGACCTAAAAACTTAGAAGCATGCAACGTGCACATGAAAGAATCATGCTCAACCACACATGGAGAGATCATAAGACAGTACAATACGTAAGAAAGAAAACGAGAGTTCGAGATATCATAGAATCCATTACAAAACTCAAATAGCAATGGGCTAGTTATGTTGCAAGAATGGCAGACAACCAATCGACATCACAACTCACAACATGGATCCCCAGAGATCACATGCGCAACCGAGACCGGCAAAATACGAGGTGGAGGGACGAACTAGTCAAATTCAGAAAGTATTGGCTTCGCGACGCCCACTATAGAGAGTGTGGTGAATGGGGGAGGTGTATGTCCAACGACGGACGTTAAAAGACTGATGATAATGATGATGGTGATAATGATGATAATGTGTGTGTGTTTGTCTGTGTGTGTCTGTGTTTGTGGTCTAACCATAAAAAATAAGTATAAATTCTTTAATAAGTATTTACGTACATAGAAAAAAAGATAGGTATATCACGCTTATTGAAAGATTGCTTTGCGCCGTTTGATTTCTACGTAAGACCTGAAGTTGCTATGATTTCGAACTGCGTCTGTGAGCATCTGTGATTTATCTCAAATTATTTTACGCATCCATTAGAAAAATGTTTCCTTAGATATCACAAAAGCCCCAGAGAGCCCGTAAGGGTGTTACGCTTAATGTCAAAATGGCAGAC
>OY735233.1:30413012-30615512 GCA_963457665.1 Thysanoteuthis rhombus | reverse complement strand
AAAAAAAAGTTACTAAAAAGTTAAAAAGAAGCTCCTTGTCTGTCACATTTAATGAAACATGTATGGAAGAAAAACTGAAATCAAAGTATATATATATATATATACATATATATATATATATATATATATATATATATATATATATATATATGTATATATATATGTATATATATATATATATATATATATATATATATATATATATATATATATATCGAAATATGTGAATAAATCTGAAAGTGATTAAGAGTATTTTGTTGTCCAACTGTACTGAACACTGATTACAAGACGAGCAAGCGTTTTGAATATAATGCAAAGAAATGTATTTTTCCAATTCCACTACATGTTCCGTCCCGGTAAAAAAAAAATCGGTCCTATTTTTGATGACAGCAAATAGAGTGATCGTTTTCTAACATGGGAAAATAAATTGTAATTCTCATAACTTCTGTTTGTATATCTTAGTAGTGAGTTTTACGAACTGGTAAGTGTGTGTGCGTGATCTCATTTTTTTAAACATGTCCAGGAAATATGTCTAAGAGATGCTGCATTCGCAGATCTCTGTGAGAAAATCCTACGAATTTGAGAAGAAAAAACATAACAAAGACGAACTTATTAGGTTGAAACACTGTTCTTTCTTTGGAGAGGAATACTTGAATCCCGGTGATGTGAAGGATCTTATTCTTCGGATTCAATACTATTCTAATTGTATGGTTTTACCATTTACCAGAATCAAATCAGGGAAAAAATGACAGTGGATCCTCCTTTGGAATATAAGTAGCGGGAATTTCCGAAATTTTAATGAAAAAATTTTGTTGCCCCAAAAAGTTTTCATTAGAGAAGAAGACCCCGTTGATTCTCTTTTGATTAGAAATAATCAAATAGCTGATCATGTTATAATGATGACGCTGAATGGGTTGGTTTCGTTGTTAAAAACTTTGGTAGTTTTCAATATTTTTATCTTAATACATTCCTTCATTTCAGATTTTCCCAAAACACGTCTGGTTAGTCACTCAATAGAAACTGTCAACGTCTTTTGGCAGTATGCCGTGTTGGAGGTGATAAATTAGAAAATTGGAAAAAGTGCTGATCAATGAATAAGTCCCTTCTCTTGCATTGTGTACGGAAGTGAGTACTGAAAAAAGTCTTGGATTACTAACAAGCTACCAATTTAGCATAAACTTATATTGCAAATTGATCCACCCTACTAATCTCTTAATTAGGGGTATTTGACTTCTTTTTTAAATACAAAAAAAAGTGAATATTTATAGTTTCAGCCCTTCAGCTCCATTGTTTCGATCTGTACATGGGACATATATTCATAGCTAACCAGCCAGATCAACTCAAAAACTGAAGAAACGTATGTTGACAGTTTTGATGACAGTTTTGGTTGACGGTTTCTAATAATCTGTTTTATGACTTGAATTCTCCGTCTAACATTTGCTCCTCTTAAATAAGATTTTCTTTCTTTTCTAGAATCAAATTTTCTTTTTTACTTCTTTATTTCCTTTTATTTTTTCTTTCTTCAATTCATTTTCCGCTATCTTTCTTTCTTTCATTTCCATTTGTTCTTGTAAAATCTTTCTTTTCTTCTAACTTTCATTTGACTTTCTTTTCCTCAGGATTTCATTTCTTTTGGTATTTCCTCTACTACCTCTCTCGAATTCTCTTTCACCCCTCCTCTCTCTTTTCTTTTTGTTGTCCTCCTTCTTTTTTGCCTCTTTCTCTTTCTTTCTATTCCTTTTTTCTTAACTTTTCTCTCTCCTTCATTCCGAATTCGCTTTACTTTTTTCGCTTTAGCTTCTTTCATATTTGTATCTTTCTTATCTCTTCTTCTCGATCTTCCTTCTAACATATTCTTACACTTCTTTTTTCTTGTTTGTCTTCCTTCTTTTCTTATTTATTTCCTCTCTCTCTCTCTTTACTCCTTTCTTTCTTTCCTCTTCGTTTCCTTTTATTCATAACATCATTTCAACGCCTTTATTTCTCTTTTTCGATTCTTTCATAACTTTACCCCCTTTCGATTTATTCAAATCGTCTTTCTTTATTTTCTGTATTTCATTGTTTCTTCTCCTTTTTTCCTCCATGTTCCATCCGCGATTTTATTATTTTGTTCTTGCCTTCCACGTCCAAATCACTTCCCAAGAACGTTCTTTTTTTTTCTCATTCCAATAGCAGCGTCCAACATATGCATGTGTCTATTTGTAAAGACGTAACCCTACTTGATACCCCGATATTTCGGAAATACCTTAAAAAACAAAGGAAACTTGCAGACGCGATTTTTTTGGACAAATCCAAATTCCTTCATTGAATGCGAATAATTTTAAGAGAATTTCTTAGCAGGAAATAATCAAAGAATGCTGATATAATTGTGACGCTCGTAGAGGGCAATGCAGGCGAAATGAGCACACACACACACACACACACACACATACACATATATATATATATATATATATATATATATATATATATATATATATATATATATATATATATATAATATGGATGTTTGCTTATATGTTTCTATGCGTGCGTCTAATAAGAGAGGGACATAAACTTGTACTACTTTTAACGTAAAAAAGACCAGCAGCCAGAGAGAAAAAAAATCAGTCGTTAGAAATACGTCATTGTAATATCATGTTGAAGGATGTGGGCACGGGTCTGACGGCTTTGGCTGGCCTATGGTTGGGGTCAGCTGCTCCTTCCTCCGGAAATTTGTCAGTTCTCAGAGAAATATTTAAGCCTCTACTCTAGCAGCTATATTCATAGTGTCACTACCCTTTTTGCAGTGAACCTACACGACCTCTAACTAATGCTAGGTGAACTAAACGAAGAAAGCAAAAAAGTCGGCTTACACATGAACTTTAGTAAAACGAAAATCATGTGCAATAACCATGTTGAAAATAAGAACATAACTGTCAAGATAGAAGATGCAAAACTCAGCAAGGTAGACTACTACATCTACCTAGGACAACGAATTTCCATGAGATCCTCAAAATAATCACTCTGGGATGGCAAGCCTTCGGCAGAGCGAGCTCAACTTTAAAAAACCAGATGATCCCAATAATCCAAAAAATATATAACCCATGCATTCTATGGATAGTCACTTATGGAGCTGAAACATGGAACCTAACCAAGAGATAAACCTACGAACTGAGAAGTATGCAACGTGCGCATGAGAGAATCATTCTCAACCTTACATGGAAAGATTCACAAAACAGCACAGTATATAAGGAAGAAAATGGGAGTCCGAGACATCATAGAAACTATTAGAAAACTCAAATGGCAATGGGCCGGCCATGTCACAAGAATGAAAGACAGCCAATGGACATCACGATTCACAACATGGATCCCCAGAGATCACATGAGAAACTGAGGCCGATAGAGCACAAGATGGAGAGATGAACTTGACAGATTCAGGAAATACTGGCTCCGACGCCCATGATACAGAAGCGTGGCGAATCCTGGGAAAGGTCAATGTCTAACGACGGACGTTAAAAGACTGATGATGATGATGACGATGCTAAACTTACCGTCTGTCATACAGAGGTACACCTTCAAAAAATTTGGTTGCTTCCATTAGTTCCTCTCAGTTGCATGTTTATTTGTAAAAAAAAAAAAAAAGATAGCGGAAAATCCTTCGTTTTGATAGCAGAGAAAATCTAACCACAATCGGAATCGATTACGGATGCACAAAATGGTAAAATCTATTCGGTTACACAAAATGATATTCAAAATAATTTCAATATAATTTATGCACGAACTTCTGTTTTTATTTCATGATTTTTTTTCACACATTCGCTCACTCGATGCTAAGAACGAAACATGGAAATTTCACGCTGTTTTTAACATCGAATGTGTGAGGGTGTGGAACTTAACAATTCACAATCATTTCTCAATAAAATTGGTCATTTGTACGGTTTCAATCGAGTTGCTTTGTTTTTGCTTTTTTGTGCATCCGTAGTCGATTTTGACAATGGTTTAAAAGTTTCTTTTCAACAAAACAAAGGATTACCAAATATTTTTCAAGGTTGAAATAATTTTTTGAATGAATTTCTTGTTATCAGAATCTTAAACCAAAACTATCACTTTCAAATGTACTGCTGAGGGTCACACGAAAAGCTGTGCGGGCTATCCTAACTGTTCGTGCAGGCCTGCAAAGGTCTGTCCATGAATGTGCACGAACCTGGTCGAGGATGTACCACACCTATTCCCAGGGTCAAGGGTCAGCCTGTCTGTTAGTTATCTATGTGTGTGTGAGTGTGTGTTTGTGCGTGTGTGTGCACACACGAAACTAGCCACATACCTTGATGGATATACATCAATAGAAACTGTGTGCCTGTATATTCCTCTTAACTTATTTTTATGAGTCGAATACTAATAAATTGAAATACCGTTCGTTTTAAAGGTAGAAATATTTTGATTCTCAAATACATAATAGCAATTATAATTGCAAGCTAATACCACGACTTGAATTTCTGGTCAACATTCAATTAAATCTTTTCTTTTCCTTTTTAAACTTATATTATGAACATTAGTTTTCGGTGGTAAATGACGAAGAACCCCATTTGTATTGGTCAATCTTTGATTTCCTGCCAATTAATCATTCTTTTGTGATATGCTTCGAGTATAAGTCGACATTTTCTTTTCCTCTTCAATCTATCAAGAAACTAAGCTGACCAAAACAAAAAGTGTATTCCTATGAGTTGAAATCAACGAATTCGTTCAATGAATTAGAGAATTTTAATTCAATCAATATTTTACTACTTGAACAACTGGTAAGGGACATGTTTAGTACGTGTGTCTCTGTATGGAAATCAATCTTGCTCATCAACTTTATGTCTACTTTTTACATCCATTTATTTTTTTTTTTTTAGTTACTTTTTATCGGAACTTTTCCTCGTGCCGGTTCGACTTAGTACTTAATAAGCAGCGTTATACAGAGATGAAAAAAACAAACATTTTACCACCAACCCCAAAAGCTCCATGTATACCCAACTGCTCTGCCAACTGAGTCACTAATGCTCAATTAAGAGACAGAAGTCCAAATAATACCCTTCATTCCATCCTTCATCCCGTTAAGGGTGTTATTTGGATTACCTTCTAGCTTCTGGCTGCCTAAATAGCTCAAATGTTAGAGCAGTCGGGCGTATACAAATCTCATCTAGGATTTATTTTTCATTTCCAATCAACGCTGTTTGGGGGAAACCGGCTTGAATAAAGAATACCATAGAAAAGCAACAATCTTCAAAGGTAGTCACTAACTGTCCATCCTTGTAACATGTACTGCCTATCAAAACTAAAGAAACAAGGTAATATTCATGAAAAATAGAACAAACTCAAAACCAATGACTTTTGAGATGAGCAAACCAAAAGTTTCTGACAAGGTTCAATGAATGGTGTTCTTATCTCGCAGGTCATTATTGGTCTCTGATTATTCTATGAACTCATTTATGTGTAAAAGTCAATAGTCCAACAATTACTTACAGCTATGTAATTGAAAAAGATCCCTGCAGTGATGACAAGTGGTGAGCTTATCTCGCAGACTATTCTTTCGTTTTATTCTGTGTAATGTCTGATCATGGCTTTTTATAAAATTGACGAATTCTAATGCGTATCTACAAAAGCACACGACGCAGCCTAGAAACTGTTTACCATGGATTGATTAAAAAAACTTGAATGTAAAAGTATCGATGCAAAGCAAGCAATATACTAGTTAATGTTACAGACACGCCTTAGTGTGTCAAGTGATGGCTCGCTTGGCATAACCTTGTTTAGTACTGATACACTATCATATCCCTATTTAAATATTTTTCGTATTTGATTTGGTAATGTTTAACTTTCGGAATAGATAATGATAAGAGACAGCATAATGGACCGTGTCCGAAACAACTGTTTAGGGTAACCGGAGATGAAGTGAATCGGAAAAAATTCAATCGTGAGTAGAAGCCAATTTTATCAGAATATTTGTCTAAAAGGTGAGGTCAACTCTGTTGGCTTTGAGATATGTTATGTAAAGAAAGTAATACCTCTGTAAGTCAGGGGGTGGGTTTTTTCCTCTTTCTGATCCACTGTACCCCAGCCTTAGTACCCTGGACACGGTGAATCAGCATAAAGGGTACAGAGAATCAACATAAAATTGAATAATTCAAAGAATTCCCTGAGTAAAACCAACCACTCATTTTATAAAAGTATTATAGGATTGTAATGTAGGTTGGAAAATGTGATCATAAAAATCCCTCAAACATTCATTTGCAAATGTCAGTCAGACTAAAGGAACTAAAAATTACTCAGAGAGCGCATACCTCTGTCAACGCCATTGTCTTATGAAGTGATGGCGTATGGACCTTCCATAGCTCAATGCCCACCTTTTCACGAGATTTCATTGAAATTCATTGTGACATCACGGGGACAAAAATGAAATTTAGGCTATATATTGTGGTGTGGGCATATAACTACGACCAAGGAACGTTAATATTGCATGGATCCATCTTGAAATTCAATAACGTCCGTCGAAGCCTATTGGATACCCTTCTGTTAAATTTCATAGAAATTCATTGAGAACTCTCATATCGTATGGACAGACATGAATGTATGCATAAATGTATTAAAAAAATGCAACTAAGATAAAATTTCAGGATCCACCCCCAAAATATTCAACCACCTCTTCCTTATCCGATTGCCATCCTTTAACAGAAGTCCATCTAGATCCATCGAGTACTTTTAGAGATATGTGGACACAAGTGATCCACTCTGCTCCATACATACCATTGAGAAAGATAACATTACGTTTCTCGAAAGTGCAAGCACTGTAACTACAGTTAGAATTATAAATAATCCAAATACAATTTCAATTTCACCTTATATAGCACAATTAAAAAATTCTGAATAGTTCTGGCTCTATAATGGAACCAATAGTGTTTCTAAATATCATTTTTGGCTTGGAATTACATCTCTTAGCTTGCACACTGTACAGCAATGCTCGAACTGGCAAGTCTTCCACAAAAAATGGCGGATTTGAAATGATGAAGTAGTTGCTGCACTGTCTACATTTGTAGAAAATCATCATGATTCACTGAGAGATCCAATTACCTTACAGTACACTTTGATTAATGTTCTATGTGTCTGAGAATAAACACATATACAATAATTTATCATCCAGCGATATCTATCAAAGTCTTGTAATATTTGACCTTCCTCGGGAAGTAACTTCCAGACAAGATACACAACACTAATCCATTCTGGTTGAAGCTCAACACCAACATAAACTATCTTAAAATGATTACTGGTACAATCTTTACGTACTTTATGTTCTAATGACGCCGAACAGGGCAGCTTTGTTCAGCGCTGTATTTTCGAGAACATATCTGGAGCGCTAACAGGAACGAGCATAAATGTACGTATATATAACAGTACAAGATCCAACAAAATTATTTAACAAAGGTTAATTAAAAAATATGTATGAATGCAATAGTTTCTATGCGGAGCGGACAAAACTGGGTTATCTTACTGGTACGTCTTTAAGTGTGCACATATTTCTTCTTTTTTGTACATGCTGTGAAATACATTATATATTACATCAGCTGAGGTGAGCCACACAAATCTTTGTAATTAATTCATTAACATAATCACTGCACAGCTTTCCGTTCAGGCTCGATATTATTTCTTCTTGTGTCTTTGTTTGTCAGAATTTTGTTTGCACGGGAAAGGGGCGTTCCGTGATTTGGAGGGAATAAATGCAATTGCAATTAGCTAACAAAATTCACGAATTAAAATGGCGCTGAATCCTGTGTTTGTTAACGAAAGAAGATCCGACAAAGAAAGGGGAAGATTAGATATGGAGGGGGAAGGTGGGATAAGGAACGGGAAAGAAACATGTTGGAAGTAGTACCTGAGCAGGGGTTGGATTTGGGGAGATAGGGGGTCGCAGAGGGACAATGGAAATAAAGAAGGAGAAAGAATGAGAGATAGAGAGTGGAAAAA
The DNA here is from genome assembly GCA_963457665.1 of Thysanoteuthis rhombus. Classification (NCBI taxonomy): domain Eukaryota; kingdom Metazoa; phylum Mollusca; class Cephalopoda; order Oegopsida; family Thysanoteuthidae; genus Thysanoteuthis; species Thysanoteuthis major. The sequence continues at coordinate 30,607,529 of OY735233.1, read as the reverse complement.
ATGAGTGACTGCTGCTGCTGATGATGATGATCTGCTAGATACATCACTTCTCTTGCGATCAACGGAGTTAAGCAACGCCAAGCCTGGTCAGTACTTAGTTGTATAACCGCTTGGGAATACAAGGTACCGTAAACGAAAATGGTGCAACGAGTTATAGTACTTGGGGTTCTTGTCTCCTCTAAGTCTATTTCACATATTGAGAGGGGATAAATCTGTGACATGGAAAGCCCGGTCATATGCAGCTGATGACGTAGCCAGCATAAGGGCCCCGGGTAGCTAATGATACAGAGTATGGAATGACATCAGAAATATTTTCTTCAGTCCAGTTGTCTGGATTCGTCTCTTTTCAAAATTAAGAACTATCACAAAGTGGAAACTTCTCATGCATTTACGCGTCAGGTCAAGTGTTCATTGCTGGAGACTGAGTGAAAGCAGGTCGAGGAGACATTCTATCACAGCCCCCCACTCAACATTCCTACAGACCATAGCAGTTTGCAATTTCCAACCAAATATCGGGTGGCCATCGCTGATGGCTATGACAGTAAGTCTACTAGGATTCCAAGTTCTCTTCTCACCGTCCCCACCAATCATTACAGCGTTGTGGTTTGCACTGTACCAATCTTCACGAGCTATACTTTCTCATTCATTTCCAATTCTTGCAGTTAGGCTGGTGACTACAAGTCGTGTCATATTTTCAGAACTCATCTCAATGTTTGTGCAGACCCAAGTAGCGCTGTTGTTTACATAATCCCAATTGTTTCTCTAATCTCTGGCACCACCAATCTTGTTTTCAATGTCCTAAGTACCATTCCCGATGCACCTTGTATTATTGATTCTATACTGACCTAAATGCTCCACACTTGTTTCTGCTCCCAAGCCAAGTCCTTGTATTTTCCAAGCTTTCACTCTCTTCCATATTCACTTTTTGATCTGCAGGTACAGCCTCGTCTATTATTTGATAGGTTCTCTTTCTCTTGTCCAGAATACCAGGTGCAGTCTTCTTGCTTGGATGGGGCGGACAGTTTGGATGTCGAAGTCCCAGTGTAATTCGTGGCTTCTACTTTCCAGGAAGATCTCTGGTTTGAACCGGTACTATTTGTGAATGCAGTTGAATTCCAGTTGTTTTGCACAGTTACCAGTGTATAACAGTTCAGACGCTGTCGTGTCTGTTCTTGTACTCCTTCTGGGATAGTTCACCACCTTCAATGGTTATGCGGTTCACAGTCGCACCCCTTTCTCCTTTCTAAGAGGAATTTGCTGTTTTGCTTTTCTGTCTGGGTTCTGTCGATTTCCGCTTTGACATTGCTCGTCTAGAGGCATGTGTTTTTATCATTTCTTTTCACACACAGTGCATAGCGCTGACTGCCAAGCCTTCACAAAAGGCTTCAAACACAGAGTGTGAGCTGTTAAAAGGAGGGTAGATTTTGAGAGATTGCGTCCGTCTGCCTTTATGTCCAATTATTTGATATGGTATGATAAATTTTTCGGAATTGAGCCCAATGCTCCCATTACAACTGGCACGACTTCCACTTTTGCTGCTTGGTATCCCCACTCCCAAGGCATATTTTTCTACTTTCTTTGCTGCTTCGTGTGCAATGTGTTTGTCATCGCCCTCTTTTTTTTCTGTATCATGAATAATGATGTGTTATCAATCATTATTATTATTATTATTATTATTATTATTATTATTATTATTATTATTATTATTATTATTATCATTATTAGTAGTAGTAGTAGTGATAGTGATGACGATGGTCTTAAACACACTGTTTATTGCAACTATAACGGGTACTTTAATCATTATTATCATTATCATTATCATCATCATCATCATCATTATTATTATTAGTAGTAGTAGTAGTAGTAGTAGTAGTCCGAAGAAAATTGGAAAAACTAAAATAAACTCATTAATCTCTCCTATCGTCATTAGTTGTTTATCTAAATGAATTAGTTTGAAAAACAAAGGCAATATAGATCAAGGTAAATATTTTTGAAAATAGAAGGTTGGTCTGGGGATAAAGGTGTGGGCATTTAGGAGATGGTTTCATGTTAGGCCACCCATCCTTCTCAGCACAAGATTTCCCCCTATAATGGGTTCTTTTCTTCAAACCTTTGTTTATTTTCAGAATGCAATTCTCCACCCCACTAAAAATGACTTCCCCAACCCGAACCAATCGCACCTCTTTGCAACTTCTCTTTCCACGTCCCCACCAACAAATCACCACCTCCCACCTCCTATATCCCTCCATCTCTGAATAACAAGGCGTTTCCCTTTACCTTACGATACACGTTTCATCTTAGTTTTCATTATTCAAATAATGTTTATTTATTATGTCGCCCATTATTTTAAAGTCATTTCCTTTTGTCAGCTTTCCACGGGAGGGGAACTCTTCGTTTCGTTTTATTTGATTTCTAATTTTGGATTCTTCCTTTTCTTTTTTATAATCGTGAAACTCTTTTGTTCATGTTTTGCATTGTTCCGTTCCATTTAGTTTCGTTCCGTTTCACTTCGGTTCGGTTTGTTTCGTATTTTCTTCTTTCTGGCAATATATCTTTCACGTTGTTGCCTCCTATTGGTTTTGTCTTATCTCGTTTCTTGCAGTTTTGTTCTCTGTTTTTCCCTTTTTAAATACTCGGCTTTCATTATTCAGCTATTACTACTCTCTCTGATTACATTGTTATCATTATTAGTTCTATCAACGGCTGGTGCCCCCTTCTCTTTTTGTTTCTCTCTCTCTCTCTCTCTGTCTCTCTCTCTGTCTGTCTGTCTGTCTGTCTGTCTCTCTCTCTCTCTCTCTCTCTCTCTCTCTCTCTCTCTCTCTCTCTCTGTCTGTGTCCCCCATTTCTTTCATTCTCCCCTTGCGATATGTCTATTCACCTCTCACTATTACAATGTCTATCAAACGTACTTTCAGGCATCTCTAACTGATTTTTGATTCATTCCTTATCTGCCCATATATATATATATATATATATATATATTTATATATATATATATATATATATATATATATATATATATATATATATATATATATATATATATATATATATATATATGACTGTCTATAATTATATCTGTGTTCATTCCTGATATTGGTAAAAAGCCGGACAAGATAAGAAAAATAGGCTTACATCAGAAGCAGTACCAACAGCAACTCATTAACATGGAGTTAACTTGCGAGCGCCAGCCTATTCATTTTTTATGAATTTCATGTTCTTATCTATCTCTTTTAGTCTCTTCATATATATATCTCAATCGGTCTAAGTTTTTTATGATCTTATTCCAGTGTATCACAGACCCATAGAAGTGGGGTATCTATGCAATTGATTTTCTAACCGATAATCCAGGGTAGGCGACCACTGGTATTGATTAATCTTCCGGTCAAAATATGCATTCAATTTCATGAAAATCTTCAGGAGGTTTGAGCTTGAAATTATGAGACTCTGCCCTTTATTTACTTATGATGTCATTAATAGCAACACTCAAAACAGAATTCGATCTCGTTCTACAGAAAAAATATGACAGGGAAAACCTGAATCTCAATCTCTCTTTCTCTTCTCACTCTCTCTCTTTCTCTTCTCTCTCTCTCTCTCTCTCTCTCTCTCTCTCTCTCTCACACACACACACACACACACACACACACACACACTTGATTTTACCCCGAACCACTTCGAAATGATTAGAGACGTTTTTTTTCACGGTCATAAGATATAAGTCCATTTCAGTTGATATTTTCATTGTAAATCGCCCCCCATATCAATCCAAGCAATTTCAAGACACTGCAAGGTCCGGTGCAATGGCCACTTATCTCGGTGCATATACACACGGAGATTTCTCGATGCTCTTTGAATGTTCATGAAACGTTTATATAAAATTGTCCCCAAACTGCACACGAACAGTAAACAAACATTGTGGCAAGTATTGTTTGTTTCCAAACTTTAAACATACAGTTCCAAACAGTCAAACGTTACACTAGTGTAGAAAACGTTACCCAAACGTTCACTGGGTGTTTGTACACAAGCAAAGCATGTTCTGTATACGTTTATGTAACGTTCACATACAAATGATAACGAACGTTACCCAAACAGTAAGTTCAAAGCAGACAGTCATTAAACAACAGTAAACGTTAAGGCTAGTCTCCAAACGTTTATTAATAAATAATTTATTTGATAAATAAAAAGTAAACCCATCAAATAGGGTGGATTTACTTTTTTTTATATCTTTCACACCTATTTGAATCGTTTTTAACCGGACAGAATGATGATAATTTTTAATTTTATTCTATGAAGTATTTTAAATCATCATTGTTTATTTGTACGACTAATTTGTACCTTCAGCTTATTTTAGTTGCTTTTTTGTGTTTTAACCTGCCTAAACTAAGGTGACGATGAAATTTCTCTCCAATCGACTTATTCACTTGTTCTCCTTTTCTGCCAATACAAAGTTTTAAAAATCTACTTGAGGTTATATTCTTAGACACAGAAGACGAGAATAGAAATTCTTTCTTTGTTTTGAAATTTAACAAAAAAAAATCTTCTTTGCCTAAATATATCATATTGCATGGCAGGAGAAGATAATAAATAGATCAATGTTTTATCGTAACTTTTATTCAGCAGAACGTTTAGGAAAATAACCCCAGAAGTTATGCCACAGAGCCATAAAAAAATTGATTCGAATACTTCCATCGAATAAATTGAGTAAAAAGATTTTCGACACCCAATGCTGTTTTAAACAAAGCTTGTCCCCTCTCTCAAATCAAAATAAGACAAAGAATTATTTTCTTAAAATCTTTGATCCATGTATGGTTTTTGTCCCAACCCAGTCTGCAAGAGAAATAAGCCATGTCTTAGTTTCGGAAAATGTACATGAAGGAGATACTTAGATAAATGAAGTGTGGAATCAAGTATTCTAATGGTAAAAATAGAATTTATCAATAATTCTATCAGCTAACATATGCTAGAATTAAAAAAATGAGTTAAGATGACGAAGCGTGTCAGAAGTGTCGATTAAATGAATGTGCTTGGTAAATGCTTCTCTCATTTTCTTTCTTTTTGTTATTTTTTTCATAAGTTTCAGACATTTCTATAACTCGAATCAACGTATAAACTCTTTACTCATCTCGTGGCAGTGATGTTCGTCTGAATTCAGTGATAAATTTCTCTAAGCAGAATCAGTTTGATGGACCATTTTCCAAGCTAGATGTCTTCGTATTGCGCATGTGTCGACATGCTACCAGCTATCTGTTCTTGTTATGCAAACTATAACGTGTTTGCTGAACGTCTGTTTCTCGAATGGTCGTGTGAATAAATTACGGAGTTAAAAATTTAATTTACACTGAAATTTCAGCAAGGTTGAACTCATCAAAAGTTGTTCACTTTTATTTGTGCAAATGGTATATTTGGAATATTAATTACATTCAATTTAGCCACTGTTCATTTGTGCACGAACGCAAAATAAACGAAGGGTTTTATGAATCCTTTGCCGTGAAAATAATTTGTGAGGGATCTTTGCAGTTCATTTTTCAGTCAGGGTCATTAGCGTTGTTTACTGAAAACCAATATTCAACCGGTTCGACAGGTTATTTGCACGTTTGGAAACAACACAAACGTGTCGAAAAACATTATTTATGCGTTTGTAAATAATACAAACACGATACAAACAGTTACGAACGTTATTTACCCATTCGCACACAGGCCGAACGTCAGAAAAACAGTAGATAAGCGTTTGCCCACTGATAACGAACATTTGCTTCTGGGTTGGTAGATATATAGATATTAATGTGAATATATACGTATATTATGAATTGTGCGCACACACACACACACACACACACACACACACACACACACATGCACGCACACACACGTGCTGATATCTATCAATCAATCTGAATATTCATCATTTAGAAATCGTCCACCAAAATGGTCAACATGGGTTCATTCAATTTTCAAGTTGGTCAGACTGTTTGGTCACCTGACTCTGTATCAATCACGCAAACATAAGATTCAAACATCTACTTGCTCAACTTAATTTGTCTTTTATTTGTTCTGTGTGTTTTGAAAATCTCATCCTATTTGATGTATTTTTAAGGAGGGTTCAATCTTCAAAGTATGTTTACGCCAAATTGTACACCTGCTTTGTGTCCGGCAGCATTCACAATTGCTTTTTGAAAATTCCAACATTTTTAGTGGTCACTGCCAAACAAAGAAGTAAAAGAACTAGCTTTTCCATTGATTACTCCTCTTTTTCCCAATTTTGTAATTGATCAGCCTTAACACAGCATGTAATCAGAAGATGTTTGTCATATGACAGTTTCTATTGAGTGACTATACATATAGACAAATGTATACATATTTAGTCATACACTCGTACATGATAAAATCTGTGTATGTATCTATTTGGTTATTAATTATGTGTGAATGTGTTGAAAGGTGTGTATATAACTGCATGACAGTTTGCATCCGTATCATCAATACACACACGGTATATATATATATATATATATATATATATATATATATATATATATATATAAATTAAGAATGCAATATAATATAATACAATGTTCTATGTATGATTGGTTTATTTCATAAAGTGCTCCATACAATCAACATTGAAAATTAAGTTGATTTAGAGTAGAGCTTAAAATATAAAAATGGAGTAAAGATCTGCTACGCAAACACGTTTATGCTTCAACCCTGTTCTTTGCCTGAAGAAGCCCGAACAGCACGGACACATAAACGTATTTTTGTCGCGAATCCTTTCTACATTATATATATATATATATATATATATATATATATATATATATATATATATATATATATATATAATGCATAAATTGTCTCAGTTTGTAACAAACAAATGAAAACAGATTTTATCCCTTGTAGATGTTTACTCATAATGCTCAATATTTAATAGTGCTGGAACTGGCAGGAAAAGCGCGTCTGACACGAAATGTTTACATCCATGGGGTACATGTCCTTATATATATATATATATATATATATATATATATATATATATATATATATATATATATATGTAAGCAACTTTTCACAATTGCATATTTTTTTTTTAGCACTACTTCCTAAAATCGTCCCAACTTATTCATATGCTGTATCGTTTAGTGAAAGCATATTTTTGAAATCTTTATTCGTTCCCTAAATACCCTGAAAACCAGACAGCACTCAGAGAGTGCATAACACTGCCAATGACATTGTCAGGGGGAGTAATTGTGCATGGAGTCGCTCCAGTTCTTACGTAGCCCCCACCTCTTCTTTACCTCATTGCCCAGCCTTCCACAAAGTTTGATTGGAATCCATTCAGTACTTTTGGAGATATTGTGTGGAAAGACAGACCAACAGTCGAACAGATGCAACCAAAAGCATATACCTCCTTTCAACTGTGTTGACACAGTTGAAATAATTAATCTCACTTACGTATACGAAGGTAAGATTGTTTGTATATTGTGCTTACCAACCTTATCTTACATCAATATAAACACAGATTACCTGCTTCAGAAAAAGATTATGTTTCCCTAATCCCTAAAATCACATATCCAATCTTATAATGATGGTTTATCGTTTCTACATTGATGAGTTATTAAACTCCAAAAAGTGTAACGAAAGAATGGATGCAGGTCATTTTTTTTTCAAATCTAAATGATACACAAGTTATGGAATAGTGAAAACTGCATGCCTCTATCGTTAATAGTATTCAAGATATCGGACGGTTCTGTGGCCAATACATTACACCAGAGTGACCATGCCTACGGCCCTATCGCAATTATAAATTACCTACATATAAATGGAAATGTTCCAAAATGCCTTATGTTTGTTGAACTAAGCGATTCGTTTACTTTTTCATGATCTTCACAAATGTGCAAAAGTATTTTTAAATATCATCTTAATCATTTTCATCAGGAATATTCTCCTCGTACTGAGCTATAGTCCTATTTATCTCAGTCGACTGCTATCAATCTGTAATCTATAATAGTATAATTAAAATATTATTATTGCTAATTACCATAATTATAATTTTAATTATTCGTTTCCTAAGCATTATTAATTAAAATAATAGGAATATTGTTATGTTAACGTTAATTTCTATAATTAATTTTATTAATATTATTATCTCCGTTGATGTTTTTGATAATACGATATCATTTTTTGTATGTGCATGCAAAGACCGCCTTCGATGTGCAGTCACTTCTTATTTATAGAATTTATATCATAATCATTTTCAAGCATATATATATATAAATGTTATATTGAGGAATTAAATAATCAAGATATACATTATCGGGATGAGTGCGAATACAGACCCCACAACGTTATTTTTAAGTTGCAAACTGGGCTGGATTTGTTTTACTCTTCAAGTTAACGCATTCTAACGGCATTGCTTAGTTGAAAAAACTCTTTAAGTTGTTGTTGTTGTTGTTGTTGTTGTTGTTGTCTTTGCCGGCCTTTAGGCTGGATGTCAAGTCATTTTATTTGAATCAAATTGACATCTTAATTATCTTCAAATCAATGAAGCATGGGAAACTGCTCTATACTTGGTATTTTCCCCCAAAAGGTAAGAAAAACGTTTCCTTCACTTCTGAGTTCTAAAAAAAGAAAAAAAAACTCAATATTAGCTCCAAAGGGAGATAAATTAATGTAAAAATCGTCGTCAGAATATGAGATTAGCGAAAAAATCAACTTCCTAAAAAAGTTCTGTCAGGTAAAACAAAAAGGGTGACCGCTTCAGATGTAAAAAGTACAACCCTGTTAGTCAACTTAGTCATATATGTAAGATGTTCATCATCATCATCATCATCATCATCATCATCATGTCATTTAACGTCCGTCGTTGGACATACACCTTCCCCCAGGATTTGCCACACTTCTCTACCATGGGTGTCGCCGAGCCAGTACTTCCTGAACTTGTCTATCAATACTAACCCCTAAAACATGATCCTTACGTTTATTTCCCTCTATTTTAAGCATCATTTCAACTTGGAAGAGAAACAATCAAACACATTCTAGCTTTACAACAGTTGATTGAAAAATCTGCTGAATTTAACAGTCCTTTACATTTAGTTCAGTAGATTTTATCAAAGCGTTTGGTAGTTTAGATCGAGACACAGTATGGAGAGCTAAGGTAAAACTTGAATAAATAAAAGGTACATGGAACTACTAAAAGCCTTACACACCAACTCGATTGCAATAATTAAAACAGACTTTATCTTCTTGGAATCCATAGAAATTTTTTAAGGCATCAAACAAGGTGAAGTTCTAGTAGCTCTTCTATTCGTTCTGCTAGCCTCTAAAGTCAGATAAAAAATATCGAAGGAAATGACTCAGGCTACACCAGAGGAGATATCAATACTTCTAACCTGAGCTATGCTGATGACATTATAGCTTTAAACGATATCACTGAAGTCTTTCAATTTTTTATAGATGTTCTGGCGAGAAATTCCAAAGAAATAGGACTATCAATCAATATCTATAAAACAAAATGTATGTCAACAAAAAAAAAAAACGCAAACAAACTCTGAACAGTTTCATTGATGGAGAAAAAGTAAAACAAGTCTACGCTTGTAATAAGAAAAAAGTACTAAGAACCTCCAAAACAATATCAATCAAGACGAAAACGGAAATGTATAAAACATATATTATTATGTCTGTTGTACTTTATGGTCTGGACTGTTCCACGTGGAAGCAAAGATCTTTGCAAATGCTTCAAGTGTTTCAAAATCACATCTCTAGAATCATGTGACCTCTGACAATACTAGACAAGATCAATATTAGAAATCTCAGGAAACTCACTAACCCATGCTCTATAATATCTTGCCTGAATGGAAAGGAGTTAAAACTATTTAGCAATGCCAAACGTAGACCGAAAGGATTGGCCAAAGTATGGGTAGAAAAAGAAGAAGAGGGACGAACAAGCAGTGTTGGCTCGGCAAGATAAAAATATTATCAAAATATTGAATTAGATAAAAAGAAAAACAAATCCCAAAGAAATAAACAAGTAAAATGGCGATTTCTAAAAAAAATTTCATCAGAATATGAGCTCAAGTAATAAAAAAAAAAAGAAAAACACTTTCAAAAAAGTGTTATCAAAATATGACTTTTAGTAAGAAAAACAACTTGAAAAAATAGTATAATCAGAATATTAGATCAGGTAAAAAAACAATGTAGAAAATGTTATTAGAATATGGGTTTAAGTGAAGAATCAGCTTCAAAAGTGTACTTTCGGGTAGAAAAAAACCTTCTTCCAATGAAGTGCTCTCAGGATATGACTTCAAGGAGCAAAAAATCAACTTTACAAAAGTATTAAAACAATATGAGGTTAGGTAGAAAAAACAACTTTATAAAAAAAGTAGACAATCTTTGCAATGACGCATCAACCCGACCATTTTTTTAAAATTGAATCGACATTTTGAATGACTGGAAGTGGCTCTAGATTTTTACCGTTGTTCAAATAACATTATTCTCTATCTAAAAATTGAAAATTGAAAAATCTGTGTACTATAAAAAATTGAAGATTTGAATAATCAGTGTGACTATTGATTTGAATAAAAACATTTTAGCTTTATTCGGATAAAAAGAAAAGTTTGGAAAATTCACACATACGCACTTATAAAATGTGACCATCAAGTAATTTCATTGGTCATTTTTTGAATTCAAAAGTAACAAAATTGTGGCACTAAAAGTTTAATATAGTAATGAGGTACTAAAGGTCTTGTACAACAATCAGTAGTGGGGTACTGACCGTCTTGAACAACATTGCAGTAGTGGGTTACTAAAGGACTTATGCAACATTGTAATAGTAGTGGACTATAGGTCTTGCACTACACTGCAGTGGTTAAGTACTGAAGGTCTTTTACAAGATTGCAGTGAGTGATGCACTATACGTCTTATACAACTTGGCAGTACTTGAGCACTGAAGGTCTGGTACAATATTACAGTTGTGTGGTACTAAAGGTCTGCTTCAACATTGCTGTATCAGGGTACTGAACATCTGGTACACGATTTCAGCAGTGTGGTGCTAAAGGTCTTGTACAAAATTGCACGTCATATCCAACATCACAGTTGTAGGGTACTGAAGGTCTTGTCCAACATTGCAGTAATTGGGTACTAAAGAAAGAACGCACTATTTGAGATCTATTCAGAAAGTATCCAACGGTTTCAATCTTTTGTAACGTGTAATTGTTGCATCCATGTTGAATGAGCGTGGTTATTGTTTACGTCTTTTTCTCCTTTTTTGACAAAATATCGCTTCACCTGCATCCGTCAGTCTATACATAGTTCAAATTTATCTTCCTGTGACTGTGAATAGATTTCAGACCGTGAACAAGATTAAAGAGAATGCAATGAGGCAGGTAATGGCTATCGCAAAAAAAGACTTTGCATACTATTTAGAAAGCGAGAGGGACGATGAGTTTTATCGGTCTTTATGGTGAATTCTGTGGGGAACTAAGGTACTATTACTTTAAGTAGGCTATTTTTACGTTGATAAATTTACCTCCAAAACAATTTTGCTTACCATCGTATAACAGTAGGTTTCTAAATTTTAATTGATTGGTCCCCCCTGATGGGGAAAAACGAACTGTTTGATAGACGAACAGACTTCATCATAATCAGTCTTTTAACGCTGGCCGTTGGATATAAAGCAAGATTCGCCAATATCTCTTGAACCAGTTAAGATCGTCTCGCCATCTTTCTGTCGATCACTGTTTCCCATGCAATCTCTGGGGATCGACGCCTTGAGTTGTGCTATACTGCTACTCTACCGTGTATTTGACTGGTGATCTGAAATAAGTCTCAGCAATTAAATCAATCTTGATAATCATTCAGTCATGTCATGTATTTTGTCTTATCTTTCTATTCATTGCATTTCGTCCTTAAAACTCAATAAAATCATTTAACTTCAATCGATTGCATCATTCTACATAATTAATCATTGAATTTCAAAGTCATCAATACCTCTCATCAAATAAAATTTTGATCTCAAACTCAGGTTCCAGACTCCAAAGGGGTCAAGTAAATATTGTAGTGTGTCAGGGGGGGACATATTTATATTTCTTGAAAATGATAATAAGGCCAGTATACTTTTTTTATCTTTATACAAAAATGTACTCCCTCCGGTGATTTTTGGGAAATAACTCGACCCAATTCACTATTTTTTTTTTCAAATTTGTTCTAGTTACATTTGAGTAATTCAGTTTTAAATACTTTTTTTAAATGGATACGGTAGAAAGTATTATAGATTTTGAATACGTTAAGATTTTTTTCATCATTTGTTTCCATGTTCAGTTACTAATAGGTTGAGACTTACTATGTTTAGTTATCATCTGGTTAGGGCTTTCTATGTTTAGTTAGTAATAAGTTAAGACTTTCTATGCTAAGTTAGTAATAGGTTAGAACTTTCTATATTTAGTTAGTAATAGATTAGGACTTTGTATGTCTAGTTAGTAATAGGTTGATACTTTGTATGTTTACTTAGTAATAGGGTAAGACTTTGTATGTTTAGTTAGTAATAGGGTAAGACTTTGTATGTTTAGCTAGTTATAGGTTAAGACTTTGTATGTTTAGTTAATAATAGGTTAACACATTGTATATTTAATTAGTAATAGGTTAGGACTTTGTATGTTTAGTTAGTAATAGGTTAGGACTTCGTATCTTTAGTTAGTAATAGGTTAGGACTTTGTATCTTTTGTTAGTAATAGGTTAGGACTTTGTATGTTTAGTTAATATTAGGTTAACACATTGTATGTATAGTTAGTAATAGGTTAATACTTTGTAAGTTTAGTTAGTAATCGGTTAAGACTTTGTATCTTTAGTTAGTAATAGGTTAGGACTTTGTATGCCTAGTTAGTAATAGGTTAAGACTTTGTATGCTTAGTTAATAATAGGTTAAGACTTTGTATGTTTAGTTAATGATAGGTTAACACATTGTATGTATAGTTAGTAATAGGTTAGGACTTTGTATCTTTAGTTAGTAATAGGTTAGGACTTTGTATGCATAGTTAGTAATAGGGTAAGACTTTGTATGTTTAGTTAGTAATAGGTTAGGACTTTGTATGTTTAGTTAGTAATAGGTTAATACTTTGTATGCTTAGTTAGTAATAGGTTAAGACTTTGTATGCTTAGTTAATAATAGGTTAAGACTTTGTACGTTTAGTTAATAATAGGTTAACACATTGTATGTATAGTTAGTAATAGGTTAGGACTTTGTATCTTTAGTTAGTAATAGGTTAGGACTTTGTATGCATAGTTAGTAATAGGGTAAGACTTTGTATGTTTAGTTAGTAATAGGTTAGGACTTTGTATGCATAGTTAGTAATAGGGTAAGACTTTGTAAGTTTAGTTAGTAATAGGTTAGGACTTTGTATGTTTAGTTAGTAATAGGTTAAGACTTTGTATGCTTAGTTAGTAATAGGTTAATACTTTGTATGCATAGTTAGTAATAGGGTAAGACTTTGTATGTTTAGTTAGTAATAGGTTAGGACTTTGTATCTTTAGTTAGTAAAAGGTTGAGACGTCGTATGTTTAGTTAATAATAGGGTAAGACTTTGTATGTTTAGTTAGTAATAGGTTAGGACTTTAAAGATGATAATCGAGCTGAAGAAAGTCGAACACTGCAGATACCCAGAACGACGATCCTGAGTAACATCCTCAAAAGAAGAAGATTCACTCTGGGTTGGCAACCTTTCAGCTGAGAAAACTCTACCTTCAAGAACAAGAAAATTTCATTAATCCTTAAAAGAAAAATATACAACCAATGCATCCTCCCGTAGAGAAGGAGCTGGAACCAAAAGATTAACCTCCAAACTGAGAACTATGCAATATGCATGGGAAAGAATCAATATCACATGAAAAAATCACAAAAAAGTACAGCAGAAAATGTATTTATTTTGGTGATATTGTGAAACAGCTGAAAAAAAAAAACAGGAGTCAGAGACATTAAAAAAAAAATCAAATGGCAATGGGCTGATCATATTGTAAGAATGTCAAACGAATGCTGGACATCACAAACCACAGTGTAGATCACCAGAGATCATACGAGAAATTGTATTTGGCAGAAAATTATATAGCGATACAAACTAGACAAGCTCTGCAATGGCCTTGATAGAGAGGTTTGGCAAATATTGAGGAATGTCCCTATCCAACGACGGTTGCTAAAAGGATGATGATAATGATGATTTATAAAGAGAGCCTGCCAAAAAATCGCCTCTTTAAAAGGTGTCGCCACTGAAAAAAAAATTGAGAAACCCCTGTAGTAAAACACCTTAAAGCTAAAATCTCTGCAAATTTTTGATCTACTGAGTAAGTTATTCAGGCGTAAATGGGCTGATTTTGATGGCAGAAAACATCATTTATCGCTTCAATCTTATCGATCTCAGCCGGGTTCATTCAGTGGGGAAGGACTTTGCATTATTGAGCATCGTGAAAAGAACAGACTCATTTCAAGAGGATAAGTAGGATGGCCACATGACCCTGTATCTACTAACGGCATTTGGTATTCCTAGACGGTCACCCATCAAAGTACTAATCATGCTCAACATTGCTTAATTTCGGTGATCCTATGAGAACAGACCCGACGCAATTCTCCCCTAGTTTTTGATGTTCATGATTTCTTCCTCGCATCATAATGGACGCCGACATCTCGCAGATTATTTTTGCTTTAAATGTGCCACTTGATCAGACCTTTTGAAGTTTTGAGAATTTACTGTTACGGTTAGAAGATCGTATAACGCCAAGTTATAGAACCGATCACCCTTTGAAAATGACGATTTGAAATCTTGGCTTTTACAAGGGTTCAAACACCCAAAGTAGCATCGATGGCATCGATCTTAAGCATTGAGCAAGTTTTTGTAGATAGATAGATTGAGAGAGGATTGGAAAGAGAAGGGCATGCAGTCAGTACACATTAATACATCTTCATTCAAATGCAATGGTGTTTTCATCAGACGGAACAAAACATTCAATCCACTTAGGATTGATTCAACTTTAGATTAAAATTGTATAAACATTTAAATTTTAAATACCCATGCCATTATATATCGAATGTACTCGCACAGGCACACACATACGCACATATAAACATACAAATACGACTATATATGAAACCATGTGCCAACGTGTTCCACTTTGTATGTATATGTATATGTATATGTATGCATATATTTCCTTGCATTTCCATAGACACGCACATATTGAGTAAAACGGTCATTATACAGAAATTCTTAAATTCAAATTGCATTTATATATATATATATATATATATATATATATATATATATATATATATATATATATATATATATATATATATATGTAATTATGCGAGTACACAACCATGCATATATGTATATGTATATTAGCGCGTGTAATTATACATATATATAATTATGCATATGGACAACTACATATATGCTTGAACATATAAACGTGAAATGCCGTCTGTACGATCAACATTATGCGAAATTTCTCTAAGACAAAACGAAATATGACACATTAAAAAAAAGAAGCGAATTATTTTAAACTTAATTTTTTTCAACGTTTCTATTTTATTTTTCAAACATATAATTATTTTGTCTGCTGGGAGACTTTCTTCAAAAATCCTACCATTTTCTTTTGTTCGTTTTTTTCTTTTGTTTTTGTTATTTTGGTAATTGTTTTTTTCTTTCACATCTTTTATTCCCGACTTTCAATTTTCTTTCTATTTCTCCGTTTTGTTTTCCGCGGACATTTTTTAAGACTTTTTATTCCTTTGCATTTTAATTGTTACTTCTTCTTTGAATCTAAATTTGCATACGTTTGTATAAAACTTTGCATCACAATTGGACTTAACGAATTCGATTGTTGCTGGCTCACCGGATAGGCAATGATTATTATGATTTTATTCAACTCGCTATCCCTTTTGCGGCTTCGGGCTGAGGAATATTCATTGAAGAAATTACGAGCGATATTTCTGTTGGGGATAGGCTTGGTGTAAAGGTTTGAATAACGTGAATTACAGATCTCCATTGGTTGATTGGTCGGGATACATGGTTAGGCGTTCGTGTGGGTGGCGGAACAGACATAATCCACTGTAAAGCTGTCGGCTGATCCCTGGAGAGGGATTTCGTTCAGGGGAGAAAGAAGGAAAAGCTTCAAGTGAATATTTAAAAAAATAGAAGAGGAAGGAGCAGAAGAAAGGCAGGAGGTGGTGCACAAGAGAATGGTAGATGAGAAAAGAAGGAAAAGCTTAAAAAAGAAACAAAAAATAGAAAAGATGAAGATAATAAAAGAGAGTGGGTGACGAAAGAGATTTAAAAGGGAGAGAACGACAAACATGAGAAAAGAAGAAAAAGCATGGGAAGGAGATAAGAAAACATTGAAAAAAGGAGAATAGGTGAAGAATGGTGAGGAAATGATTAAGAAGATAAAAAATAAAGAAAGATGCAGAAAATAAATTCAATTAGACCGTGATGAGGAGAGAACGACAGTGAATTGGAAAATACCATAAAAAGAAGAAAAGTGAAACGAAAGAAAGTTGAATGAAATAAAGAAAAGGGGGAAGAAGGAAATAATGGAGAAAGGATAAACCGAAGAAGTGGAAATGAGTGAAACAAAAAAGAAGAAAGCGGATAAGAAAGCGATATGTGAGAACTAAGAGACTAGAAGAAGAAGAAGAAGAAGAAGAAGAAGAAGAAGAAGAAGAAGAAGAAGAAGAAGAGAGAGAGGGAAAGGGTAAGTATAATTACGAGAAAAGGAATTTTAAAAAAAGTCCAAGATAAGAAAGTAAAAGGAAGGAAAAAAAAGGAAAGAATGAGAAGTTGACAAAGAAATGGAGATAAAAGGAAAGGCTATTCAGAAGGAAAACGAAGAAAAAATAAATACTCAAATGGGAAGGAAACTGAATAGAAAAAAAAGAGTAGGGGTCACGTAAAGAGAGAGAACAAAGAAAAATATTGATGATGATGAGATGAAGAAGGAAAAAAAGAAGATCGGATAAAAGAGGAAAAACAAAGGTTGAGATAGAAAAAGGTTGGATGAAAGAGAGAAACTAACAAACAAAAGAAAGACAGGGTGAAATAGAGACAGAAAGGAAGAAAGAGTATTTAGGTAAAGGACAACTGAATTAAATTTATGTTAAAACTTGAAAAGCACCGAAATCAAAAAGAATGAAAGTTATGTACAAAATGAAAGATAAAAGTTTTAGCATGGTTATAAAATTATCAGAGTAGAAATAATTCCCGCTAACAGCAGTTATGGCGGGAACCATGGCGATGTCGGGTAAGACGATGGTATCAGCCATTACGACACTGAAACCATCAGAGAAAAAAAAACGAATCACATTCATATACAAAAAAAAAACAAGATAAATGTAAAGACAAATGAAGGAAAGAAAGAATGACAACCTGGCAAGGAAAAGAAAAACGAATAAAAATTCTGTAATAAACGAAGGATAATTCGCATTATTCTTGAGTAAAAATTATGAAAGAAAAATAAAAATGTAATAATTTCTATTTTTATAATTTACCGCGCTCTCGAAAAGTTGTTTCTCTTTTTATTCGTTCTGTTTTGAATTTTAATTTTATTTTAAAAGAAACCTTATTTGCGTATTCGTGCATGTGTGAGTATGTTACATGGCACATGTCTTAGAAGTAGTGCTTTGTGGGCGTATGTACATAAATAGATATGCCCATGTGTGTATTCTAAAATGTGTACACGTATAGACGAAAGTTTAACTGTGTTTTAAAAAAGATATTGATAATAATAAGTTTATCCAAAGATTCTTTTTTTACCATTTCTTCTTTTTCTTTGAATTCTTTTTAATATTTCCTCGAATTGGGAATTACGAGAATGTCTCTGTTGTATGGCTTTTCTATTCTGTTAAGAATTGTAAAAAGAGTTCTGGAAGTTTCTGTTCGGTCCTTTTTGGTGTATTCCCTCGTTTGCTCGCTGCTATGTCCGCCATGTTTGGTGTTGTGGAAAGAGAATGGAACGCCATTAGCGCTGAGGATTACGGACTAAAAGAAGACAGAAAAATATAAATCGTTTGCTAAGTTGGTCTTCAAAGGAGGTAAAACGACGTCATCATTTTTATTTCATCCACTTTCTTTTAATTACTCTCTTTGTATCTCTTTCTCTCTATCTCTCTCTCTCTCTCTCTCTCTCTCTGTCGCAGACATTCTCTCTCTCTCTCTCTCTCTCTCTCTTTCTCTACGTCATGCTCTATTTCAAGTGTTTTCTCTTTATCACTAATGTATAAGTATATTTATGTATATATAGGGAGAAACAGAGAATAAGAGAGAGAAAGAAATAGATTGATGGATAGGTAGATAGATGGGTAGATAGATAGATAGATGCATACATTGGGAGAGAGAAAGCAAAGAGAGTTGTACATTATTATATAGAATGTAATGAAAATATGCTTTAACTGATCGAGCAATACGTATATAGACAGATAGACAGACAGACAGATAGATAGATAGATAGATAGATAGATATAAACAGACAGACAGATGGATAAATAGATATATAGATAGATGCTGCTGAATACTTAAGCGATGTATTTGCTTTTAAACAGGTTTTGTTAAATGTCATCGAATGAGGCAGGCTATGAATGAGATTTTTATTTTCTCATATACTCGAACACATTCCTGAAGATCTTTGTTCTGATGACATAATTTTTCCCCAGTTAACTTTTAAGAAAGTCTCTGAATCACTATCAGATGACACGAAATACACAACTAAATACTACAAATTAGAGTTGAGTAAAGATAAATAGAAAGAGTAATGCTAGGAATAACCCAAAGAAGAAATCAGCACGAGTCCTGGACAAGGCCAAAGTAAACCATTTCACAGAAGTGATTAAGCGATAAAAAAAGACGGTTCACAATGTTGGTTGAATGTATCAAATGGAGAGCAAACAAAGTAGAGAAGACAGGCAGAAGATGGAAAGATGATATAAAACGATTTGCTGGTAAGACATGATAATGATTAGCACAGTCACGGTCAACATGGGAAGACTTTTCTCAGCAGTGGACCTGAATTAGATGATGGTGGTGTTGGTGGTGCCTAAAGAGCTTGATATTTTTGACAACTGTTCTACCTATTTGATTACAACATTCAGGAACTCGTCCAGTATTATGAGGAGATGGCTATCATTAAACAGTCCTGCCCTGCCATGTGCAATAATGTTTCCATTATCTTTTCATCAAGACGCGTGTTAAAAGAATGAGACATGATCATTCTATCCCAAAGTTCAGATGCTTTTCTGTATATCTTTCACATTCACTGAAAAACCTGAAATGATTGTTGTACAATGTTTGTGCAACATCAAGAGATGAAGGAGCGAAAGATTGAGGAAGGACAAAAGAGACAAAAAGAAATATACGAGAGGGACCAGAGGAGAAAGAGAAAAGGAAGCAATAGGTGATAATGATGAATGGAAAAAGAAACAGAAGGAGAGAAAATTAGTAGGAATAAACGATGATGAATGAAAAAAGAGAGGAGAGAAGAGAACGAGAAAGCAGAGAATGGAAGAGAAAAAGAGGAACGAAAATAAAAAAGCATAATCAAAGGAAAGAGATCAGAAAGAGAGAAGACCATGCAAATGAAAGACGAAGAGAAGAAAAGAGAAAGAAAAACGTCAAAGGTGAAGAGAACATATTCACTCGTATGTCTGACTCAGAATCACAATTCGACAGGGATCGAACTCACTTCAGTAACAATGATGGATGGAACTAATTTGCTGACCATTGCTTCATGACCGATACGATGATATCTATGAAACAGAATTCGTCAGCAGCAGTAACAGTAGCAGCAGACTTTTAATGTCCGTCGTTTGACAAAGACCACGATTTGCCTAATTTCGTGATCGTGGGTGTTGCAGTATCAATATCATCTGCTTTTTTGCCGGCGAAAATTTCACACATGATCTCCTGGGATCTGCGAAAGAAAAAGAGAGAAAAGAAATAAGAAAGAGATGAAGATGTAAAGAAAGACAAAGGGGGAGGAGGAGAGAGAGAAAGGAAGAATTGTTCACAACACAAGAAAAAAAAACAAATTGGGAAAAGGCAAAGACAAAAGAAATGATACGAGGAATGTTTTCAAGTTTTGCCTCTTTATTCATTCTGAACAGAACTTTTAGAACTGGGACGATGCATTTACGAAGTTTCATTTCTGATTAATAACCGTATGGCAGATAAGATGACAGGGTCGTCTTATATGACGGATACAAAAACAGTGAGTGAACCTCAAGCTAAAACCATGAAATTTAGACTGAAATAATGGCTTCGAATTATCTTAAGGTCGTCTTCCTGTAAACATATACGGTCATATACTCCTTTTCTCGGGGTTAACTTCTTTTAGTAGATCTGAAAAGTATAGCAGATCATTTTTTTTTTAAATATTTTTGACAATTATCCATCTGATGACATTTTCATCTGCATTTCGTTATTTCGACGATGCTCACTGAAGTTCCAGATGTAGATAGAACAGGCTAGCCTATCTTGAACGAGATGTTGTAGATGATAGCTTCAGCCGTTCCTGTTGGGGCTCCATCAATCACGTTACTACATACTCTGTCAGTTTGCAAAACGTGAAATAGATTTAGAGGTGAAAAGCACCGAAGTGGTGTCACTCACTTCACATATGACAGAATTCAGCTTCAAACTTTCACTAGAAGACACCATGCTACTTCATGAATGTGAGAAAACAAACACATACGTTTCATAATGCACATCCAGACACATGTGTCAGAGTGGATGAGATGTGTGTGTGTGTGTGTGTGTGTGTATGCACGGTGATTGGATTAGAGTACGAGTGCATGTGTGTGTGTGTGTATGTGTGTGTTTACATGCATGTATGTGGGTGTGTATGTGTGTGTGTGTCAAATCTTCTTCGGTTCAGATATGTAACAATTTTACACGAGCCAGAGATACGATATTCAAAATCACGTTGGAAAAGAAGGAAGCCCTCTCCTTTCTTTCTTCCTTTCTTCCCCTCTTTCTTCCTTTTTATTTATCAAATCAACGTATCCCCACGAATGGACCGATCAACCAGCCAAGTGGGCTACAGATTCTTCACTCTTTGCGTGTCCGTGTGGATGTCTCTATGCATATCTATGTGTTTAGGTGTGTATCGCCAGATCACATTTTAGTGGTCATAGCCACAGCCTTGACATTTTACATGAGTACACCACTAAGTACAATTTAAAACGTTTTTTGTTCTATCAAAGAAGTCACTTTTTTGAGGATCTCTATGTTCATTTTGGGACAAGCCATGCTCAAATCTGGTGCTGGTATTTCTTTTGGGTAATTTTGATAAAAGATCTATTTCTTTTGAAATGATTTTAGATAGAGGATTTTTCTCCTGATGATTTTAGATAACTTTTTAGATAAGTAGTTCTGGTACAAGCTATGGTGATCTACTTATCCAATGTACGGATATTTACTTATCTATTCAACATCTTATTTATTTGTCTACTTTGTTGTCTTTTCGTCTGACCATCCTAAACCAAAATTTAACCCTATTCCGATCATTCAATAGATTCTTTTTCCTCCTTCTCTAAAAGCTTTTTTCTTTCCTTTTTCTTTCTTTCTTTATCTCTTTTTCTTTTTTGTTATCAATTTATCTCCCCTCTCTGAAACTCTTTTTTCCTCCTCTCTTCTTTTCTTGCTTCTCGCTCTTTCCTTCCCTCTATCATTCATCAGCCTCTTTCCTTTTTCATTGCTTCTTCAGGATTTATACTCAACAATGCTTGAGAAAGGAATCCACAAGTTTTACATTCATCTAAAATATAAGTTCCATATTTTCAATGCATATTTGCGATTATAAATAATACAGATTTGGATAGTCACTCATAAGAAACCGTCTCGTGAACAACATTTTTTTTTTTTTTTTGGTATGCCATGTTTGGTATGATCAATTAAAAAAATTGAAAAAAGAGTGATTAATGTATAAGTTGCTTTTTTCGGTGCTGAAATCACTGGAAAAGTCTGGAAGAAAAAAACAAGTGTAAAAGCTGTTCAATACTAACTAAGGAACCAATTTGTTATAAATTTACATTGTAAATTGAACCCCACTGAAAAAAAAAAAAATTCGAGAAGAATTTTAAAAAGGGTCAAATTTAGATATGATAAGGTGTAAATATTCAAATTTCCAGCCTTCCAGCTCCCTTGTTGCGGCCTGTACGCACGATGCATGCATACACAGCTTGTTAGCCAGGACAACTTGGAAACTGAAGAAGCCTTTATTGACGGTAACAGTTTTCGTTGATGGTTACTAATATGAATGGCAATTGAATAATACAGTGTAGAGAAAAAGTGAATCTATAAAATTCGTCTTTATTTTTCTATAAATATATTTAATTATATATATTTGTATGTGTATATACTATCCAAAATATTCATACATATTTGTATATCCACTAATATATATATATATATATATATATATATATATATATATATATATATATATATATATATATATATGTATATATATACATGTATGTATGTATGTAGATATAAAATTCGGGAGGTGGAAAGAACAACGAAACATTTTGTCAAATATTTGCATATATATATATATATATATATATATATATATATATATATATACTTTAATTGCTTGAGGACGAACCGAAATACAGTATAAAATGATATATATACACGTATATATATCGCATATTCTTTATTTAATCATATATATATACATAAGCCATTTTAGGCTTTCGGGCGTATAGATGTCGATTGTCTTCTGCTCAGTTAGCATCAACTGAATAGCCTCAGTTCTTTCTGCAATCCCAATTCCCCCAAACAAATTTCCAGGTCGTCTAAGACTCTACCCTGGGCTCTGACCACAGTCGGCTTTACCATCACTCCATGTTCTTCAACTTCTTCAAACCTCCGACACGGTCTAGATATTAATCCAACTCTATTCAGGGTTGAGCACTCTTCAAGTGAGGTAACTCATCCATTGTAAGCTTATGCAATGCTCTTCCATAGGAATAAAGCTCTCTGGTGGATGAGGGATTTCTGTGAATAAATATATCGCTTAAATTCAGCCTTACTGACTGTCCAGTTCCGTAGTTCAGAGGTAGGATATCAGCCAGCGGTCTGAAGAGAAGGTTTCAATTCTGGATGGGATAATGGAATGTCTATAGCCACACTGAAAAGATGTAATACATCGAAACAGCTGTCTGTGGATGACACAATATATATATATATATATATATATATATATATATATATATATATATATATAGGGTGCGTGTACTAACATATTATATCTGAATGGTTATACTTTTGTGCACATGACTACAGATTCATATAGTGGGTGTTAACCAACAGATATTCATTTATACGTATATGTATACATACATATGTGTGTGTGTTTGTATGCGTGTGTGTGTATATTGAGTGGATTTCCCAAACTCTCTCGAATATTTCTTTATATATTGTCTATACACACACACACACACATATATATATATATATATATATATATATATATAAAGAGAGAGAGGGGGAATGCATAAATAAACATGTCATGTCCTTTTGACATGTACATAAGAAGAATTATAATTATGAATGTGCGTATGTATTTACTCAACACATACATACAAGTCATGTGTGTGCTGCTCATACATGTAGATATGTATGTGTGTGTTTGTGTATGTACACATAAAGAGAGAATGATAAGTGCGAGATAGAAAGACACTCGTATAGATGAAAGTGATGATGTATGTGGATTTGTATAAATTTGCATAATGCTCACGTCTGAATATCCTGATATACATATATCTTGATATACATACGTACATACAGACATACGTACATATATATATATATATATATATATATATATATATATATATCGTCATTTGAGTGTTCTTATCACTAGCTGCTTTTTATTTCCTTAATTCATTTGAGAAGAAAGCCTCTAGTGATGAAATTATCTGATTTAACTCAATTTCAAATGAATTACTATCTGCAGAGATGGGCAAACATCAAACTAAAAGTAATTACATTCGATGTCTTAGTGTACCGTCACATAATTACATAAACATACAAAATGTCTCCCATAACAGAGGATTCAGCAATCATCTGTCAATTGTATTTATTAGAAGATGTCAAACAAAACTGTCATAAAAAATGTCAACATAAGTTTCTTCCGTTTGAAGCCTGGTCCGGCTGGCTGGCTATGCATTTATGTATATTCATATATATATATATATGCATAGCCAGTCAGAATATATGTATGTATCTCGACTACACGCTGTATCAATTGGAGTAGAAGGCTGAAGATTTAAACATTTACTCCTTATTATGTCCAGAAAAAAGTTCCTCCTCTGAATAAGGTTTTTTGTGGGAGTTCAATTTGCAATGTATTTTAATGCTAAACTGATCCCTTTTTCAGACTTATTTGGTGACCACTTCCCAAAATAAATCGGAAGTGTTAACAATCATTGATCTCCCTTTTTCCACCAAGAATCTCAAATCTCCAAATCGTTGTTAAGGTTTTAACTGATCCTTTGTCCGACTCATCCAAAAATATGTCTACTCTACTTTAAACAATGCATAACTGTGAGCGGATAGAAATTTTCAAGAGTTGTTTATGCTTGTACATTGATTATTTATACCACGTGGTTCGACGTAAACTCAGTGCCATTATTTAATTGCCAAACTTCGTAAATATGATTGATTGAACCTCACTTAAGAGTTCATTAAGCTTTCAACTCACATAGCAAATAAACCAATCACTGATATGACACAAAACAATTTCTGTTTAATAGCTTGATATTGATGCGTCATGAAACATAACTCAAACAAAACCCATCAAAACATTTTCATTATCGACATATTTTTTCGAAAACAAACCGAGGAAAAAATTGTGAATTTCTTTATAATTTGCATTTCTAAAACGCATAGTCCGAATATGCAGTGTTGTCTAACGTTGAAAGAGAGTACTGGTAGTCCTTAACAACTTTTGGGACTTGTTGTTGGATTCTGATAATTGAATGGAAACATGACTTGAACCAGAGAGTTCTCAATTGATGTAATGGAAAGGATTATGAAAATCCTTCGAGAAGGAAATCCGACTTGGAATGTGGCAAGAGATATTGGTTGTTCCTAGTCAGCTGTGTTTAAAATTTGATGCAAATATGAACCAAATGAGGAAAGTTATGAAGATAAACATATAGCTAGACCCAGAACGACATTAAGGCATCAATATGAAAAAATTCTTCAAAAAAAGAAAAATGCTTCAAACGAATGAAAAACAAAGGGTCAAAAACAACAGTCAGTGTTTTTGACAGAATGGTGAGACATTGGCTGAATGAAATGGAATTTAAATACAGAAAAAGCAAACAAAACTACAATAACGCCTAAACAAAAGAAAACAAGATTACAATTGGCTAAAAAAGCAATCATGAAGTATGGATGATTGGATGAAAGTGATATTCATGAATTTATATTTTCAACTCTTGTCTGGAGTCAAATGACACAAATTCAATTAACAGCCTGAAGGAAACAAGCAAACATTCCACCTCATCTATCTTATGGGCTTGCATATCAGGTAAACGACCATGAAAGATCAATAGTCGATGCACTGGTGCACATTGAAATCTTGGACACTTTTCTCACTCCATTGTTAGAAAACAGATTTTGGTGATGATGAAGTAACTTTTCAAGATGATAATGTATCTTGCTACTGAGCAAAGAGAGTTAAAACTTTTCTTCAGGAAAGGCAAATAAATTCAACGACATATTCAGCAAACAGTCCAGATCTCAATGCTATTGAAAATATATAATGAAAACATTTTTTTTTTAATTGTCCATGGCGAGTCTCCGTCCTGCAAGGTAATCTGTTTACCACTATTAGAGCAAATCGGAAGCATCTTGATTTCGAATATTGTTTTTTTATTTGTGAAGTCTATGCCTCAAAGAATACAGGCCATCGAGGAGCCCATCCCTCTTTAGGCTGGCATATTCATTTATTTATTTGTTTGTTAAAAATATCCAAATTATTGAATAATCACAGAAATGAAAATTCAAAGAAATTTTTTCTCATTTTTGAATTCGTTGGCACATTTGTTTAATTAAATTTCTTAAATCTTTCGAAATTTAATAATTTTTATCTGATTAAAAAAGAAATAATCTAGCCCAAGGTTTTCATTCGATTTTCCACGCAAAAGTCTCCAAGAACCCATCAGTCCTGCCTCGTTCGTTTTCTAGTTCTTGTTTTAACTACGTTCATCTCTCGAAGAATCACGTTCGCATCTCGTTCAACCACATCAATTCACGTTTCTTTCGGCCATCTTGTTTACTCTTTCTATCTCTCTATTATTAAAATAAATTGACTTTTTAAGCTAATTAAATTTATATAATCAAGTTTAAACGATTTAATCACAGCGAAAATTAATTAATCGATAGATAAATAAATAAATAAATGACGCTACGGTTGTCAGAGTGCCAATTAAGGCAATTATCTTCTGCACCAGAATTGATTTGTTTCAAGACGAACAATATGAGATATGTGAATTACGAACGAGATTTCACATCTGATTCCAAATGATCGTGTTTGATCCGTAAATTAGTTGATTCGAATCAAATCAGATGAAATCAATTTTTAATTTTATTAAATTTGTATATCTCGCATCGGATCAAAAGCCTTAAACATTTTCTTTCTCACTATACTGCCTTTCTTCACATAATTTCGCTCATTTCTTTCTTCGTTTTTCTTTCTTTCATTCATCCTTCAGTTTTCTTTCAATATTCTCTTTTCATTGTTTCATTTTATTTTTATCGTTTTTTCTATATTTCTTTTTATTATTTTTTCTTCGCTTCTTATCCTTCCATTCCTTTTTCTATTCCTGTTAGAAATCGTCAAACAAAATCTCCTCCAAAACAGTAAACATAGGCTTCTTCAGCTTTTAAGTTAGTCTGACTGATTATGAATGTATCATGCGTATCACTGCACCAATCAAGTTACAGGGTTCAAAATTCGAACACTCACTCTTTGTTCTGTCAAAAAAAAAAACCCAACTTTAATTCCTCTTTTCTAGTGGGTTGTTCAATTTGCCATGTAATTTCATACTAAACCGAGGAAACAATTGTGAATTGCTATATAATTTCTATTTCTAAAATGCATATCGTCTGGATATGCAAAGTAGTCTGACGTTAGTTTGTGTCCAGGAGCATTCAGACTTCCCGAGAAAGGCGAGATAATATAATTGGAAGAAAGGTAATCAATGGGGTCATTGATCACTTTTTTTCCAATTTCTAATTGATCACTCAAACACAAAAAGTTGGTCATGTGACAGTTTCTATTGAAGGACTAACTATCTATTTTTCTTTGTCTCACACCTTTTCATCTTTTGTTTTATCTTCTTCTTTCAAATCCTCCATGCTATTTTTTTTTGTCTTTTGTTGTCAAACTCCACTTCAAGTTTGGAATTGACTATATGTTTCCTACGTAAGAAGAACATGAACAACAATCCTCACCAAATAGGGAAGTAAACTCTCCACTATGACACTGCATTAAGCCAAACCTTTATATATATATATATAGAGAGAGAGAGAGAGAGAGAGAGAGAGAATTACCATTTCCTTTCTGTGATTTGATATCATGAACCTGTGATCGGAAGGCGGCTCTTGTACCAACTGAACCAAACTGAGAAGTCTTATATACCTACGAATTTATTTAATCATTATATATACTTTGCAGAGGTTGGAGCAATCATCTTCGGTCGGTAGAGGAGTGGGAATGGAGCTTGACACTGCAGCAGCCAGGCTTGTCCTTTTTATTGACTTTTTTGTTTTTGTACACAATCTCATTTTTGTTTTATCTCCTTTCATATTTCCCCAACATCTCATCTGATTAATTTCTTCGATTCCTTCTTTTCGACAGAGGTGAGGGGGGTGACCAATAAAAGTTCTCCAATGTTTATTTGCATATTACTATCAGTGCATTCCCTTTCATAGATCGCCGTGACCCAGTGGTAAACAGCTCATCTCTGATTCGGTCGGCCCTGATTCGATCCTCAGCCAAGTCATTCCAAAGTTTGAAAGATGGTGCTCAATGTCGCTTGGATAAAGAGATTACGGCCAAATCATGTAGGGTAGACCGGTCATCGTAAGATCATTGGAGTTAAGAAACGTTGAACGAGGTGTCGTAAACAGAACAAAGCTTCCATGGACCTGGCAAGCTGGAAGTAGGCCTTTCTGACAGTCGCTTTGTGTGCCCAATTTCAAGTTGTATCCTTCATCGTCATATATCACTAATCCATATAAATCGTTTTAATAATCAAAATGTGTTCTTTTCTCTGATATTCAATGTTTACTTTTAGATTTGTTTGTAGACTGTGTACACCCTGAAAACTGAAGATGAAAAAAAGAATTGTTTATGATCATCCTGCACAAGTATAAATAATGGTCAAAATGCGTCTCTAACAACTTCCAATATTAACCTAAATGAGATGAAGGAACAACCTCTGATCGCACAGTACGGTGTCGATTTCAAAACTTTCAAAGATGAAGAAGGCAGGGGACGGCAATCTTCAAATTAAAAATGAACAACTGAAGGCGTTGACATAATCTACGCCAAACTGTCAGAGAAATATCACAGATACCTGGCGTTGCTATAATGATGATATTGACCCATATGAGGGAAAATGGAAAAGAGGAAAAGCTCGATCAGCTGGTTTTATATGAACTCAAGGAAAACCATCAAAAAAGGAACGGTATTTATTTTCCGAAAAACCCAATATGTACTTGAAACGGGTTTTGTTTTTTTTTTGTATCAGTTAATTAGGTCATTGAGTTAGCTTCACTTTAGTTCAGCTGGGATTGAACTAATAAGAAAATTGGTCATTAGATTTAGTGTGACCGGTATCAAATTAAAGATTATTTTTTAAGAATGTAGATATTCTTAGATACAGCAGTCTTTTAACACCAGGGAAGATCTTAATTAGTTCCCCCTTTGCTTTTACTGCACCTGGGTGAAATAAGCATTTTTCTTCATGATCATTATCATCATCAGCAGCAGCAGCAGCCTTTTAACGTCTATAACAGGACAGAGACTTTTCCCAAGATCCACCAAACCCCTGTATCTTGGGCGTCACGGAGCTTATCTAATTTATCATCCCATCTTATATTTTGTCGGTTCTGGTTTCACGTATGATCTCTTGGGATTTATGCTGTGAATTGTGATGTCCTGCATCTGTCTGTCATTCATGCAACATGACCAGCCCATTGCTATTGTTTCCTATGGATTCTGTGATACCTTGCACTTCTATTTTTCTTTTAATATACTGTGTTGTCTTGTGATCTCTCCATATTATGTTGAGTATGATTCTCTCTTGGGCCTGTTGCATGATTCTCAGTTTAGAGGTCTTTCTTTTGGTTAGTTTCCGTGTTTCAGCTCCATAGGTGACTATCGGCAAGATGCGTTGATTGTTGGCCTTTCTTCTTGCACTAGCATAATTTTCTTGTTCTTGAAAGTTGAAGATTACCAGTCAAAAGCTCGTCGGCTTAGTATGATTCTTCGCGTGATTTACTACTTTTGAGGAGATTCGTTGTCCTAGGTAAATGAAGTGGTCTACTTTCTCTAGTTCAGGGAATTTTGAGCAATACACGTCAACATCCACTCTATGTATGTTACTCTGGGTTCTTTAGACCTCCAAGTATGAGAATTACGTCGTGAAACTTTTCTTGATATTCTAATAATACAAGCCGTGAAAGTGTGACTACACAAGGAATAGAAAATAAGATAAAAAAATGTGGTTATAGGTCGACCTGGTTTCCTCTGTATTCAGAGCCTCTACATTATATTGTTTCAGTCTTTCAGATATATATATATATATATATATATATATATATATATATATATATATATATATATATATATATATATATATGTATATATGTATATATATATATATATATATATATATATATATATATATTAGCTTCGAAACGGCTTTGGTGGCTCTGTTCTCTCTCAATGATATCTGAGTTGTACTTCAGGTGAGGAGAGCCTATGTAGGAATCAAATTTCAGATGGGGACCAATCATTATCATATATTGTCAATTATGAATATATTGTTATTTCCCATTGGAACGTAGCACTTAGTAGTTCCATGAGTCCACAAAATGTAGAAGTGAATCACATAGTAAAACTTTTCTTCAAGTTCCAGTCATGAATATTTGAATATGTAGTTGCTAAACTTGGCTATGCTAGGGTAAAACTCCCTAACTAAAAAGTAAACAAAACAGAATTCATTTCTCTATGAAATATTATGTCAAAACTACGTGTCTCATTTCAACTCATTTATTGGTAGATCCTGTAAGTCGGATTTGCTAGCATAAGCAGAACAAGTTGACCTGTGTCGGGCTTCAGAAGCAGGAGAGAATTTTTCGTCAGCTTTTGCTTACGTCACTGTATCACTGTTCATTGTGCATGACGTCACTCGTTTTTCTTAAGGTCATTGTCATCCGCCATTGTTACATACGAAAATAAAGTCAGAACTCAATAGTCAGAGTTTGTCAAAAGAAGGAAATAAAAACCGTATTCAACTTAGCTGTAGCGTCGAAAGGTAGAAAAATGTTTTACTCCCGATCGAATTTAATCCCAGAATGTTCTGATTGGTGGCTGAACCCCCTGGAACACACTGCCACGAAAGCTTTAATGAAAATAGCAATTTATTCATAATCATGAAAGATACGGTCAGATGAAACCTCAAAATCACGGTCAAATATCTACTGCCTTTTTTAAATTCTCAAGTTTTTATAGTTTTTAACTGTCTGCTATTACATTAACTGTTTTAATGACATCCTTAGTGGCAAGGGAATTTTCACCAAAAAGAAAAGTAGACAAAAAATGTCTCCTTGTCAGTATACAAAAATAATATTTTTTATGACAGAAATTCAATGTTTATCAAAAATACCGAGAACTTGGAAACGCGAGTTGACGCTACTTGACGCCACAGAATCACTCTTTCTTCTCCACTCAGTCTTATTCATGTCTGAAATTTACACATCTTAAATTCTAGATCTAACTAACTGCGGTGATAAAGTCAACTCAGACAGTTTGGCAATAGGGAATAGAAACAAGGAAAGAACGTGTTTATATCAACTAAGTAATTCATTGTCAATTTTGATAACGAAGACGTCACT
Organism: Thysanoteuthis rhombus; assembly: GCA_963457665.1. Taxonomy (NCBI): domain Eukaryota; kingdom Metazoa; phylum Mollusca; class Cephalopoda; order Oegopsida; family Thysanoteuthidae; genus Thysanoteuthis; species Thysanoteuthis major. The sequence goes on along the minus strand of OY735233.1, from coordinate 30,576,357 downwards.
TGAATAGACTGCAAGAATGCTACACGAACAAATTAGGAAGTTAAAGTAGAATAATAGTGTAGCGTCCAGCCTTCTTCGGATTTTGTTGGTTCTAAAATGTAGAATCACTAATTGGAGTGCACGATCGATTGGACTGGACACGTCATAACCGTCTGTCGAACCAATCAGGTGACCGAGCATCGATTTCAATAGCACCTGGAAATCTCTCATCATAAGGGACTTTCAGAAAAACGAACAGGTCACTCAATGAAAACTCAAATCATCCCAAGATGTACAAAAAACGGATTTGATGTGTCCTGTAAAATTGATCACGAGTTCTGAGTAATGATTCTGCATTCTAAAACCAACAACACCCGATGAGGGTCGAATTGTACATGGCTGAAACGGCTGAGTAATGAAGTTGGAGCAGACGGCTGAATTGATGAATAAAGCGGATTCAGATTGATTAAGGATCAAGGGTTCTGGTGAATAAACAATTCTTTTTTTTACTCTTTGGACGTCAAACTAACCAAAGTAGCAGAACATGTTATCAACCAATTAAACAGAAGTGATAGGTAAATTTAAAGTTTCTGTTCGCAAAATGGAGATAGCTCCAGTTAGCTTTAAAATTAACTGAAGATTATCACCCATTAAAGAAAAACAGAAGCTAATAAATTATATTATAATTGCTTGAATAAATTAAATCGTTGAATTGTTAGTTTTTCTTTTCTTTTCTTTTTTTTATGCCATTTTCAATATCGAGTGGGCGAGTGTCTGAAATGTTAAATGTTCCTATGGACATAAAAAGAATTCTTTTGTCGGTGAAAATATATATACATATATCACAAGATTTCCTGGGGAAGATAATCCTGTAGTCCTTGGTTCATTTCAAGGTTAACAGGAGTTATCTCCATTTCATGCACGTGAAGTAGGATTCAACCAAAAATGTTATCATGATTATTAATTTAAAAGATAGACAGATGCAATAATATTTTTGGTCTCTTGTGTCTAATTTCTTTGTCTCCATTTTCATCGTTCCTTTCTTACAAGTTACTTATCTATCTATCACTTTCAATCTGTCTGCATCTACTTACCTACCTATCGTAATTCTGTTCATATCTCAATAGACATATTTCGTTTTTTTTTCTGCATATTTTTTTAAATTTCTACGCCATTAGCCCTATTCATTTAAACTACTTACTTATTTTGCTCTCATATCTACGTATTTATTTTGCATCATTTTCTTAAGTATGACAAATTAGACGATGCTGTTTAAAAAAAAAAAACAATTTTAAAAATATTTCCTCTGCTTCACTGCCATTCTCCAAAGTAATCTTAGTTATTTGCCCCCACCACACTCTTCCATTCCTTCTCCACCACCTCCATTCTCTGATTCTATTCATACAATTAACAGCATGCAACTATACAAGCATATCTATATATCGCAAAGTATGTATTTTATTTGATTACATCTATTATTTTCGAATCTGAGTGGATATTTCGGTTTGATATATATATACATATATATGTGTATGTGTGTATGTGTGTATGCATATACACACACACACACACACACACACATATATATATATATATATATATATATATATGTATGTATGTATATATATATATATATATATATATATATATGGAGTGAGAGAGATGGAGATAGAGGGAGAGAGACGTAAATAAACTGATTGATTTCCAAGAATAGATTCATCGAGACAGATACCAAGCTTATCTATGGTAAAAGGATATATTTTTATGAAGTATTAACTTCAAATGGAACCCGTTGTCAATGGCTTGTGATACTAATGCGTTAATTTCAGCATCTTGACGGATTCTTTGAAGCTGGTTCATTCGATAGGGAAATAGATCTGGTTGGTCACGAAATGGAAACATTTGCGTTATCAACGTTTTTCTCTTTGTCAAACTATAAAACTGGGGTTGAATTTATTTTGCTATCGTAACAAAAACAACAAGAACAATCCTCACCGAAATTAGAGGCTCAAACCGATATATCAACTTTCTCCTATTTTGATATGACCTCATAAACCTATTGAATGCCAGGATGCTGTGTGACTGACTGAGGTAAATTGACAAGTCTTAAATATAAACTACAATTCATCATACTAATCACCGGCTATTTCATTTGAATGAATAAATACATTTATACAAAAATATATATTATCTTATAATTTTCTATTCAAAATGTACAATAAAAAACTTATATTAATGATCTTCAATTGGAATAGAAATTGGAGCGAAGTTTGACCCTACAGCAGTTAGACTTGTTCCTTTCTTATTTTCTTTCTTTCTATCGTTCCTTCTTTATTATTTTTTGAAGTTTCCTTTTTAATCTTCTCACTGTGTACCAAGCGCTATCTCTTTCTTCTTCTTCATTCTCTTCTCATTCCTCCTCACTCATTTGCAACTCATTTGATATTCGTGCACTCAACTTCTTTCTCTGTTAGAAAACCGTCAAACAAAACTGTCAACACGGGTTTCTTCAGTTTTTAAGTGGGCTATCAATCTAATTACACTCCTGGACACAAAAATGATCCAATCGCTTCCCATCGTATTTTAGCAATTATCTTTTGTTCTATAGAATAGAGTCAAAGTATGTGACAATACACGAGAAAATGCCAAGTTTGTGTGAACATCTTCAATTACTGATAGTCGTTTTTGGCCAAAATTACAAAAGATTCAGTCATCCACCATCTCTGTGTGTCGTTACTGTTGTAATATAATCATATTCTGAACTTGCTTTGATTTGCGATGAAGTTGTCTCATAGTTCACTGGGGGTTTTTTGTGAATATATTTCAGGATTTGTGTTTCAAAATGTCTTCAAAAAGTCTAAATATCATGCAATTGTCAAAGTTAAGTGCCACATTGTTGGTCTCCGTTAAATTATCAAGTCTTATCCAGATATTCAGAAACTTTCAAAGCCTGTAGATATTCAAATTTCATCTACAATTAAGGGAATTAGCTGCAAGTTTCAAATGACGAATTCTGTGGCACGTAAAAGCTTGGTCTCGAAGGACATAAGTGACAACAAGGAACACATAGGTGCATATTAAGATCAGACTGGTCGGGGGTAAATTTTGGAACACGGACCAGCTTTGTGAAATAGACAGAGATGAATGGAACAACATTGAATTAACACAATGTAAATAAATATCAGAGAGCTTGCCTAATGTCAATAATAAGGGGAAAGCTATCTCATACCAATACGTACTCTGCACACAAGTATTATGTGCTCTGCATGCCATTTGCTAAAAAGTAGATTCAAAAAACTTCCAACATTTTTTTGTCATCACGCGTTCATATGATGGGGCCTAAGGTTAGAAAACTGGACGTTTACTTTTTATTATGTCTATGTTTATCTTATTTCTCTCCTTAATAAGGTTTTAGCAGGGATCCAATTTGCAATGTAAATTTATGCTTGTTTGAAAATTCGAAATTTCCAAAGGGTAACTCATTTATTGATCACCCTTTTTTTAAAAAATTTCCTAATTAATCATCTCCAACACAGCACGCTGTCAAAAGATATTGGTCGCATTTCTATTGAGTGACGAACAGATTTCGTTCTATTTAACTAATTCATTTCCGTCTTTCCCTCTTTCTTTACTCACTCTTTTTCTTTTTTTCTTTTCCCTCTCTCTTTTCATTTTCTTTAACCCTAGTCTTCCTCTAAATAATTCTCAAATGTTTTCTCTCTCTATTTTCCTTTTACCTCCATTTTTCCTTGACTTATTGTTTAATTTCACTGATCACTCCTCTTTGCTGCGCTTAGCAATGCCGTGCCCATATTGATTACGGCACACTCAGTCTGAGAAACACCAGTAACCTCAACCAGCCCATTGGTCGGCTTGTGTCAGTACCCACACCTTGGGCTACGCTATGGTGCAGATACTACACTTTGATCAGAGCAAATAAGCAAGAAAAAGGTGGTGGAATTCACAGAAGTTACGCTACGTAAACTGGTGACTATAGTCGGAAATCAGCTGCTGTAAGCAGAACGGAAGTACGGTTGGCCTAGCCAACCGGAAGTGGATTCTAATAACAATTGTCTGTGCATATCCCTCCAGCATCCTCGATTATATATATATATGAGTATAAACGGAAAATGATGATACATGTATACATAAAATGTTTCAATTCTTCTCTAAATCTCTTCTCTCTCTCTCCCTCTCTCCCTCCCTCTCTCTCTCTCTTTCTCTTTTCTCTCAAAAAAATCAACACACTTGTTCTTCATGGCTCCCCTTTCTTTCTTACTAATCGAATAACAGTTGCCCCACAAATTTCCAGACCAACCAGCCAAGTGGGCAACAGATTTTTCTCTCATTGCCCGTCTAAATGTGAATGGGCTTGTGTCTCCGGGTGCCTCTGATCACATTGACAATCTGAATGAGTCCACGGCTACTCACCACCTGAAAACACATTTTAGTGTCTCTCTCTACGCTCATTCGGGACCAACAATGCCTAAATCTAGTGATGATATTTCAGAAATGATTTTAGATTAGAGATCTATTTTTAAAGATAATTTTAGATAATAGATTTTTTAGGGTATTTTTTCAATTCTGGTACATGCGCAGTCTACGGTGATTGATTTATGCAAGGTATGGATATTCTCTTTCTCTCCAAGTATCCATCTCTTTCTCTTTTCTTTCAATCACTTTCTTTGCTTTCTTTCTTTATCTCTGCTTCTTTACACGTGCTTCTTCTCTCACTTACTTTCTTTACTTATTTCTTTTTCACTCATTCTCCATCTCTATCTCCCCCCTCTCCACTCTCTACATCTTTCCGGATTTCCCATCCTCCCTTTTATCATACTCTCTACTTTTACAATACCAACCTCTCCTCCCCTTTTATTATCATTATCTCTACTTCTACCTCGATTTTATCTTCTCTATATATATATCTCTTTCTCCCCTACTCTTCAGTACTATCTTAATCTCTATTCCTTTCCCCTCTCTCTCAACTGTTCTTCTCCCCGTCACTATCCCAATCACTTCTTCTCCCTACACTTCTCTCCTCCCTGGTACCCCTCTCTCCTTTTTTCCTATACCGCTCTCCTCTATCCATTCCTCTATCTCAGATCGTATGTAAGAACTAAGAAGTCCCATTAAGTCCCATTACAACTTCCATTTATAGATTTCATTTCCATAATCTAATTCTTTTTTCTTTATTTATTCCATTAATTCTATTTTATTTTATCTACTTTTATTTATATGTTTTCATTTTGTCAACTTTACAATTTGTATAACCTACTTTGGAAGTTTTTTTTTAGAGCCGTCGGCCAATTGGTGGATTGCGGAGCTGTTTCGTTCCGACCTTTATGAGGGCAGCGTGCTGACACGAACCTGGACACACGGAAATTCTAATGTGTACCAATACACATACATGCACATGCATTGATAGCGACAATACATATATATATAAGTGTGTGTGTGTGTGTGTGTGCGTGTGTGTGTGTGTGTGTGTGTGTGTGTGCACCATTAATGAATTTATCCGAGATGGATCTGGACAAACAGAGAGACAGACATTTAACAATAAACATAGATAAATACATATTCATCATAGAGATAGACGTAGGGATATTTACAGTTCAGTTGTTACAGATCAGTTTCAAGCCATTGCGATCAACGGGTAGCTAACTAGCTAACAACCTATCATATCTCAAACATGCATAGTGCGTTAGAGAGCTAGTTTATATATATATATATATATATATATATATATATATATATATATATATATATATATATATATATATAATGTTAAGAAAGTTGACAGTTTGGAAAAGGAAAGAGTTGAGTCTAGTCTGATTATTGCAACTCTTTATTGTGTAGGATAGCGAACGTTCCATTCGGAATTTGGACTTCTTCAAAGCTTTTGATGAAGAATTGCGTGAGAAAACGATTATATTGCGTAATGTTGAGTTGCAATGTGGTAAATAAAAGGGGAAATAACAGGAGGTTGGGTTTAATCAGGAAGCGATCATAACTTCTTTTCTGGAAGAGTAATGGAAATATCTCTCAATTGATAACATATTCCTGAATCCACCCCAAATCTGATTCAATTCTTCCTTCCTCATAGTCCACCCTTGTACAAAATTTCATTGAAATTCATTGAGAACTTTTTTAGATGTTGTGTAGGTAAACATTTGGGTAGACTGACAGACGGACAGACAAACAAACACCAGTGAACACATATAACTCTCCGAACTTTGATGACCAAGGTAAATAAAAATGGCGTATGGTAAACATCCAAAATGATTGATAATAGCAAAGGTTTATTTATCGGATGAGAAAATATCAACATACTTGAAAGCAATGTCACCATGCTACCAGATGGAAGAAATATGGATGATGCTGAGATAAGTAAAGATTGTTCAAGTCGGTTAATTTTGTGAAATTCCATTAGGAAATTTCTGAATGGGAAGAGTGTCCGTTGAGAATGGGAAAGGTACATTGGGAATGGTAAGGGTACATTACCAATATGATGGGTACATGTAGAATGGGAAAGGTACATGTAGAATAGAAAGGGTCTATGTTGAAACATAATGCCTCCAGTTTGAAATCACAGTAGGGAGTCGGGGATTCCAAACTCCTTGAATTCGTAGTTAAGGATTGGATTGAAGAAAGTAAAATTGGACGATGGAGATGGACAAGAAGGATTGTCTTACGAGGAGGAAGGGGGGAAGGAAGGAAGGGTGAAAGAAATGTGGGAAGGAAGAAAGGAAGAAGGAGAATAGGGTAGGGATAAAGAAGGGAAGGAAAGAAGAAAGAAAGGGGGAATGGAGGAAGGAAGGAAGTAAAAAGAAAGGAAGGATAAGGAAAGGAAGAAATAAGAAAGAAAGGGGAATAGAGGACAGAGGGAGTATAAGGAAGGGAGGAAAGGAAGGAAGAGGGGAAAGGAAGGAAGGGAGAAGAGAAATAGGGAGGGAGGGAGAAAGAGAGACAGGAAGTGAATGAATTGAAAGTGAAATTCAAAAATACTGATGTTAAATAGTGAAAGGGAAGAGCAGAAGGCTATGAAGGCGAAATGCTGGTAAATTGAGCAAGGAAAAAGAAAGCTGAATGTAAAAATATAGACATGAATTTGAACGAATAAAACCAATGAAAAAAAGAAATGGAACGAATGAAAGAAGAAGGAAAGGGGGCAAATTCAAATGAAAGAAAAAAGTAAAGAGATAATTGTAAAAAAAAAAAGAAGAAACAGGGAATAGAAAGAAAGAAAACAAGTTGGAAATAAGAGGGTATAAATAAAAAGCAGAAATAAAGAAATAAAAAATGAGATCATTCGAAATCTAATAAAAATGAAGAAATAGTAAAGGAAAGTAAGATTGATATTGTGAATGAAGGGGAAATATATAATCAAGGAAGGAAGAATAAATTCCGACGTAAAGAAAGGGTGTTGGAATAGGAAGAAAGAAGCAAAATATAGATAGGAAAATAAAACAAAAAAAGGAAAGATGAAGTAATAAAAAAGTGAGAGAAAGATTGGATTAAGGGGAAAAGGAAGAGATAGAATGAAGAAAAAAAGAAGGAGGAGAAAAGGAAAACAAATGAAGGAACGGAGAAAAAAATTTAAAAAAGAAATAAGGTAAAATAAGAAAAAAGAAATAAAGTGAAAGAAGAAAAAGAGGAAATGAAGTGAGAAAAATGAAAAAAAGAAAGAACATACCGATGAATATTGAATGAAAAATCATTCTTAAAACAAATTTCTGTTCAATTTTGAAAGAGAGAAAATAACTGACAGGTCTGGTCAGTCACTTGATAGAAACTGTCATGTAAACAATGTCTTTTGGCAATATGCCGTGTTGGGGGTGAATAATCATAAATATTGGAGGAATGGGTGGACAATGAATAAACTACGCCTCCCGCCCTTTTTAGACAGTGTCATTGAAAGTGTCTGAATTGAAAAAACAAGCATGCTGTCGAGCACGAACTAAGGGGTCAATTTAGGATAAAATTACATTGCAAATGGAACACCTATTGAAAACCTATTTTGGGGAAGGAATTCTCAAAAAAACACAAAAAAGGTCTTCCTGGACATAAGGAGTAAATAGTTATATTTTCAACCCTCTAGCTTTATTGGCCCTCTACATGCATAGCCAGCCAGATCAGCTTGAAAACTAAAGAAATCAAAGAACTTGACAGATTTAGTTGAAGGTTCCTAAGAGGAGAAACCGAAAGAGAAGAAGGAAAGGCGAATAAGAAACTGATGAAAAAAAGAAAAACAAAAAGAACCGTCAAAGACAAAGAAAGGAATGGGAAAACCGACAGACTTTCTCTTTGAAAATAAATAAAGTAAAACAAAATAGAAAAAAATCAAAGTAGAATTAAAAACCAGTTTGAGAGCATTAAAGTTTTTTTTGAAACAAAGACATTTCAAAACAAAGCGAAGTAAAAATTCCAAATTTTAAAAAATGAAGAAAAAAATTCAAGAGATTATTCCCGAAAATGAGAAAATGGATCAAACTGAATCACCTCGAGACAAATTTTGGCAAGGCACCGCAAACAATGGAATTCTTACTTAATGCAAAAAAATGCACCCACCATATTATTATTATTGCTGTTGTTGTTGCTACTGCTGTTGTTGAAAAAATACCTGAGAAAATATCTTGCAAACAAATTGAAGAGACTGTTATAATGAGACCAGCACTCATTTTAATGAAATCTCACTCGTTGTGTATATAAAAATCTTCCCTGGAAATCTATACTCGGCCCCAGGCTCTCGATTCGGGCTGGGTGGATAACTGAACCACAATTGTAAACAATAAAAAGGATAGAAATAATAATAAAAGAAGGTTTTAGTAAAATATTGAAACCCGGAATAGGATTTCAAGCCCAAGTATCGTTGGCTAAATTGATTTAGCGCTGATTCTGGGGACAAAATATATGAAAATAAACGACCAGCTATTCCGTTCATATTTACATTTGTTATAACATATAAAATCGTCTTCATCACGTCTTTATTCCTTTTATTATTGATGTTGATAATAATAATCAGGATGGAACTGAATGTTTTTCAAACTAAGAATTCCTAATTCTACATGAATTGTAAGAAAACAGATCATTATATTCTAGTAAGATAAGATCAAAACAACCCTACAGTTCAACACGAACAAAGCTAGAATTATGAAAAATGCATTGATAATGATAATAATAATAATAATAATAATAATGATAATAATAATAATAATAATAATAATAATAATAATAAAAATGATAATAATGATAATAATAATAATAATAAAAAGGATAATAATAATGATAATAATGATAACAATAATAATAATAATAAAAATGATGATAATAATGATAATAATAATAATGTTTGTAAGTAATGATTGATAACGCCTTGCTTGTTAATATTTAAGAGGATAAAAACAAGACTGTTTTCATGATTATTTTATCAAACTATGAAACCTAGGGTGTGCCCGTTCAAAATGTGCATCCGGTTTGATGAAAATCTTTAGAGGGTTTAAACCTGAAATTGAGACACTAATTTCAATTTATTTATGACATAGCAACAATCACCACAGAAATATCATCGTAATAACAATTAGAAGATTTTTTTTCAACTGGAATTTTTGCCATCAAACTATAATCTAATTCAATCTTGTTCTATAAAAAATTCAGCAGGAAAAACCTGATTCTCTCTCTCTCTCTCTCTCTCTCTCTCTCTCTCTCTCTCTCTCTCTTTCTCTCTCTCTCTCTCTCTCTCAACTACATTGTGTCATAAAAACGTAATTTTTGCGGTTGCGATATATATCTTCATTTCAGCATAGAATTTCTTTGTAAATCGAGAATCTTCCACTGATTGAAAACCGCTAATCCAAACAACTTCAAACTTGACACTGCAATGTTCGGTGCACGAACCAATAAATCTGGCGAATATCAACTTTGTGTAATGCCCAGTTGTCGAGTTATCTCGGTACATATGCACAAATTATAGTTCGATCTTCATAAAATTTTTCTGTATTCAAACTAACTTCAAATGCTTAATACGAAGATGTTGCTTCACAATGGAAATAAAATCTGAATTAAACGCCACGTCTTCCAACAGCATAACGTTCTTTTTTAAAAATTCTGTTAAACAGTTTCTTGTGAATACAACCCAGTTCACTGCAACCACCATTCAGTCCGTCTGGTATGTGAGTTTTTAATCTCAACATCCATCTACTCTCCTGGTGATCTAGAGCGTGGGAGTATCCCTCAACCTCACCCAGGAAATGCATTCGGGGGTCACAATCAAAACTGCATCCCCTGCCCTTCCTGAAATGCTCTTTTGTCACTGTTGGTTCATAATTCACGTCACTGCAATGTCTGTTAAAGAACCAACTCAAAGTTGTAGTTGAAGAATCTAACACGCAACCCGTCGGGTAGAAGATTCATTTTTACAGTAAATCTTAGCAACTCTAGCATGCAATAATTTCTTTCCTTGTAAAGTCAATAACGTTCACCTTTTCATCAGACAGAAACGATTTACAACTTTTCTTTGGCATATTTGAATCACCAGCATCACTACTCTTGCGCTTGGGCCATAATTGAATGAGAAATGGATTGTTTATTTCTTGGATTGGCTGCAGGTAACTAAAACCACGGAGAGAAAGACTATAGATAAGGAGGGGGTGCTGTAGATGTTTTGACTGCTAAAGTCTTGATAAACTTTACGATATGGTTATTGCTGAACCATTGATTGATAAGAATTACTGGCAATTGTTACTTGATGACCAATTCGTCCAGGGCGAAAACGCAGCAAATAGCAACCGACACACTACGAAATGAAGTAGGAAATTACGAAGAAATGTTCAAATACTAGAATCTCGTCTGAGAGTTCTACAAACTGTAGAATATGAAGGAAAAATTGTCAAGAAGACAGTCACTAAAAATACTAAACCACTCATGATGGAGTCGGTGGAGAAATTGATGAAGTTTTTTCTCTATCAAGGAGACTTTCCTATTGCAAGAGTAGCCATTTCGAACTGGTGTCAAAGCAATTGAATAAGTTGAAGTCAATCCTAGTAAAAACCAGAAAGAATATTGAAAAGGGTAAAATAGAAGCTTGGCTTCACAAGGGTCAAACGTCCTTGCTCCATAAAAATCTAGAAGATAAACAAAACATACTTCATTTATCCATGTAATATTATTCCGAAACTATGTGTCTTATTTCCACTCCTTTAATAGTATTTCCTGTAGATGGGATTTGTAAACATAAGCAAAACAAGTCAGCCTGAGCTGGGCTTTAGAAATATAATTGAATTTGTCATCAGTTTGTGTGCACGTCACTGATTCACTATTAATCATGCATGCAAAAGTTTTTGCTATGAACGGTAGGGGTTGGATGAAGTCCGGATACGTAGAATCAAAGCTACGTATAAATGTCAGAACACAAGAATAACCTAAATCCAAATTGATACATAGATATATATACAAATGTGAGAACACGTGAATAACCTAAACCCAATAACAGTATTTAAGCCGGTTTTGCGGATAAAAATGGAAGGCATGCATGAAAAGGAGAGACAAACAAAAAAAAAGAAAAAAAAAGATTAACTACACAGAACAAAACGGTCAGGAAATGAATGAGAGGGAAAAAAAGGTTGAATTTGAAAATAGTGAGACAATGAAAGAAAACAATTGGAAGATAATAGAAACGTGAACGAAAACTGTTAACATAGGTTTCCTCAATTTGTAAGGTTGGCTGGCTGTCCATGTATGTATGTATGTATGTATGTATGAGGTAGTTGGGGATTTCGTTAGGGTAATAAATGAGAGAATATCAGGTGCCTGGGTAAGATAATTCGTGTAGTTTGTGTCCCATCTACAATTGCAAATATATGTGCGTATGTATGTATGGAGGCAGAAGGCTGAAAAATTAAACTTAAATTTCACTCCCTATTATGCCAGTAAATTTTTTTTGTTTCTATCAAATTCTTCCCGTGAGTAGGTTTTTACTGAGAGGGTTAAATTTGCTACTTTATGCTAAAATGATCCTCTACTTAGTGTCCTGCAGCATTCACATTTGCTTTTTGAAAATTCAAACCTTTTGGGGGGATCAGTTCCCAACAAAAGACGACAAAACCAATTTAATCATTGGTCACTGGAAAACTTGAGAAAGAAGAAGAAGAGGAATGGGGAATAGCAAAAAAGAAAGTAAACGACGAAAAATGGAAAAATATCCAATGAGGGAGAAGAAAATGATTTCAATTGATCATCCCTAGCACAGCATGCTGCCAAGAGTCTTTGGTCACGTAACAGTTTCTATTGAGAGACTAACCAGACGGTTAATGAAAGAAAAGGAACGCAACTAAAAAGTAATCCAAATTTTTTAAATGCCGATAAGATAGGGATGAGTTCAGGAACGAACAAAACGGACACAAGCAAAAGAAAAAGTTCTGCAAAGTGATGATGCAATAATAATAATAATAATAATAATAATAATAATAATAATAATAATAATAATAATATAAATAATAATAATGATAATAATAATGATAATAATAATGATAACAACATACGTAAGACAATGGGGTGGTAACATTTTTGAGAAGACCAAATCTAAAAGATGTTGGTAGATGGGAAAAAAGTTTTAAAATGTCGGATGTCTTGAGGGCGACATTCCCGCCTTTTTAATGGAAGTGGCGGTAAAATCATTTGACTCTTCACCAAAAACATTTTTAATATGAAACAAATCTTCGCATTGTTTCATGACAAATTGCACTGAAAAAAGTTTGCAGTAAAAGTCTGCGAAAAATAAAGAGAGATAGCGGGGAGAAGGATAAATAAATTATGAGAGAGAGATTGGATGGCTTATACAAAAAGAATTGTGAAAAGCTTGGCTACGCTAGGGTCAAACGCCCTTACTTCATTAAGATCTTGAAACAACAAACAAAACAGAATTCATTTCTCCCCGCAATATCATCCCAAAACTGCGTGTCTCATTTCAACCTTTCTATAAATAGTTCCCATAAATGGGATTTGCTAACTTCAGCAAACAAGTCCATCTGAGTTGAGCTTTAGAAATGGGAGTTACTTTATCATCAGTTTTTGCATATGTCACTGTGTCATTGCTATTTGTGCATGACGTCACTCAAACTGACTATATAAGCCTTGAATCTTGGGCTATAGGCTATGTAAATGCTTTCCTAATCATAATTCGTTAAAAACATTGAAAAGCAGCTTGGCCTAAGTGAAAATTGCAATAAAAGTAGAACTAAAAGATAATGATAAAGTTTAAAAATGAATCATCATAATTTACAATACATCTCATAAAGAGAATAGAAACAAGCTTGGTTGCACTAGGGTCAAACTTCCTTGCTTCATTAAAGTCTAAAAGCAGACAGAATTAATTTCTACGTATGATACTATTTCAAAGCTACATGTTCCATTTCAACTTCTTTATTAGAAGTTCCTGCAAATGGGATTTTCTAACTTTAGCAAAACAAATCGATCTGGCTGTAATCAGTTTTTGTGTACGTCACCGTGTCACTATGATTCGTGCATAACATCATTGATTGGGAAAAGGGAAGGTCAAACCATCCTGACTGCTGCAGGGAGAAACTCCACTCCTTCTATGATTACAGTAACATGTATTATATATATGATGAATTAATTGATAGATAAGTGAGACTTATCAGTTTTGCTCAGTCGATCTCTTATTCGTGTTATCGAATCATCGTAGGAAAATATCAATTTCATATATTGGTTTGTTTCTTCCCTAATTTAAGTGAGGATTGTTCTTATTGCTGCAGTTGAAAAAAGAAAGATGTAAAAACGGAACATGGTGAGGTCAGAAATCGGAAAGAGAAAGAAATCCCGAAGAAGAAAGAAGGGGAATTGTATTAAAGAAATAGATGGAGAACTTGAAAGAAGAAATAGAAGACGGGAGGAAGAAGAGTGAGAAAGAGGAAAAAGAGCATGGAGAAAATAAATTATGAAAGAAAGAAAAATGTTGATTGAATGAAAAGAAAGGGTGAAGGGAATGAAGGAGAAAGAGTAGGGATTAAGGGAGGGTAAGGGGGAATGCAATAAAACATGAAAAGGAAGATGATGCAAAGAAATAACATTGACATTTTTTGCTGAAAAATATGAAAGAACAATTATACAAGAAATAACATGTTATGATTGTGAACAAGATAAAACTTCATTTAGTCTATCAAAAGGCCATTACTATAGGTTACCCAGAAAAGAGGATAAATTTGAGAGAAAAAATACAAACCTACCATTAAGCTTCAAGTAGCACAATTTGTGTCAGCCCCTCAAAGAACACTTTTATGTTACTTTTTCCAAATAAAAGTTATCTCATTTTATTTCTTATACAAACGAGCTGACATTTTTTTTTTTTGCAATTCTTTTCTTTTCCTTTTCATGCAAGAATGTGTTTCTCAGTTTAAAAAACTTTTAGCTTCAAGTATCCAGCTTCGATCTCTCTAGAAGCAAAGCTTGAATTCGATAACACCTGATGTATCTTATTTGAAAGGAAAAACACATAGAACAACAATATGGACCTCCTTCTGTCTAAATCAGCAGAAATTACTACTACTACTACTACTAATACTACTACTACTACTACTACTACTAATAATAATAATAATAATAGTGAGATTCCAAATAATAATAATAATAATAATAATGATGATGATGATGATGATGATGATGATGATGAGAAAAAGAAGTAGAATTTATCTAGTTGGGGGATATTTTGTGTTAGATTTTCCCCTTCTGATGGACACACATCAAGTCTGAATATTCAAAAGTGCTAAATTCTATTTTGAAGTGAAATTACATACCGTCGTCAAATATGAAAAGAAATGATAAATAATTTTTCTTTGATCTTCCCTGAATAAACCGTTCTTTTTGTAATTCTCTTCTGTTGTTAGTATTGAAGATTCTTTGTTTATGCATCTTTTTTTTTTTCTGTTTACTTTAGATATGAATTCTTGGGTGATCACATCTGTATGTCCCCCAACCACTTGGAGGCGAAAACAGAGATTTTATTTTAGAACAAAATAAATTAATGGACGAAGAAAAAATATTTTGTGAAATTGTTGTTATTTACTCTGCTTTGACAAAGTAATGTCCTCCCCGTGTAGATTCACAACAGCGACACTAACACAGATTTCTCTCTCTCTCTTTTTTTCTCTCTCTCTCTCCCTCCCTCACTCTCTTTTCTCTCTCTCTCTCTCTTTCACTCTCTCTTTAGATGTATATATACATCCATGAATCAAAAAATAGGTACATATGATTCAACATAGTGAATTATAAATTGCGTCATTTTATTTAGGAACTTATTTGAAATGATCCCCCGTCATTACACGGTTAATATATCATCCAATTTAGACAACGTAAATAGAATAAACAATGAAAGAAAATGGGGCAACGGACCACTCCAACGTGGCAATGATTCCATTGAGCTAAACAGGCCACCGGTAATGCAAAGGCCAAAATAACTGCTTTCCTGCAACAGCCCCCTTTTCTTAAATTGTTTATTTTTCAAATAAGTTCGTATATGATATAATGCAATTTATAATTCTTATATATATATATATATATATATATATATATATATATATATATATATATATATATATATATATATATATATATATATAGATAGATAGATAGATAGATAGATAGATAGAGAGAGAGAGAAAGAGAGAGAGCGAATGAAAACGTTACTGTAGAACAATGGTTGAATATACACAATTTTGTCGTTGTTTGTGAGTTCAATCCTCATAGTGTGTTCGATCTATTGTGCACAAGTTGGGTAATTTGTACAATATATGAACATATACGTGTGTGTGTGTGTCTGTGTGTACGAGCGTGCACGTGTGTGAAATATCGATAAATGGATAATTTGTACACAGAATTTGTACAGAATATGTTTATTCATTGGGAACTCTTTGCAACTAATTCCTTGGCACCGATCTTACACTGTAACAAATGATCGTGTAAAAAAAAATAACGAAATTAGCGTCGGGCAGTGATTGAACCAGCATTCACCTTTGGAGCTATCATATATGCGTGCTCAATCGGTAAGATTTAAACGGACAGAATAGTTATAAAGACACATAATGCATACATGTTTTGGGAGGATTAGTTTAAGTCTTTTAAAAAACAGTTCTGAAACTACTCGCAGCGTGAAAAGATCAGCAAATAACGAAGCGTAAATTCAAATGTACAATAAAGTAGGAAACACATTTTTTTTCGGGGATATATATATATATATATATATATATATATATATATATATATATATATATATATATATATATATATATATATACATATATATATATATATATATATATACATACATATATATATATACATATATATATATATGTTTGTGTGTGCGTTTATGCAAATGCATTGATGCACATATTCATAGCATGCAAGTTTTGAGGATTTAAATAATTTATTAGCACAATCGCGAAAAAAGGGAATTGGAAAAATGTGTTGCACCAGAATGTCATAGAGATTCTGGCCACCTTTCTCAAGTTTTGTATGGAATAGGTATATGAACAGAAAAAAAGATACATAGATAGATAGATTTTAAATATGCTCTGCCAGGCTAAACACTACATTTCAACAAGCCCTCACGAAGGGACGAATTCATTTTTAATTTTTTCAGGAACCATTGTACAAAGGTTTGTAAAAAGTTGATAGACACCAACAGCTTTGCTTCAACTTTATGGGAACAGTCATAATATAAAATGAAGCTTTAAGCGATATATTGGATCTAACTATTAAAATTATTTGATTTGATACTTTGTTAACTTTCCTTTTGTCGTTTTAAGATAACTAGCCTTGTATTTGAATTGGAATTTGAGGTATTTCAATCATGCTTGGCATATGAGATCTGGACGTGTAGCTGGCTTTTTAGATTCATACGCAAGCTCTTATCTTATATTGCCCGCGCATTTTCAATGAAATTCATGGTGGGAGACTGACTTAGCCAAGGAAGACATTTGATGCAGTATCTGTAAATTGAGAAAATCTTGACTTGTCCAAAAAAAATTCTGCTGTGCCAAAAACCTAAGGTCTTATCGCTCATTTTGATTGTCAACTTCTTCTTCTTCTTAATATTAGTCGTTGTTGAAAGAGGTTTCATCCCGGCTGCTCGTCCATAATAATCAAGTTGATAAAGATAGTATTTTGCTATTCTTGGGTTAATTTGAAATTATTCTACCACTTCAGAAGCTTTTAAACGAGTGTTGTTCTTGACTAAATCTTATGGTGTCTGTTTACTTTTTGTATGTCTGTATATATATGACCTCACTCGACAAAACGCAATAGACGGACAGATATCGTGTATCTTAGGGAAACAAAAGTGCACGACTTCAATGACTGTAATTTCAATTTGAACAGCAATTTTATCTCTGCAACTTTTCATTGTTTGATTTCTTGGCGAAAAAATAGATTTTTTTTTGTTCTTAAGAGAGACATGGAAACTCAGACAAAGAGAAATGATTAAAAATGTTTTTCTTCCTAAAAATCGGTGTTTGGATTGAATGTCCACAATTTATAATTTACAAACCAGATAGATGTTAAATTTATGCAACTAACTTGGATGAAATTAACGAAGACGATGTTTTCACCCGAAGTGATGTGTGCGTTTTATTCACACATTTCTCGAGATATTTTCATTTTGAGCGAGTTTGAATCAGTTTATTTCCATTCACAGAGAGTTAACTGTTGCTTTATTCAGAGATTTTCTAAAATCAAAATCAAAATTAGGTCTGGTTAGTAACTCGATGGGATTCGTTACATGTCATGTTGGTCGGGATGGGGGTCAATCAAAAATAGGAAAAGGGGTGATCCGTGGATAAGTTACTTCCCCCGCCTGGTGGTTGGCGATGGTCATTAAAATGTGTAAATGTTGCCGGACACGAAGGGACTGATTTAGCATGAACTCACAATGTAAATAAAATTCTCCCCCAGTTTTAAAAAAAATGTTATTTATACACATGATGAGGTGCAATGATAGATAGATAGACTGAGAGAATCACTTGAAAACTTGGAAAACCTATGTTAACTATTTTGACAGACTTGGTTGGCATTTGACGGTCCTCAAGAACAAATGAATAACGCATCTTGGTTCTCTTTTCAATGCATTTGTACCCACAAATCTCAGAGTGTGTAAATATAGATGTATATGTGTAGATACGGTGGAGTGGAGAGAAGTATTTGAACACTTACAAAATATTCATTTCATATTCATTCTAATGTTCACATTCACTTTAAATTCACATCGCTGAGGTATTTTGATACATGATTAACAATTACTAAGAAAATTTATTCCTCAACATACAATACAGCATAAAATATAAATAAAGTTAATAGTGGAAATATATATATATATATATTGCTAGAATAAAACAACCTGATGAAAGCATTTATACACGCACTCACACACACACAGACACATATATATGAACTTATTTATCATCTGTTCATATCTGTCAACTTCATGTCTACAATCGTATATTGATGAAATTGTTTTCACTTCTATTTATTCAATATTCACCTCATATGCATACATACATTTATAAACACACAAACACACACACATATATATAATTATTGAATAACAGCAGCAACAAAAACAACTGCGATAATGATAATATTGATGATAATAATAACAATAATAATAATGATAATAATAATAACAACAACAACAAAAACAACAACAACAGCAGCAACAGCAAAGTATAGTTGATCTTTCTTTTTTTTTTCATTTTCCCAGTTAATTCCACCTTATGATGAATTGTCAGCGTCACAATGAATTATCTGAACATAAAAGAAAACAGAATAAAAGCAAATCATTGCTCTTATCGACACACCAAACGGATTAATTACAAAAATGCCACAAGTGCTCCAGAGTAAATTAATTAACTTGAGACTGCTTTAATCGACACTGCAATCTGGGATTTATTGTTTCAGAAAGCGGAGAAATCAACAGAGAAAGAAACGATAGATAAAATTAGAATTGAATATTAATTAATATTATTTGAAATTGAAATTTATTTGAAATTTTGTCATGCCAGTTCGTATCAACAGCAATATAAACAGATCTGGTTGGTCTCTCAATAACAACCGTCCCGTGACCAACATCTTTTGGCAACATACCGTGTTGGGGATGATCAGTTAAAAAATAGAAGAAAGAGGTGATCAATGGATGAGATGATTCTCTTGCATTTTGTTTGGATCACTAAAAGGGCCGAATTTTAAACCAAAAAAGCTTAAAGGAAACTAGGAACCAATCTAGCATTAATTTATCACTAAAGGCCGATTTAGGAGGGGAATTGGTTAACAAGAAAGATTTCAACGCCCAAACCTCATTGGAGCAGCCTATAAGCGCGAGAAATAGCCAGCCAGAACAACTCAAAAACTGAAGAAACGTTGACAATTTTAATTACAGTTTTGGCTGACGGTTTCTTGCAAACATTACTATTTAAAGTTATCCGTCAAGGAAATGTGTGGGGTCTCTAAGCGCCCCAGTTAAAAATCGGCCTGAACTTTTTCAGTCCTTTCATCTTTCGTTCCTCTATTCCAGCGATTCTCTTACTGTAATGGGCCACAAGTCTCCCCTAAATGTGCGACGTATTTTTTTTTTGATACTCCAACCAGTATTTCGAGCTTTTAACATGTCTAGTAGAAGTACTGTGTGTTGTTTTCTTCCACCACAGAGTTGCTAATTTAGTGGTTTCATCATTAAATTTTCTTAGATTTTTTAGTAACAGATGGAAAGGGAGGGAGTGACGAATATGTTTATCATTTGACTGATATAGAAGTTTCTTTGATTGACCAGTGAAATGCTATTCGTCTGATCATTTTCATTTATACTGATAGTGTGGTGTGCATTTCTTAGTGTGCTGTCGTACAACACAGGTTGAGAACACCTGCTCTACCTACTCGTTCTGAAACTCCATTCATCAACTCGTTTCACACCACGATTAACGCGTCGACATTTAACAATGTCTGATTCTGACCTGCACAAATTGTCTCCCTTTCCTGCTCCTTATCCTCTATAAAACTTGCTAAAGACAGTTGCCAATTACAAGAATAATGGGCTCTATATGCAACACCGGCGACATTTCGTCTGGCAACAATGCATTGGGGTACAACTTGTGGGTCTAAATTTCTCTTCCGCTTCACTTATGAATGATAGAGGACTTTCCTGAAAAGCATTGGTTATCAGTATAGTAATACAAGCAATTACAAGATTAAGCTCCAATGGGTACTCAAGTGCAGTAGACGTGTGTCACACTGGACCGATCTCCACGTGTATAATAGATGTGAGCCACTTTAGACCAAGTTCAGTAGATAACTACTCAAACATTATTAGTATTATAAGGCCACTACATACCCCGGCTCTATTCGATGTTAGCCATAACATAGACCAACATTCACTCTTCATGGCAGAGAAAAAAATTGATAGACCACAGATTTAAAATGTATTCCACTGACCAACCAGAATTTTCATTATACAATAAGGCCTTCATTGCCTAACCTTTTTATTGATATCCAAATTAAAGGTAAAATTGAATGAAGATTAAAAATAAAACAAATACATAATGAAAGAGTCCAATGTACATAGACAAGTCAAATGCCTATCATTATGATGAAAAATGGTGCTGACAAACAATATAGATGTGTTATTATCAAGAGATGGATATATGTTCTAACACAATGATTGTGAATTGCGTAATATTATACTGAAACTGTATTTGAAATGATTACACAGTGAATGTGTCATTTGGCCTAGACAGTGTAAATAGAATGAACAATTTGAGAAAAGTGGGTTGTTGCAGGAATCGCACCTGCGACGAATAAGGTTGCCGCTTCAACATAGTAGAAGGTATATAGGTATATATGAATTATGCAAATATTAATCATAATCAGTTATGACATACTCCAGCTAATAATACAACTGAAATCATAATTACCACCATTTGGTCCTACGTTTCTGGATCTTGCCAAAAAATCTTGATGGAGCAACTATAATAAATCTTTACTACGTATCTCAAATGGTTACATTATTCCAGGTAGATCTTTTGATTTTTCTTATTGGCATACACACAATTAGATGAGAGAAGCACCTGTTGATACAATGGGTGTGGTCAGTTATATCTGTTTACCAGCGCATAAGTAGATTTTTCAAGCATCAATTATTTTCCCTAATGGATCATATTAGTTTGTTTAGACCCTAAACCTTGACACACTGGTAGAAACCTAGTTGTCTCATTTTGGACAGTTATTTTTCGATCACTGTTGTTCCGTGTTCAGTATTTTCTGTGTTTCATACAGAATTTAATTTCATTACAATTATTCAATTTTGGATCCTTCTACACTTGGTCTTATTGTGGGGATCATCAGCTGTTTTACCTTGGACCTGTTTTGGGAATTTTAATATATCTTACACACACACATATACACACACACATACACACACGCACTTATCTGTGAGTATGTGTGTCCCCAAATTTAGAAAAATGTTTAACTCATCGAATATATTCATGTGCACATATGTGATAACCATTATTATTGCAAAACAACATATGTAAGTAGAACTAAATATGCACGAGTACTCAATATATATGTGTGTGTGTGTGTGCATGTGTGTGTTTATGCGTATGTACGCGTTTATTTGCATGTATGACACACCAACAGACAAAGACGCACATACATACACACTCACACACACATACGCACACACACATATATATATATGTACGCAAAGATCGAAATTCTGATGTATTCTTTTCCTATAATTTCCATTCTTATTTAAATCAAAAACTTTTGATTCCAACAAAAATGCATTTCCAACGATTTTTTCTTTTAATCTAAAAATAATTTTCTGCTTTTTCTCATCATTATTTTTCATTTTGTTCATTATTTCTCGAGCAATTTTCTTCCTTTTTTTTTTAGCGCTAATTTTTTCACTTTTGAGAAAGTGTCGTTCTTCCGTAATTTACGGCCCACTTATTGTCTTTTTGGAAAAATTGAGAAAAGAAAAATGATTTTGACTTGTGCAATCACTTGACACTGATTAGATCCGTCAAAAAGTGATTCATATTCTTTTAAAATATTAAATAAAATGTTAAATATATTCCTTTAAAGATACACACCTTTATTTTCACATTTAGATAGATAGATAGATAGATAGATAGATAGATGAATGGATCAAAAAAATACGTACATACATTTATGCATGAATACGTACATATGTAACAAATAGAGTGATATCAAGATCTGTGCATGCATATACATGACAAGATTATAATAGACAGATAGAGATATATAAGTAATAGTTCCATGTATGTCTTCACATAAACCCAGCATTTATTGATATCAAGGAATAAAAGGTACTTGCCCTTTTTTTCATATTTAGGGATACACTTGAATAGGATGAGTATTTTGATATGCACCGCCACTCTCTCTCACACATACACACACACTATACATATATACATATATATATATATATATATATATATATATATATATATATATATATATATATACATGTATATATATATATATATATATATATAGAGAGAGAGAGAGAGAGAGAAAGAGAGAGAGAGAGAGTTATTAGCTGCATTATAGTATGTTGGAACGATCCCCCATTATTACTATTATTGGTAAATGTGTCATTCGGTCTAGACAACTTGAATAGAATAAACAGCAAAAATGGGTCTGCTGCAGGAATCAAACCTGCGACCGATAGAGTAGCCACTCCAACGTAGCTTTACCATTGAACTAAACAACCGCTAGTAATGTAGTGACCCAAATAACTCTTCTCATCTTATTTATTCGCGGTCTATGTCAGCTCTATTTGTTTCTTTTATTGTGACAATTATGTCATCAAGTGATGGATTTTAGCTCAGTGGTAAGAGCAACGGTACGTTGAAGCAGCTACCCTATCCGTTGCAGGTTCGATTACCTCAGCACCCCCATTTTTCCAATTGTTTATTACATTTATGCTATCGAGGCCAAATGAAACATTCACTGTGTAATAACGGTTGATCATTTCAAAGACCAATTTCAATATTTATAACGCAATTTATAGTCATTCTGTCGAATCATATATCTACAAAAAGGCAGAAATATAAACGTTATTATTTCACCATATCTAAAGCCCAGCTCTATGTTTTTGCATCGAGCACTGTTTGAAATAAACCCATCACTCATTGTATATTGAATTACCGATTCGTACTTTGTTGTATATATATAAATATATGTGTGTGTGTGTGTGTGTGTGTGTGTGCGCGCGCGCGCGCGTGTGTGTCACTATATAACTCCAAAGCTAAAGTTAAAGCCTAATTGACCCCTAACTCCTTTCTATAGGAATTAACATCAACCTACTAATCATTTAAAAGTACATTAATCACTGAAGCCAAAAGCGAGTTCTATACACTCTCGGTTGTATAAGTGATAACTACTATTAATTGTGAACATAGTCAGTACGGTCAAATGACGTTGGACACGCAATGTCGAGCTTAGTCATTATGGAAGGAATACCAGATGCCGTAAGCCGAGTAACAAAAGTAACAAAAATTTTAAAATGGTACTCAACGCCTCCCTGAGGGACTGAGGTTAAGTGATTGCCGAACCAGGGATAGGAGTCGCACCCAGCCTTATCCGAAAGAAAAGAAGCGAAATGAAAGAGGAGACAACGGGTCCATTCTGACAACCACTCATTTTATTTCATTCATAAACATTATCAGATCAAAAGTGACATTATTACTTGGCTATGGTTTACACGACGTATTATGATAATGTCTCTAAGCATCACACTGGTAACCATGACCAAGTGGTAGAGTGCTCCGGTCCAATACGCCATGGTTGAATCCACCGTTGAGTTATACCAAAAACTTCAAAATGGTACTCAATACCTCTTTGCCAAGCATTCAGCACAACGACTATGGTTGAGGAAAATTTTTGAGGGGTTAACGCGTTACCGTTAAATCGTTGGACACAATTGTTCTCGTAAAATCAAATGGATGACCGGAGGAAATCTCTGGGTATTGTAAGCTGGACGAAGTTTTGATTGACCTAGCAAGCCGGAAGTGGATCTTATGCGAAATAAGACTGCGTGACGATCTAGATTGATTCAGGAAATAATGGCGCTGCGATGCTCGTGATAGAGATCAGGTGAATCTTAGGTAAGGTCTATTCCAACGACCAACAACGTGATGATGATGATGATGATGATGATGATACAGGTTTCTTTACTTCTAATGATCTACAGCATAACAATCCTGAAATTCATTAAATATGCATTTTTGTTGGAAATATTTGTTGAAATCATTTCAAATTGGGCATAACAGATTATAAGCATAATGTTCAATACGTACACCTTGTGCACCTTCTTATCAATTATTTATTTCATAAATGGTTGACCTTACAATGTTGATTTGCACACTACAAGACTAGCATATAAGTCGATGTAACCCTGGGTGTGTATGTGATCGTAAGATTGTGAAACTAATGATTTCATCAAATCCATAGGAAGTGTCGAATCCTTGAACATTTCAGTAACTTCACTAAATTTCTAGTTCCAAAATCAATGCAGTAATGGTTAACAAACATGTGATGCTGACCACTACGTAAATTCAAATTCAAATTCTAAATTCCTTCAATGCAAAATACAATTGTAATATGAAATCCAAATGACAATGATGAATAGAAACTATAAAAAAAGAAGAAAAAGATTTCAAAAAGAAATCAGGACTGATTGTTTTGTACGGGGGATTATTTCGACTCGTGCAATAAGCAGAAGAAATAGACAATCAAAATCATTTATACGTAGGAGATCTATAAGCATCAAGCATATTTTAACCACTTCTTTCATCCTTCCAATGAATGCATGTTTGGGGGGGGATGATCCATATACATGCACACACGTATATATATATATATATATATATATATATATATATATATATATATATATATATATATATTACCCACAATGCATAGCTCCTGATAGTGGGCTCTGGTTCCAAATAGGAACTTTTAACACATACTCACACAGCACACACCACTGAAGATGGGAGAAATCCCGAAACATGTCTGGACCATTTACATCTAAGGATTAATAAACCTTACCTCTAAACACTTTACTCCCGAGTCTGTCTCACTCTTTACAGTACACACACACACACACATATATATATATATATATATATATATATAGAGAGAGAGAGAGAGAGAGAGAGAGATAGAAAGAAAGAAAGGAAGAAAGAGAGAGAGAGAGAAAGAAAGAAAGGAAGAAAGAGAGAGAGAGAATATATAAGGATATAATATACATATGCAGGTACATGATTCATTGACAACATAATATTACCAATAATTTTGTGCGTCCGCTATTGACGCAATTATCATAGCCATCTGTGAAACTCTAAACACAAACGCAGAATCGAAAGACATTGGTCAGGTCGCAGTTTTTTCTGAGTGACTAACCAGACCTATCATATTCATTCTGTTGGGCATATTTCCTTAGATAATAAGTCAATTGGATTGGAGGATTTAAGATCAGAAGGTTTTGCTTCACTGACAATGAATTGTAAAGGAGTCATCTATCCGATTGGACCGTCACAAGAGAATTTATTAAAATCTATTTCTAGTTCGCTAAACCAATCGAAGCCTCACAACAGCCCCATTCACAATACCTTTTGAGAATGCGTTTGCTATTGGATCTATTTCCAGCCTTCATCTGTGCTCGATAAGGGATTCGACGTTCCCGGTTTTTCTAATCCAACAATACCAGTTGTGAGAAGAGAGGGGTCAATTGGTGCGAAGTGATCGTTTTGTCTTAGCCGGAGTTCGAACCTGGATAGCTTATTCCATTTCCATTCTGATAATCGCTTGGCTAACAGTTCGTCCATCACAATGATCTGAAAAATATAATTGAAATAATTGACAGAGAAACAATACAATTGTAGCCAAAAACAGGTCGACAGGAAAAACTATCGGAAAAATATCTGGTGCGAGAATAAGGCATTAATTTGAATTTTTATTTATTTATTCAATCATTATAAAATCTGTGTTCTTAACGGAGAGAAAATTATTTTTTATCTCTTTTTCGCCAAGATTTTTCCCTTTTGATAACAAATTTTGCTTCCATACACGAGAGACCAATTATCAACGAATGAAAGTTGATTGTTGTATGTAAGACACAGTTTCATTAGAAGCCATCAACCAAAACTGTCAGTATAAGTTTCTTCAGTTTTCAAGTTGGTCTATCTGACTATGGAAATATTTCAACATTAAATTCCCAATATGACTATTTCAAGATGTACTCCTTATTATGTCAAAATGATTTTTTTGGTCTCTGACCTCCCCAATAGGTCTTTGGGGGTTCATTTTGCAAAGTTTATTCCGTTTGAATTGATCCCTTGCTTTGGGTTTTGGCATTCACACTTGTGTTTTTTTAATGATCACTGCTCATCAAAAGCCGAGAGGAGTAACATTAATTGATCAACCCTTTTTTCCTTTTCTTAAATTGATCATCCTCAACACAGCATGCTGCCAAAAGACATTGGTCATGTGACAGTTTCTATCGAATTAAGCAGACCAGTTTTTTATATTATTTCCACTACTTCCGCTCCGATTCTGTATTTTTTCACCGTTAATTGCGATATTATCTCAAAAACTGTCATCACTTCAGTCACACAGGACAGAATCTCCATTAGGTGCGTCTGTATATGATTGGAAATATCAATGTATGTATCATTTATGAATAGCATGGAATTTATAAGAGAGTTTTAATGATATTTCTTTTGTTTTTTCTTTAAATTGGTGTAAAAATACAATTTTAAAATACATAAAAAGCCCAATTAAATTTCACCATCGGAGAGATTCAATCACATAAACTGGCCATAATGAATAATGTTTGGCTGTTATAATAGTTTATCGATATTGGATACAAGAATATATTCACTCGTTTAGACGGAACTTTTTGTTGAAAGATTCAATATTAAGGAGTGGTTGGCGTGCGTGTAGATCGAACCATTATCAGCGCAATTGTCTCTCAGTGGTGTGCCATATTTGGCACGCGTTCCTATTCACGTCACACTGATTGTACGATGAACTTACCATTGATCAATCGAAATTGCAATCGACACACACACACACACACACACACACGTACTCACACACACACACACACACACATACTCACACAAATAGAAGCTATTACGAACAACACGCATGCACACACAGAGAAACCAAGCAGGGCAGATTTTTCATCTCAGGTACAAACAGAGCGAGAGAGAGAGAGAGAAAGAGAGAGTGAGAGAGAGAGAGTGAAGACAGAGACAAGAGGAAAGAGAGACTGGGATAGACGGAAAGTATATATATATATATATATATATATATATATATATAGAGAGAGAGAGAGAGAGAGAGAGAGAGAAAGAGAGAAATAAACATATGGAGTAGTGAGGGGGTTCAATTATTCTCAGGCTGATTGACATACGATTATTTGCTAAGTAGATTGTAGAATCCACAGGATGGGAAGAGAATGTATCGTCCAAACAGTTGCTTTTTTTTTTAGGTTGTGAATACTGACTTCTGATACTGAAGGCTCTGTTTCACAAGCAATATCAGTCACCAATTAGACTTCTGATAGATAGATAGATAGATAGATAGATAGATAGATAGATTGATAAATAGATAGATAGATATATCCTTTGTGTACTGATACATTTCACCAGCTTGCAAACGACCTGATTGGTAAAAAAGGATGTAACACAATGCTTTGCCAGCTAAGAAGAAAGCAGCAAATTATGTCGATGAAACAATGTTTCCATAAAACTGACAGAACTGCCTGTATTATTTTAGCGCAAAGGCTCTAAACGATGGCCATGACGATGTCGAAGAGAAAGGAACATATGTCAACTTGTATTGATGGTTCAATATGTAAATGCAGTCAGAGCAACTCCTGGAATTACCTGACATCTTATCATCAATTGACATACTTCGGTAATACGGTATCATCAACCCTTCTCCTCTGCGAAGCGTTTTATTTCCATATCCGACGGCCACATGCACTCATCTCTAAAGGTAATTCTGATCCCCTACCTCTGCTATCATTTTCATGTGTGCTTGATTAATGGGCCTCTTGTTTCCGCTCCAAGTTTCCAATCTCGCGGTAATTGCCCGCAGGTCTCGTTTAAATCTCGTATACAATGATGTATTGTGTCAATCTCTCGGGCCTCCCCCCCCCCAATTGTCTGGTATCGCTTGACCTCGATTTCATAGTGTCGTTGACTAATCAGGTGGAAAGACAGCTTCATTTTCAACCTCCAGGGATAATAATTTGAATAGTTTTTATTTTTCACTATTTTTTTCTTTCATTTTCATAAATAGATTTTTGTTTAACACATTGTGAATCACTGCTGAAAGGTAAGACAGTTATTTAACTTCCTCCCCACGAGGGCAGAATGTGACACAAGTTCTGTTTTAACGAGGGTAAGCCCAAAGACGAGTAGCACATGTTTACAGTACCTAGTGTACCCAAACAGTTTCCCCTCTAACTGTTGATCAGGATCAACTCTGCATAGCTCCAGTGATGGGACAAGAAACGATGATTTCTGCGTGATTTGACCGTAAGTCATATAGCAAAATAAAAAGCAGATACGTCGGATTGGTCACTCGATAAAGACCGTTACGTGACCAACGTTTTTTGACAGCATGCTGTGTTGGGAATCATCAATTTGAAAATTGGAAAATTCTCTCACCGGTTTTTTTTTTGATCACTAAAAAGTCCGAACTTTGAAAAAAAAAACATGAACCCAGCCGGACATAAACTAGAGACCAATTTAGCATAAACTTATATCATTAATTGAACGCCCCACTGAAAACAACTTTAGGGTGAGATTTTCAAAAATTAAAAAAAAAATTTCTATATAGGAGTGTTTGATGCAGTCAGTATACTCGATACATACACACATAGACAGCCATCCAGACCAACATAAAAAAATAAAGAAACCAATGTTGGTAGCTTTGGTGATATTTTACTTGACATATAACAGAACAAGAAAGATTTAACTGATACATATATACATATATTTATGAATATATGTATCCCTCAAACGGGCCTCGCCAAAGGGGTTGGAGGACTGAAAATTTCAACAATTACACCTTATCATGACTAGAAAATTGTTGTATTTCTCCAAAAATGGGTTTTAGTGTGGGGGGGGAGCATTTACAAGTTTATGCTAAATTGGTCGCTAGTTGTTTTTTTTTTATCTAATCATTTCTTTTGTGACCAAAAATGTAACTCTTCAAAAGGAGTCATACCCAATATAAAGTGAAAGGAAGCCCAGTTACGAAACCAAAAATGATATAGATAACATCCTTGCAGGCAAGTGCAACACTGTTAAAGATTCACAGATCCTACATCAAGTCAATGTAAGAAGTGAACACAGAATGAGAAGTGGGGAAATTCGAATTAACACCAAGATAGAACGCAGGAAAATGTTCAACACCAAACTGCAACCACTTACTTTCCAAAAAGGACTCACCTGATTATTCAAGCTGGAACTGTAAAACAGATATGAACTCCTCACCAAAAAACATCAACGAGCTCAGCAACAATATAACAAACTCCCTAATTGAAGTAACCGGTGTATTTAAGCCGAAGGGCTCACAAGCTATAGGCAAACACTCAGAAAAAACTAGTCAATATACCCCTATCAGTTATATAAAGGGTTCGGTTTGTTACTTCACCCACACCTACCAGATGATACCTGATGAAGGTCGTAGAGTACAACAGCTGAAACGTTGTTTGGAAAACAACCAAGATGAAGATGGTCCAAATGATATCAGAAATAATTATAATACTTAATCTCAAAAATTCAGAGATATAGAACCTAAACCATTGGTATCAAAAGTTGGAACATAGAACCTAAACCATTAGTACCTAAAATGGGAACATAGAACCTAAACCATTAGTACCTAAAATGGGAACATGGAACCTAAACTATTAGTGCCATGAGGTGGAACATAGAACTAGAACCATTAGTACCTAGAATGGTAAAATTGAACCTAAACTGTTGGTACCAAAAGTTGGAACATAGAACGTAAATCATAAGTACCTAAAATGGTGACATGGAATGTAAACTATTGGTACTAAAAATTGGAACATAGAACCTAAACCATTAGTACCTAAAATGGGAACATGGAACCCAAACTATTGGTACCAAGAGTTGGAACATAGAGCGTAAACCATTAGTACCTAAAATGGGAACATGGAACCCAAACTATTGGTACCAAGAGTTGGAACATAGAGCGTAAACCATTAGTACCTAAAATGGGAACATGGAACCCAAACTATTGGTACCAAGAGTTGGAACATAGAGCGTAAACCATTAGTACCTAAAATGGGAACATGGAACCCAAACTATTGGTACCAAGAGTTGGAACATAGAGCGTAAACCATTAGTACCTAAAATGGGAACATGGAACCCAAACTATTGGTACCAAGAGTTGGAACATAGAGCGTAAACCAACAGCTGGTTATCAAAACACACAACATGGGTCTCCAGAGATCATATCAAAATGGTGCCCAAAGAAAAATAAGATAGCATGACGAACTAGACAAGTTCAAAAAGCATTGACTCCGCGACACCCATGATAGAAAGGTTTTCCCGGGAGCAAGTGGTCGTATATTCGTTTTTGGTTCGGTTGGTCTTGGGTTCAAATCGTACCAAGGACTTCAAAATGGTACTCAATGCCTATCTGCTAAGCGTAAGCATAGTGTATGATTGAGGCAGCTTGAAGAGTTACGGGTTCAGTCAAGCTATTTCGCCCAAAACACGCACATGATGGGAACTGCAACGAATCAGTAAAGGGTACTGTACTGGATAATGGCATCATAATTTTCTGTGTTATCCTAATGTTGTGATGGTGATGTAAATAAACATTGAAGTATCAACAAAATTCCCTTTAAACCAAATAAGGATTACGTAAAAGTATGCGTTTCTGAGAAGAAAAAAAATTTAAGTGTTTTCGGAAAATGTCATTTCATTGAAAACTTGACGAATTTCAGCTGCCCTTTTGAGTGACCATCTAAATTGGATTTTGTCTTTTTGGGAATGAAAGATAACATCTGTCAAGTTTCATTCGGTATAGATGTTTTGTTAGGAGAAGAAAATAAAGAGAGAAATCGTAAAAAAGTTCAATGTAAGTACAAATACGATTGAATCAAGTAAATAAAGAAGAAATATATAATAAAGAAAAACAGACCTGGGTAGTCACTCAATAGAGACTGTCGTGTGACCAAAGTGTTAGGTGATCAATTAAAAAAAAGAAAAAGGGGATAATCAATGAATTTGTCCCATGTCTCGTCTTTTGTTTGGCAATGATCACAAAAAGGTCTGAATTTTCAAAATACAAGCATGAACACTGTCTGCCACAAACCATGGGGTCTATTTAACGTAAATTTATGTTGCAAATTGAACCTTGATTAAAAACTAACGAAGTCAAAAAAAAAATCCAGATATGATAAGAGGTACATGTTTAAATTTTTAGCCTTCTAGCTGTATTGGTTCCGCCTGATACATGCATAGCCAGCCAGACGAAATTGAATATTAAAAAAAAAGAATTAATAGATTGTTTCTAATGATAACTAGAAAAAGGAAGGATTATAAAATTACAAAAAAATAATGAAAGATTCAGGCATTTGTTTTTCTTCTTAGATTTATTTGTTGCCTCTCGATTTCTTCTTTATTTTTGAAAACAAGAAGAAGAACGGACTCTGTTCAAAACCTGCGACGTCATTTGCTCAGTTTTTGAGAGTATTTGTCAGCATTTGTTTCTGTTATTAAAAAAATATTTGTTCCCAATTGTTTAAGAAGAGATAATAGTGTAAAGCTCTTAAGGGATAAAAAGATTTCTTTTCAAAATTCTCTGAAGAAGGACACTGACTTTTTTTTCGTTTGGATCCAAGTGTGTATCTATATGTGTCCCCTATAACTCTAAGCTGCAATAAACAGATATATCTTTGAAAAGATGTCTTGGCTTCTTTAATTATAAACGCTTTCTCACGTGACATTTTTATTCTGAGAATTTATCATTTGGAAAATAGTATGACACAACGTGACGTGAAAAAGGAAAAAAATATCCTCTTCTCATCACCCAATTTCTCTTTCCTTCATTTATTGTGGACTGAAAGAAAGTGATTCTGGCTTCCATAGACCTGTCGACGTTCAACGCAGATTAAAAAAACGCCCAAAGGTAAATTGCAGAAACTGTAAATATGAAGAGTTTTCAATTTGAATATCTATTGCTCTTTCCATCCTTCTCTTTCATTTCCATCTGCCAACGAAGTAGGTTTTCACTTACGATGGTTGCGAACACAATATTTCCAAAAGGTATCAGTGAAATCCGAGGGAAGAAATGATAAAATTTGGGTGCAGGTCCTGTGATTATTTACAGTTTTCTCCCCTGAATCGTTGCTATATTTTAAAATCATCTAAAAGGATGGGCCATGCTATAAGGATGAATTGGCTGAATCTCTTTTCACATTGTGAGATATCTAATTTTTTCATTGAGTTATCTATTCACTCATATTTATCGATGCGATATCTCCGAGAGTTCTTAATGAATTTCAATGACATTTGGATGATGGGTGAATCCTGGGCTAAGGAAGAATAGATTAAATTTCAGGATTCAATTTGACAGAAGCATACACTTTTGTATTTATATATTCAATTGATCTTCCAATGCGATTGTTTCATTCAGTTAATGGTTTATGTTTTATTATTCTCCTAATCTTGTTCGTATTTCATCTTCTATTAATCTTCTAATCTTATCCCTTTTCTTTATATTCCTTTTTTATTTCTATTTTTTCCTTCTTCTGGGTTAATGTTTTTTTCGCTTACTTATTTTCTTTATTTCATTAGTTTTCCTTCAATTAATTCATCCCTTTGTTACCTGCATTTTTCTCTTTCATTTCTTCCGTTGATTTCTTTCACTTCTGTGTCTCTTTTCTTTTCTTGAATAATTAATTGTTTTACGCAGTAATTCAAATTATTCCTGTCTCTGAAGTACTTATTTTTCATGTTTTGAAATTTCGTTCTCTTGGAAATCATAGAGGTGCGCGTGACCTAAAGGTTAGCAGTATAGAAAATGTAATTGGTGTTCAAACACCAACTGTGCGTTCATTTACAGCAATAGTAGCAGCATTTAAACGTCAGTCATTGGATTTGTCCCCCCCCCCCTGCATATCTCTCGATCGTTGGCGTCGTAAAGACAGTACTTCCTGAACTTTGTCCCACCATCTTATCTCAATTTACCATATGATTTCCGGGGATCCACATTGTGAGTTGTGATGTCCAGTGGTTGTTGACCTTCTTGCATCATGACCAGCCCATTGCGATTTGAATTTTCAAATGGATTCTATCGTGAGAAGCTGGTAACATTTTCCCGAAATATACTAATAACAGAGAGTCAGTGGAGCTTCGAAAAGCCTAACGAACTCAAACTTGATAATGAAAATCGTCCAAGTAAATAAAGAAAAAACAAACGAACAAAGAGAATAATGCACCGTCTTCACTTCCCTACAATACCTCGATTGCAAGTGAAAGATTTTTTTTAAATTATCCACTATTTTCTCTCGAATATTGTAAAGAATGTATAAAATTTTGTGTGACAAACCTTTATTCCTGGATAGTTGGTAATCAACCTCACCAACCCAGCACAGATTACGAAATTATCTCCAAACAGAAAAGATAGATTCGTGGCGTTTCCGCAAGATGGCCGCTTAGCTACAAATTGATTTCTTAACTTATCGACCGGAAGTTTCTTTTCTTTTTTTTTTTCCTTTTCGCCATTTTGATTTTCATTCGTAGAAATATCTGAATTGTAAATTTCTTAATCAATTAATTAAGATTGTAATATTTTATTCGTTTACTTTCAGGATTTTTCCATTTTCTTTCCTTAAGCGTCCAGTAAAAGCATCATTTGTAAGTCAGTCGAGCTCTCGACCAATGACAATCAATGACCAGTTAGAGTTAATTAGCCCAACAGGATTTCTTCTTCTCGTTCATCTTTTTTTCATTTCTGTCGGATTATAAGAAACCGTCAACCAAAGCTGTCACAAAAACTGTCGGCACAGGTTTCTTCTGTTTTTGAGAGAGTGTGACAGGCTGGCTGGCTATTTTGGTATGTATGTCTGTAACACGAGTTCAGGCCATGTCAATTGAGCAAGAAGGCTGAAACTGAGAATTGACAGCTTACTGGGTGTGGAATTTTTTTTTGTTTTTTGTTTTTGGAAATGCTCTCCTTTGAATACATTTTTAGTGATGGAGTTACATTTGCAAAGTAAGTTTGTGCTAAATCAACGCCCAGTTTATGAACAGCAGTGGTCTAATTTGTTCAGTTTTTTTATTAGGACATTTTAAGTTATTATTGCCCAACAAAAGGCGAGAGAAGTAACTTATTCATTGATCATCTTTTTTCCAATAATTTTCACTTGATCACCCCCAACACAGAGTGCTGCAAAAGGACATGGGTCCAATGACAGTTTCGATTGAGTGACTAACCAGACCTGTTTATTAATTGATTTATTTATTCAATTTTGTACATCTTTGAGATTATTCTCTTGATTCTTTTTTTCTTTCTCTCTTTTATACGATATTTTTATTCAATTATTTCATCGCTCTTTCTTTCACTCATCATTTCACTCATCATTTATCTCTTAAACTATCGAATTATGTATTTATAGATTTATTTATTCAATTTTGTATGTTTGACATTCTTTTTAATTCTTTCTTTCTTTTTCTATCGTTTTCTTTGTTCCTTTTTCTTTTTCTCTTTCATTTTTTCATTTCTTATCATTTCTGTCTTCTGCTTATTTTTTAACTGATTCATTTATTTTCGAACATGTTTAACATTATTAATTTTCTTTTTCTTTTTCTATCATTCATCGATCTTTTTCCTTCTTATTCATCGCTTTCTGTCTTTCTTTTCGTCTCTTTTTTTCTCTTTTACTCCATTTCATTGGTTTCTTTTTTCTTCCTTTTTCTCAATCTTATTTGTTTTTTAAAATGCCTTCCAGAACCGTCAATATTGGTCTCTCCAGTTTTTAATTTAGTCTGACCAATTGGCTGGCTGATTGGCTGTGTATGTACCATGCGTACAAGCTACATCATTCTTATCATCAGGGCATAGACCTTCCCTATGATTCACCAGACCTCTCTACTATGGGCAACGCGGAGCCATTACTTTCTGAACTTGTCTAGTCCGTCACACCACCTTTCTGGTCACAGTTTCGCATACAATCTCTGGAGATCCACGTTTTGATCCACGATGTCAAGTTGTTATCTGACATTGTTGCAACATGATCAGCCCATTGCCATTTGAGTTTTCTAATGGATTCGATGATATTCCTAACTCCTGTTTTTATGTGGGGGGGGGTTAATATACAGTGCTGTCATGTGATCTCCTCGTGTGGTGTTTAGCATGATTCTCTCCAGTGCACGTTGCATGGTTCTCAGTTTGAGAGTCAATCTTTTGGTTAGGTTTCATGTTTCAGTTCTGTAAGCAACTATCAAGAGGGTGCATTGGTTGTAGACCCTTCTTTTAAAGACTAATGATATTTATTGTTCTTAAAGCTTGACTCTGTTCAACTGAAAGCTGGCAATCCTAGAGTGATTCTTCGCTTGATTTCTTCTTCTTTTGAGGACTTCATGAAGATTCGTTGTCTTAGGTAGATGTAGTGGTCTACTTTTTTTATCTGCGTTTTCGATTTGGATTTTTTCGTGTCTCTGTTTCTTGTACATGATATTTACTTCTTATGCCAGGAAGTGAATGATACGTACATTCATTGAAATGAAAAGAGGTATATACATTCTTGAGTACGTAAAAAGGTACGTACATTCATAAGGGCGAAAAAAGGTACGTACATTCATAAGGATGTAAAACAGGTACATCCATTAGAACGTTAAAAAGTACATACATTCATAAGGATGTAAAAAGGTACATACATTCACGAAGATGTAAAAAGGTACGTACATTCATCAGGATGTAAAAAGGGGTTTACAAGAATAAGTTATGGAACCAGAGTCATGGTTTTTGTTCGAATTCAACTTCAAGTGTAAAATACATAAAAACTTCGTCAAAAGTTGATGGTCAGCAAATGGTTCAGAGAGTGTTTCGAACCTAATTAAATATTTGATAGATTAGTAGATATTAAGGAAACTTTTACTAGATTTAATGTGTTTTGGGGAAGTTTTCAAGGTATGTTTATTTTAGTGAAAATTCTCCCATTTAAATACTATGTGCTGCTCAACACTGAAGATACATCTTTAGACAAATGATAACGTCTATATCCAACGTCCTACGTTAAAACGCTGCTCCAGCTGATGATGATGATGATGATGATGATGATGATGATGATGATGATGATGATTAACAATCGGTCTTGTGGACAGCTTAAGAAGGCATGAAAATATGCACAAATCACTATACCTACGGGAACAATGCCCATCAAGATTCCCATCAACTGGAGGGAGTTGAATGCAACCCACAAGTTCTCTTACTTCTCTGTAATCTCTATCAATACCAAGCTTTCAAGAATTGTCCTAACTTCTGTGTATCACGAAATCCTAACTTACCACCTACCAAGGTCTCACTAAGTAATGTCAAGGTTTTTGAGAACCTCAAGAATCAAGATATAGCTGTACTATGGTTACTTCCGTTATGAGTTTATTTCCGAAGATTTCTACGCACTCGTGTACACACGCCGAGGAAAACTTACACAAGCCCCCGTTAAACTTTGGGCAGACCTGCAGTGGCCTGAAAACAAAAGTCTCATGGATTAAAAAGCATTAGAAAAATACTTACGAAAAAAAAGGATGAAAAATCGTATCTTTTATTCAGTTTAAATATCTACTTCATTCTATACGTCTCCATGACGACTTTTGATTTGTATGTTTTAATTTGTTGATCAATCCAACACAAAAAATTTGAAGAAATCAAGTTATAAATATGTAGGTCAATAGTTCTCCTGAAGAAAAATTCACAACGGAAGTAACTGATTTATTCACAGCCGTAGTTTCGTACGACTGACAGTTTTAGGACGGTGTGACAGACTAAAAGTAAGAGTCTAGTTCAGCATTATGGTTGTATTGTAGATAGAACTCACCTCTTAGACTTGATGATAACGCTTTTGTTTCTTCAAAAATTACACCTTTCCAAATGTAACAGAGGTCTTATTGATTGAAAGTATGAAAACTTCCCAGAATTGTTATCAAACTCAAACTGAGTTGACTTTATTTTCCTAACAATGACAACTTCAGAGTTTCGGTTCAGACGTATAACACAGGAATCAGTATATATCATCATGTCGACTTAGACAAGTGAGGGTTTCAACTTGATGTGGCTTCCACTGCCCAACAAGGAAACGGATGGGTAATCCAGTCCCTAACAATAGAAGGAGAGGAAACACTTGAACCCTTTGTTATAAGTGTTACTACCATCGGAGATACATATTACTGTTTACCATCATCACATTCGGAGATTACACCTGAAGAAGCCCATTAAAGGGATCGGCCGAAACGTTGTGTTAACAACACGAGCTGTAAGAGAGGGTTCAATCGTCCGGAGAACTTCTTAATGACCCTTCTCGAAACTAGAGAAACGATCTTGCGCATATTTTGCTTTTTATGCGAGATAAGATGCTTAGGATGACGTTGGGGGATCACAAGACAGCAAAGAATATTGGAGAAAAAACTGAAGTCAGAGTTTTCATAGAATTTGTTAGAAAAAATCAAATGGCAATGTGCTGATCAAGTTGGGAGAAAATCAGTAATTCTGGACATAACGACCTACAATGTGGATCCGAACTAATAATATGCGAAACCTACAAGTCCTCTTACTTAGAGTATAATTTCAATCAATACAAGAATTGTCAAAATCTCTGTGTATAACGAAACTCTTCCTTTTCAATCTCAAAATATTCCACATACACATACACTCTTCTGATTTCTTCACCTTCCTCTCCCTTTAGAGTTTTATTTTCCCTCATTTCAATTACTCATCGTTTTGCTCTCTTCTTTTCATATTTTTTATCATCTATGAATACCCTTATATATATATATATATATATATATATATATATATATATATATATATATATATGTGTGTGTATGCCTATGTGTGTGCATGTACGTGTATATATATATATATATATATATATATATATATATATTATGATAATACACCAGGATAATAACAAACTCCATGTATTATGACACAGCCCTGAAAAATAAGACTAGATATTAAAATCATAGCTCAAGGGGAGATTGTGTTCGATAAACACTACTGGTGAGCCATGTTAATATAACTTTTGTTTTTGAATCCCCCAAATCGTTACATGGTATTACTGAAGATATCCACAAGAAACCTCCACACGTAATGCCATAATATCTAATTCTGAGTGAAACATATGACTTATTGAAAGGGTTACATAAATTGCATTAACAGATATTTGGAAATAATGGACTGAAATGACATGAATTCGGGGAAATTCTTTTAATCTATCTAGTGTGTAAAGCTGCAAAGCTTTCTAGTATATATATGCATATATATATGTAATTGTATCTCTTTCAAAAAAAGCATTTTGGGTCTCTATGTCAATCCCTGTACCCTATTCCTCTTCTCCTACACACGTTGTTTGTATTCCTTTCTCAGCCCCAATATCTTTGTTCTCTCTCCCACTCACTCTTCTTTTGTCACTCGTTTTCTCTCTCTCTCTCTCTCTCTTCTTCTTCTTCTTCTTCTTCTTCTTCTTCTTCTTCTTCTTCTTCTTCATTACCAATATCCGACGTATTCTTGATGTATCTGCATCTTTCTGTCATTTGACATCAATATCTTCTATGTCTTTCGTGTTTCACATTTTCACTGTTTTCTCTTCATCCCTATCTTTGTCTCTCCTTCTTACTTCATCTTTGGTATCTTCTTTATCTTTCTCTCTCAACCCTCAAACTCCTGTCCAAATCTGGAGTTGACTTTGTTTTTGAATCGTAACAACCACAAGGAAAACAACTCACAGAATTTGGGGAATTGAACCCCTCACTGCTTCTCCATCCTGTCACGTTGAATCGAACTCCTGTGTGAAAATAACATTCCTCAACTGTGATTTGAAATCTCGACGATTGGTAGCCAGCACTCATAACGATTGAGCAAAATTAACAAGTTATATACACATATCTTACAGATGCACATGGGCTCATTTCATTCTAATTAATAAATACATTTAATAAATTAATTACTAAATTGATACATTTACTAGATATATATATATTCATATTTTTTATTTATTATATGCACATTATACATTTGATTTTATATATATATATACATATATATATATACATACATATATATATATATATATATATATATATATATATATATATATATATATATATATATATATATATATATATATATATATAATGTCTGGACCATTATCATCTAAGGATTAATAAACCTTACCTCTGAACACTTTACTCCCGAGTCTGTCTCACTCTTCACAGTTCACAGTTCACATTATATATATATATATATATATATATATATATATATATATATATATATATATATATATATATATATATATATATATATATATATATATATATATATATATTGCAGTAATAATCTGCGGACAGAATATAAGTAGAGGAGTAGTTTGACCCTGCAGCAGCAAGGTTTGTCCCGACTTTTTTCTCTTTTATTCGTTTTCCTCTTTCCTCATCTTCTTTCTCATTGTTTTTTTTTTTTCCAATTTTCCAGTATAACTCTTTTCTCTAATTTCTTCTTTCGACTTTCCGTCTCTCCGTCAACCACTCTCTCTATCTAGAACTCTTTCTTCCTTTTTTGTTTTTCTTCCTCATAAATCCTTTTCACACTATTTGCATTCTGTAGTCAGTGACTGATCAACCATCAGGTTGAGTAGGCTTAAGCCCCGGGGCCAGGATAGGGAGGGGATCCAGGAGCGAAAATCTGATTTAATTGAGTGTACTCGTGAGTATTCGTGAGTAATCTGTGAGCTGGAACATGAAACCTAATCAAGAGATTGACCCTCAAACTGAGAACCATGCAACGTACACAAGAGAAAATCATGCTCGACATGAAGATATCACGTTGCAAGAATGTTAGACAACTACTGGACATTTCGATTCACAATGTTGATATACAATGATCATATGCGAAAATGCAGTCGACAAAATATGAGATGGCTTGAACCAGACGTTTAGAAACTATTAGCTTCGCAACACCTATGATAGAGAGGTCTGGCGATTCTTAGGGAAGGCGTAAGTCCAACGATGGACGCTAAAAGGCTGATGCTGATAACTTTGTAAAATAACATAACATTTTGATGTAGTACAAAGACATTTTATGGCAACGTCACTCTATTCTATTGAACGAGGAGTGGGAAAGAGCAGGAATATGATCTTACTAAAGCTCTGTGGCCCCAGTGGTAGATGGTCCGTCACAATATGTACCTCTATCTCTCTCTCTCTCTCTCTCTCTCTATATATATATATATATATATATATATATATATAGAGAGAGAGAGAGAGAGAGAGAGAGACAGACAGAGAGAGAGAGGGATAGATATTCCTCGCATATACACACGCACACTCCCTTTCTCCGTTCGTCTCTTTATCTTGGTCTTTCTCTCTCTTTTTGTCTCTGTCTTCATCTCTCTCTCTCTCTCTCCCTCCCTCTCTCTCTCTCCCTCCCTCTCTCTCTCTCTCTCTCTCTCTCTGTCTTTCTCTCTTTCTCTCTCTGTATTTCTCTCTGTGTCTATATCTCCCTGGCTCTCTTTCTCTCTCTCTCTCTCTCTGTATCCTGCCCCCTCTCTGTATATATATATGTATATATCCCCGTGTTTGTCTCTGTCTCTCTCTATTTCTTACCAACTTACCCTACCCTGTCAACATCTGTCTAAGAATTTCAACTTCTTTCATTGAATATATCTTTATACCTTTATTTATTTATGTAAATCTATATTTCCTTCTGTTTCATTTTGTTTCATTCCTGTCTTTTCCTTCATCTATTTATGTCTTCTTTTCGCTCGACTCTCATTCCTAACTTCAACTCTTTTCTTTCTTGTAATCTTTGCAGTTTTCAAAAACA
Organism: Thysanoteuthis rhombus; assembly: GCA_963457665.1. Taxonomy (NCBI): domain Eukaryota; kingdom Metazoa; phylum Mollusca; class Cephalopoda; order Oegopsida; family Thysanoteuthidae; genus Thysanoteuthis; species Thysanoteuthis major. Next base: position 30,535,191 of record OY735233.1, on the reverse strand, counting down.
CTAAACATTTAGATGAAAGGGAAAATGCACAACGGACAAAATACATCGTCCAAAGATGAGTTGCATGAATAACAAATACAATTCAGGCAAAAGCTAAACAAAGGAAAGAAACAGCCTTCTCATTTGCCGAATATTACAAAATCCCTATTCAATACAATTGTCCTCTTAAGACTGCTTAATGCTATTATCAACCCAGTGAACTCCCCTTGTGACAAAACTTGTTTTAACGGCACTATTTAATGACATACGCCTTCTAACGGGCACTTGTTTTTATATTCCTGCATTACTATTGTCGTAGATTATTCCTTTTACCGAGTAAATTGAAGAGTAATTAATTTGCTTACCGAATTTTTTAACTTGCTTGCCTTATCGTTTTAATTTTAATGCCTTTTTTACGAATATTCATATCGTATTTTAATATCTATCCGATATAACGGCTGCGGGTGCTATAATACTGAGACTTTTCTGCATCATCGTTATCATTATTATCATTATCATTATTATTATTATCATTATTACAATTATTATTATTATTACTGTTGTTGTTGTTGTTGTTGTTGCTGTTGTATTGTTGTTAACGTTGTTGTTGTTGTTTTCATTATTATCGTCATCATCATCACGATCGTATGCCTTTTTCGTCTTCTTCCCCTTCCTTCCCAACGTTCCCTCATTTACCCCACAAAATTTGTCGCCATGACAACATCCATATTTTGTGTCAATTACAGTTTGAAAAAATTACAAACTATCTTCCTTTCCTCGTTTGCAAATACTTGACAACCATTTTTGTTCTCTTCCATAGGTTTTTGAAAAAGTTTTTTCTCCTTCATTTCTTCTTCACGTTATCGCTGCTTCGCTCATTCTCTTTCTTTCTTTATCACCACTCCTCTTTCATTTTTGCCACGGTAACTTTCCTTCCTTTTTTCTGAATTCTATTTGTTTGAAAAAATCTCATTTTCAATAAAATCTTCATAATACATATTTTTTATTTATTTACATATCGATATGAATAATTATAATTTTTCATTTTGAAGAGTTTTCTAAATTCGATTTGTCCTTTCACTCTCGCCCTCCCTTGTATTCCTTCATTTCTGTCCTCCCTTTCTTCCCATATCCGCCATGTTTCTCTCTTTCCTTCCTTCGCGCTAAAACGTCTTCTACTTAACATAAAGACTCTGCGCTTCAACATTGTTTGTATGGTTGACGTTGTTGCAAAACATTTTTTTTTCTTTTTCATTCGTTTTTTAATCAATAAAATTTCGAGATGCTTCTAAATTGAACTTAAATATTTTATAACTTAAGTAATGGCTTGAAATCTTAAAAGGCTCTTAGTTACAATGAAGATTCATTTCATATTTCAACGGGAATGACGAAACAAGTTTTAAAAAAAAGAAGACAAAAGACGCAAAGGAGAACAAAAAGAAAAAATAAGTAACACGAAAAGCACTCAGAGAGCACATACCTCTGCCAACGCCACATACTGACTAAAAACAGAATGAAAATCTGTCCATATATAGCTGCGGTGAAGAGGAAGTAAATGTAAGTTTCGACTTTTCAATTTTCAGCTATTGTCTTGATATATTGGAAAATATCTCACAATCAGAAGACATTCCTGGACCCACTGAAAAATTAGCCGATTTTTCCTTCCTCCACGGTCCATCTTTCCAGGAAAATTTATTGTGAACTTTTTGTAATAATGAGAGAACAAACAGAAAGACATGACTGAATATATATATATACCTCTTCCAAGAATGTTTGCTGAGATTAAACAAATTAACAAGGCACTTAATAAAAACTGTCACGTAACCAATGTCTTTTGGCAGCAGTGGGTTGTGGGTTGATCAATTAAAAATTAGAAAAAAAAGGGAGATCAATGAATGGATTACTTTTCTCGCAATTTTTGGGACAGGGATCACTGAAAACAGTCCAATTTTCAAGAAGCTAGCGCAAATGTTTCTTGACATTCGCTGAGTGATCAATTTAGCATAAACTCACGTTGCAAAGTAAACGTTTTCTCTAGGCATAAACACGTTTAATTTTTCAGTCCTTTAGCTTCATTGTGATGGCTTGAACGCGTAATACATAGATAGATAAACAGACAGACCAATTTGGAACCTAGAGAAACCTATGTTGATAGTTTTTGTAACAGTTTTAATTGACAGTCCCTAATATAAGACGGAAAAGACTACTTCGTACAAGATGGAAAAAGAAAGAGGCAATGGAATGAAAAGAAAAAAAAGCAAAGAAAGAAGAAGAATGAGTCAGAAAAGAGAAAGAGGGGAAACTAGTTCTACCAAAACGAAAAGAGTGAGAATAAAAAAAGGAAAAAACCATGAAAAAATTGAGAATGATTGGGGGGGGGTCCAGTTTTATAGATACTGTCCATCTTTGAATTACTCTATCACTTATCTATACCAGGGTTTTCTTACTAATCTTTTGGCTCAAAACCAATATAAATTCATTCATAGGGCTATAATGCAACCATCAAAACTTTGAATGTTATCTTTTTCGCTCCATTATCCACAATGTAAGAAAACTGATTCAATATTTTTTGTGTGAAAAAAAGAAATTCCAACTAACTTGTTTTAGGTTATTCTGACTGAGACAGTGTTCAGTTCGTACGTATGCTCTTGAGAAAGGTATGAATCCATCAGTACCCCTAGCTATGGTTAAAATAGTGCAGAGTTGAGTGAGTGATGCCTCTTCGAGTATTTGTCGTCTATAAGTCAATTTCACATATAATAAACGTGCTGAGTATGTAGCAAAGTGATATATTGAGCCCAAAAATGGGCGGTTAAAGGCGTGGCCAGCATGTGGACAATACTTACTTTACTTATTTCAGCTTAATATGCAACAGTAATATCCGTGTGGAAGGAAAATAATGCATTCACTTGAATTTACTATTTCAAGATATAAGTAAAAATTATTCGAAGTTTGGGATTGCGCCTTACCTTAAAGTATTTTGAATTATCCACTTAAGTACCAAAACTGTTATTTGTTTTGAGCACTTAGATTCAATTTGGAAAAAAATACTTGGTTACAGATTGAGAACCTGCAAAAATAACACTGTTCATTACTAATTTATGAAACAAAAAAGAAGATATCTGAATGATGTATGATAGGAAAAGAAAATGTCTGAAGGAAATTGTCCAACACTGAAATTTTATTCTCCAAAAATACATGACTGCTTTTTGATCGCATATGAGCAAAAGTAGAAAAAGAGTCAGTTGTAAAATAAGTCATTTTCCTTTTTCAAGCGGACGACTCAGTCCGTTCACGCAGTCATAATGGAGAGCGTGTTGCAACGAACGACTACCAAAGATAAACGCTGGAAGAGCCAATAGATCTCACGCGGTTCGTCGTGGCGTTGAACTGCTTTGCAAACTATTTGGAGGATGAGCTTTTAATTCTGTTGGAAAGGTAAATGAATAAGACTTTTTACCTTAAAAATAGATACTTCTATAGATATACAAGAAAAGTAGTTGCATATGAGTAGATATAGCGCAAAATATAGTAGCAGATATATATATATATATATATATATATATATATATATATATATATATATATATATATATATGTATACGATAGGACAATGAATTGGTTGATTTCCATCGAAAACTCAAATCCAGAAGGTAGAACACTACTTAGAATCATGTCAAGTATTCATCCAATACTTGTAAAATCTTTACTATTTAAAATCGCAAGCCAAAAATGTCACCCAAACGTCAACATATGTTTCTCCAGTTTCAAAGTTGCTCAGGCTGCATGTGTTCATGTATCAAATAATCACACGTACAGGCCGCACCAATGGAGCCAGGGGAATGAAAATTCAAACGTTAACTCCTTATTATCTCTAGAAAAAAATGTTTTTTGTCTTCTTTTCATTTCAGCCCAAAACAGGAATTTAAGTGGGAAGTGGAGGTCAATCTACAATGTAAATTGGTCCCTTTATTTCTGTTCAGCCGTATTTAAACTGATAGTTTTTTAAATCTGGACTTTTTTTAGTGATCACAGCCCAGCAAAAGGTGTGAAAAGATTTTTCTTCATTGGTCACCTCTTTTTTCTATTCTTTTGAATTGATCACACACAACACGGGATATTGCCAAAAGACATTGGTTATATGGCAGTTTTTATTGTGTGACAAACCAGACTGGTAAAATATGCGTTTGGATATCCATTGATTGAAGACTTTTTTTTCGTGTAGAAATAATAAAACAACTCGTATGATCCGAGCTTTGCATTTGTTGACATAACAAGTAACGATTCTCATGACTACAATATTTGGCAACTCCTCATGAAAGGAAGGAATGGCACCTCCACCGTGGCAGTAGTAGAAATACAAAGCTGAGATCAGTGGTGTCACTAGGATGGAAGTCATCGAAGTTACTTACGATGTCATTCTCATAATCATCCACCCTTACCACATCAAATTGAATCCTCAGTAATGTTTCTTGTGCTAACATTACACGTAAATCCCAATTCCTGTAAATCGATGTATGTAAATGCAACAGTAGTGAACTAAATGAGTAGCACAATTAAAATTACCCTTTTTTTTCATTTAAAGTATTATACGTACAGCCTAAATGTATTCACGTTTGTACAGTTTCATGCAGTTAAATTGAAAATTCCGTGAGAGAAGCAGTTGAATTCGGAGTAAAAATGTTCAAGAACTGAACCAAAATTGTTTTATTTTAACGTTGAATTTGAACGTTGAATTTTATAGCTAAATAATTATAATAAAAATAAGTTATTCATAAGTTTATATCAGAGGATAAGTCTGGTTCGTCTTTTGACAGAAACTTTCACGTGATCAATATTGTTTTGGAAGCATTCCGTGTTGGGTGATCAATAAAGAATGAATAAGTCTCTTGCCGTTTGTTAGGCTGCAATCACTAAAAAAAAAAAAAAAAAAAACAGCCGTGTATGACACCAGACACTAAAGAGGATCATATTAGCAAATATTTAAATTGTGAATTGAACGTCCTTAAAAAACATTATTCAAGGAGTAAATGTTTAAATTTCAAGCTATCTAGCTCTCCTGGTGTAGCATGTATGCATGATACATACAGACATACATAGGGAGGTAATTCGACATAAACTCACATTACACACTGAACTAAGTATAAAATTAAATTACGTACTGAACGAAGCATAAACTCACATCCATAAACATGACACTGAACTAAACATGAAGTCACAACCACTAAAAACCTATTCGGGGATTTTCAATACAACGTTGTTGTTTTTTCTAAACATAAGAAGGAGTAAATGGTCAGTTTTTTCTGCCCTCTAACTCCATCGGTTCAGTCTATGTGAGGCGGGGTGATACCTAGCTAGCAAGCTAGCCAGATCAATTTGAACTCAGAAGAAACCAATGTTGACAGTTTGGTTAAACTGTATTTATATCCTCCAAAGGTTTTTTTTTTTTCCAGACGATTGAACTTGTTCTTGTTGAAGAAGTCTGCCTCATTGATTTCCTCACTTTCCAGCAGTGTCCCTTGTCTATAATCTGGACTTGTTGGCTTTCTTCAGTGATCAGTCATCCTTCAACAAGCTACATTGATGGCTGACATCTCATTTTCTCATCACAGAGCCCATCGGGCAATTCTTTTTACTTTACGATTCTCAAGTGCAGAATGCATGCAATGGGAACAATAAATTATTAGAAACCGTCGACCAAGTCTATTAACAAACAAGTCAACATGTACTTCTTCGGTTTTCAAAGTGGTCTGGTTGGATATGCATATATGTATATACGTATGTATCAATGGTATTGGCCGCAAAAATGGAGCTAGTGGGCTGGAATCTTAAATATTTACTCCTTAATATATCTAGAAAAACGTTGTTTTTCTATTTTCTAATCCCCCAAGTTTCTAGCTGGGGGTTCCATTCGCAATGTACGACCATGCTAAATCGGTCCTTCAATTTGTATCCGGTAGCACCGACATCTAAATATTCAAACTTTTTTAGTGTTCACTGCCGAACAAAATGCGAGAAAGGTAGCTTATTCATTGATCAACCCTTATTCTGATATTTTGATTGATCTCCCCCAATACAGCATGCTGCCAAAATATTAGTCACGTGACAGCTTCTGTTGAGTGATTAACCAGACCTGCTCGACCATTGATTATTCGATTGAGAGGATTTTAAACTTTCAGTCAGGTATCGCTTATCCCACAACGAGGCTATTGCAATTTCTCAACGCTTCTGCTGCCTAAACAAGTGTTGGGTGACTGGATTTAGAGCAAGTGCCTCAGAAGAGTCTTAGGAAACCAGGGAGAATATAAAGAATATTCAGCCATCTTCCAACTCACATGAAATGTCACATAGGTGTTTATGTAACGAGGGAACCAAGAATTTGTGTGTGCAATATTGTCCACTTAAATTGGCATTGCTGCAAGCATTAGGGTGTTTCTTCCGACCCCACCCACTCTAGTGCAATGGGGGGATCAGTTCTTGAATGACAGATCTCCAGGAACATGATATTTGTGTATTGTGCGCGTCTCACCCGGAAACGACACTAAGCCGATTGTAGACCACCAGAGCTGAGAAGCACCAACCGTTAATGATTCTGTAGAGATTTTTTTTTAAATCTACTCTCCATTATAACATCCGAATTCAGTTGTAAAAAAATGTAAGTCATAGCAGTAGTAGTAGTAGCTGTACCAGCATTACTAGTATTTGTAATGGCAGTCGTGTCGGTAGTTGTAATGGACTAGTGTAGAAATAGTCAGCGAGCTTTCCACACAGATCATTACTACTTTATAGAGTTCGATTCTCGGTAGATACCTCAAAATTGTGGCCTTATGCCCCACCAAACAAAGCTTGAGAAATAATCCTATACCAAGCCTTTCCACGCTGTCTTCTATTCCAACTATAGATGATTTCTGCAAAATCTGTATTGCATATTTGATAAATTCATAGGTGAAAGCAATGATGAACAGAGCTTGCATTAAATGGTGTTGGCACGGGACCAACCCAGTTATCAACTACTCTGGCAGTCACCAAGGGCATCTGAGACAGTTGGACCTTCCAAATATAGTTGGGAACATTAATTAAACAGAATAAAAAAACAAAAAAATCCACTGATATGAAGTTAGATTTTCTAGGAATAACAGACAGTTGAATATTTTCTGGTGGAGTACGGCAAATAGAAACAATTGGTAAAAGAAATTCTTATGATTCTCGATGACCCTTTTGCAATTCAAAACATCAATGTTTATTACCAATCGTTACAATAGATAGATAGATAGATAGATAGATAGATAGATAGATAGATGGATAGATATTCCTATATATTTATTATTCTCGCTGTAAAACATAAATATAACAAACAGCAGCTCTGGTTAGTTACTCAATAAAAACCGTCATTTTACCAACGTCTTTTGGCAGCACGCCATTTTCGGGATTATCAGTTGAAAAATTAGAAAAGAAAGGGTGATCAATGAATTAACTATTTCTCTTGCCTTTGTTCGACCAGGGAAATATACGAATTCTTTGCAAAAAAAAGAAAGAGATAATCTTAAATGCCACCGGGCGCAATAAGGAACCAATGTAGCATAGACTTATATTTTAAACTGACCCCAACCCCAGTCAAAATCTATTGGAGGGAATAATTTCCAGTCGTCGAGCTCCCTTACAGAGACCTATAGGCGTGATACATACAAATATATACATACAAAGCCAGACAAACCAACTTAAATGCCTAAGGAACCTATGTTCACAGTTGTGTTGACAGTTTTCGTTGATGGTTTCTAATAACCCTATATTATGTATGGCGCTAAAGTTCAGCTTGCCCGGGGCGCCAGGGACGCTGGGACCGGTCATGTGTGGGTAGGCAATGAAAAATCACCGTCAAAATATGTCAAAGATTAATACATGCGGAATTTTGTGGGGAGACGTTAGCAGCCGCTTGAGTGGAATCATTTTTTCATGATGATTGTAATCAGACAGGGTAAGTAAAATGCACATTTACGTAGACAAACAAAGAGTGTTTCTCTTTGTATAGACAATTAGAAAAAATAGCGAACAGAGGAGTAAGCAGAAAAGATCTTCTAAAAAGTTTGCAATTCGTGAGACCACATCACAAAGTAGATAGATGTAAGGATGTAGAGAGACGAGAGAAAGTTTGGGGGAAAGAAATGTATGCAAAAATAAATGTTTCTTAAAAGAAACTGCGGAAAAAAATCCTCTTTCAATAGAAAGCTAATATATTTTTTTTCATTTTTGCTGAACGATCTTTGTTGAAAAGAATTTGTTTGTGTTTTTTCTGACTGCTCATTTTTCTTTTGCAAAAATCGTGAGTTGTCGACAAGAAAGGCTTTATTCGGCTATAAATATACCGTAATACTGTTAGGTTACAATTGATAAATTTGCGATAGCGATAGTTTAGGGCGGTGGTGAGGAATGACGCTACAAACCAGTTATTACTCAGAGCAATGCATTAAAAAGGATGAATATATATATATATATATATATATATATATATATATATATATATATATATATATATATATATATATATATATATATATATATATATATATATATATACGAACGGGTTTGGGTGAATATATATATACAAATGGGTGTGGGTGGTTCTGGTGGGATGATTATTGATCGAAATATCTCGATAAAAAAAAACTTTAAAGAGAAGAACAGAATTATTTAAAGGTTTTCAAGATTTAAAAGAAATTAACGGCGTTTTTCATGTTTTTGCATAACGGCCTATATGGATGAACTATGCGCATATATATGCGTGTGTGTGGGTATCTATCAATGCATGAGTGAGACGATATAAATAGATATATATATATATATATGTATATATATATACATATATATATGTAGATAGATAGATAGATAGATAGATAGATAGTTAAAGAGATAGATGGATAGATAGATTTATATTAAACACTAAACTGAACAACCCTCACCACATAGAACCCTAATATACACAACTCCTATCATTAATATCCTCACACTAACATCTAAGACACATTCAATAATGGAAGCTTCAAAGTCACCCAGACCCATAGGAAAAACTTCACCGTAGCTTTTTATAACCCCTGTCCAAATCATAGCCAAGAAATTTTCAATAACTTTCAAGGTTAATACCTATGTAGCTCCTTGACCTCACCACCCCTCCTTCTACACTACCCCAAACATACCAAAAAATCCAACTCCACATCACTACCCACTACCTTGACACACTCTGCCCTCCCAAGACCAACTGCTGCTGCTTTACCAAAGACCTGATACCTACTGGATATTCTTCCATTCGGCAGGAGGCCTCCAGCAGCCCTGACAACAAAACTCACCCACAATGCATAGCTCCTGGCAGTGGACTCTGGTTCCACATGGTACATTTTAATTCACACTCACACAGCACACACCACTGATGATGGGAGAAATCCCGAAACATGTATGGACTATTGACTTATAAGGATTAATAAACCTTACCACCAAAAACTTCACTCCCGAGTCTGTCTCACTCTCTAAAGTACACATTATTTATGTATATATATATATGTATATATTTATGCGCATATATATATATATATATATATATATATATATATATATATATATATGTGTGTGTGTGCGTGTGTGTGTGTGTTTGCATAAGAATACACATTCAAATAACGCATATAAAACAGAAAAAAACATACACCAATAAAAAATGCGTTAAATTTTTTTAAATCTCGAACGTGTATAATCATGATAATATATATATATATATATATATATATATATATATATATATATATATATATATATTGCATCACAGTAAATTACAAATAATATTGTGCATAATATTATCCGATTTTTTTATCCCTCAGCTGGTGTAACAGTTTAATCTGTTTATGTTATCATTCCAAATCAATTCTCAAGTACTTTCGAACTTCGATCCACAAATTTCAATCACTTCATTATCAAACAGTCAAACATTCCGATAATTAAATCGACGCAAATAATTCTTTTTGAACTTTTTGATCCATTGATCAGAAATTTTATCAGGATTAAATTATGAATTATTCATTCAGATCCAGTAGCGTCTCTGAAGATCTTATTTGGCGTTCAGGCTTCTAATTTGTCGATAAGTTGGGTGTGCATTCGGATAAGGGAAGAAATACGCCAATAGAGAGAGCATTAAAGGGTGCAGTACCCCCAACCCCAAGCCATTTGGTACTCCCTCACCTCGAGGTGGGTCTTTTTACTTTCAACTTGTTCACAGTTTACCGTGATGTTTTCATAAAAGATAGGTAAAAATCATGACTTTTGGAAAATTTTGAAACAATCTCTAAGCGATATATCGGAAGTCAGTGAATTGATTGTTCATTTAAATGATCCTATAGATTCGTGGCCATTTTTTTTTTTTACTCATTTGTTTCATAATCAAACATTTAATTTTGCTACCTTTCCGGCACAATCACGGTTTGAGAAAGGAGACCGATCAACCTCTCTCTGCTTTGAATTGTTACAAATCATGATTGGCTGCCGGCGCCTTGGCCACATTCCGGTTTTTACATCCACCATTTCGGAAGGCACGACAACAATTTCAAGTTCTAAAAGGAGGGCGAATCTGCTTCAGCAGGCAACGGGAAAATAGCTGGTTTGAAAAGAGAAGTTGATAGATATTGTTTTTATTGACAGGCATGAAACAGGAAAACCCTAAAGATATCCATCCGATTTATTGAAAAGCTTGAATAATGGTAATTCCGTTTGTTTCCTTGTTTTCTTGTTCTAAAAGATAAATACTTGATATAGATTTTGACATCAGCGGAAGATCCTGTTTGCGACACGCTAATCTGTCGTAGGACCTTGCCTGCTGGCGTAAAGATACCAACTTTGGAAAAGTTTCAAGAAACCTATCAAATATATCTATGAGCTTAAATATAAGCATTTAAGTTACCAATCTATCTGTTTCTACATATATATATATATATATATATATATATATATATATATATATATACACACACAGCGTTGCGTACAAATGTTTTTGCAGTTTTGTAAGAGGATATTTGTTAATCAATATATTTATGTTCATATACGTTAAATTTATACAAATACCCCCTTCTCTCTCTCCTTCTCTCACTTTCTCTCAATCTATCTACCTATCTATCTATCTATCTATCTATCTATCTATCTATCTAATTCTCTCTTTCCATATATATATATGTATAAATATAGATAGATAGATAGATAGATAGATAGATGGATAGAAAGAGAGAGAAAATGAGAGAGAGTGAGGATAGTATATTGATTGATATATGCCCGACCCATAAGAATAGCAGGATCAAAATATTTCATTGTTCCCCTAAACCAGTGATTCCCAAACTTATTTTGCCACAGAACCCTAATACGATTTACTGAAAATTTTACGAACCATGTCCGCCACCTTAATTTTGATAAGACATCAAATGATACAAAATCTGAGAAAGATATTTTTCTTATATATTGATATATTCACATTGCCGAATTTATCATTTTTGAAAATGGTAAATACCTTTTTTTTCTGTAAAAAAAAAAACTTATTTAAATACACCTAATTTTGCAGAACCCCAGAATGGAACCTGAAGTTCCACGAAACCTACTTTGGGGAACACTGCTCTAAACCAACATAATAAACATGATTTTCAATTTTCAATTGAAGAAAATGCTTGAAGTGTGCGTACAATTAAAAGAGAAGAAATTATTTTGTATAACAATTAACACTTAATTTTTTTAATCATGTTTCATTTTTAATCTTTTAATGTATAAACGCTATGAGTTAGACCTTAACATCGTTCAAAGCTTTTAGCAATGAAAATGAAAAATTGGTTGTGTACATAAAATATCCTCATGAGAAAATATTTAAAGAAAACAAGACTTATTTGGTTAATCACTCAATAGAAACAGTCACGTAACCAGTGTCTTCTGGCAGCAAGCTATGTCGGTGTGATCAATCAAAAAACTGGGAAAACGGGTGATCAACGAATTAGTAACTTCACTCGCCTTTTGTTGGGTAATGATCGCTAAAAAGTCTTAATCTTCAAGAATCAAGCCTGAATGCTTCCAGATACAATGTCAGATACCAATTTAGCACTAATCTACAATGGTAAATTGAATCCCCTTCATCAAAATCTATTTCGCAATGAGTTTTGGGAAGAAAAAAATTTTCTTGGCATGATAAGGAATAAATGTTGAAATCATCGACCCTTTGTGGGGCCTGTGCGTGCGGTACATATATACATACGTACATAGTCAGTTAGACCAACTTTTTAAAAAAAAGGAACTTATGTTGAGGTTGCCAGTATTGGTTGATGGTCTCTAGTAAGCAAGACATTATTATTTTGTGTTATATATATATATATATATATATATATATATATGTATATATATATATATATATATATATGTATATATATATATATATATATATATATATATATATATATATATATATATATATATCGCTGTTCCAAGGATTTCATTTTAATGACCATTTGAGTTCGTATACACCCATTTTTTGATGCCTGCGGGAAAGTCATGCGAGAGTGCCCATGTTTAAAATGTTTGTGTCCCATACACAATGATATATAGATATCTATCCTTTATTTCTTTCACTACATAATCTTTCATCGGAAGAAATAATTTACGGCGCTCTCTTAATAATCTTCTTCATCATCCACTTTTCTTCTTTTTCTTCTTCGTTGTCTTTTTCTAGTTTCATTCTGCTTTTCATTGCTTTTCCTTCTTCTTCCTTGTTTTCTTCATTCTTTACACAATATTTTCTTCACACGTTCATTTTTCCTTTTTGTCTTCTTATTCTTCTCATTCTCTTCTTTTCTTCTCCTCCTTTTTATTTCTATTCTGTCTTTCTTGGCCTCTTCTTTTCTTCTTTTTCCTGGTCTTCTTCTATATCTGTTCTGTTTCTCTTTGTCGCTTCTTCTTTTTCGTCTTCACCCTTTTCCTTGTCTTCTTTTATTTTTCAATCAGTTCTTTTTCACCATCTTCTTTTTGAAAATGGCTTCTTCTAGCTTGACCCGATGACACTTGATACTTTCGACTTGTCGCTTAGACTAAATGCAAGTGTGCAGGTTGATGATTGGAGGAAATGGACGAATTGATCAATAGATGGTTTGGGGGTGAAGAGTGTGAGTGTAATACGAATGCCAGCGATACGTTTATTAATAAAGATCATAATTGTGCATTTGTTGGTGATATTGAACATACAGGTGAATGTGATGATCTGACTGATACTATTCATGTTATTACCTACCATGAGGATAGGGAATTATGGAAGTAATGGTTAACGAGGCAGATGACTACGTTTGGTTCTAATAATAAAGATAAAGATTTTTTAGCCTTCTAATGACAATGCTTAAAACAACGCGGTGAATGGTAACAACAGTGAAAAATCATTTACCTCTGTCAACAAAGTTGTAAGAGGTATATACATGTCTTCATATTCCGTTGGCATAGAAGTATGTTTTTACATGTTTGTCTGTTTGTTCACACAATATCCAAAAAGAAGAACATTTTGTGGGGTTTGAGCCACTGGATAAAAAAACATAGATTAAGTTCCGGGGCCAATCAAATCTTCTTCGATTGAGAATTCTTTTTGGTGGGGCGGATGGGGAGTGATCAATACGAAATTAGAAGAAAGAAGTGATCAATGAATGTTATTTTTTCGAAATTTGTTGGGCAGTGATCACTAACAACAAACGTGAAAGCTCCTGGGATCACTCTAACATAAACCTACATTGCAAATTAAAACCCCTCTAAAACCTATTTAAAAACAAGGGAAATGTTTTTCTAGATATAATAAGTAGTGAATGTTTAAACATCCAGCTCTTTAGTTCCATTAGTGCAGCCTTTCCGCGTGATATCTACATACATAGCCAGCCAGACAGACAGCCAGACCAACTTGAAAACGGAAGAAACTTATATTGACAGTATTGATGACAGTTTTTGTCGACGGTCTCCTATAGACATACGAGAAAATAGATATATAGGATCATTATTAGATATGAAGAGAGAAGAGAAAAGTACCAAATAAAATGATTGCTCAATTTCTTAGATGATTGTCTTTCTAGAACATGTAGAAGCTTTAATAGCATAGTCAATAACTGAACAACTGTAGCGTAAAAAAATTCAAATCATGTAACAAAATTCATTCGAAGGATGAGTACGATCAGAATAATTGAAAAAAAAAGCAACTTATGATATTACTGACGTTTTCCAATGGGAAAAATCTAAAAATGATGTAAAAAAATACAACGAAAAATCTGGATAATCTAAATGCTGTAAATAAACTTTACCCATCTGAAAAAAGGTCCTCAAAAGTCAGACAACCTTTTTTTTTTTTTAAAAATAAAGAACGATTTTTTTATTTGGAGTCTAATCGAATACTGATGCTGATTTTCACGTATTTAGATAAAACTATATGGCTTGAAGCGCAGCAAAACAAACTCGTATTGACTGTGATATTTTCGGCTTTCCAGCTCCAACTATCTACATATCTGTCTATTTTAACACACATAGACACACACACACACACACACACACATATATATATATATATATATATATTTGATCAATTCATTCAATCGCACGTGAATATCAGTTCTTCAACTACCTCCTATTGCTGTACATTTCCAGTTGTCGAAGTGTCTCTTTATATAATCTCTTTTTATACGTTTATTTAGATTCACAGTTATACGTATCTAATTTCATTCATACATTTGTGAGTAGACACACATACATTCATACATTTGGGTCACGTGAGGATATTGGCATTTCGGTTAAGAGATCGGAATAAGTGTCTTATTCAATTTTTATATCCCCCTAAACCAAACCCCCCCAAAAGTACATTTGATCTTCAAATTGATGTGCGTCTTTGTAAATAGTGAATAGAAAAGTTTATTTGCCAAACATACGTCGGTGGTATGTTTTGGGTGCACTCTGCTTATCTACCATTTTCATTAATTAACAACTATATTTGGCTCAACTCTTTTTCTGAAGTTCTTGAACGCGTTGGGCTTCCATCATCTGCATCTCTATGTTATTGTCTCGAATGTGGTGTGCTGCTAGGTTATTATTCTGAAAAACTCATGACCTATTCGTATAATTTTTAGCGTATGGTAGCACGATTGTATCCAACATTTCCAGACAACCCTTTCTATCTATAATTCCCTCAATTCGATACAACCTAGCAACGCTATTTCATACACAACCTTACACCAAAACATATCCACCGCTATCAAACTGTTGCTCTAATGCACTTATGGGCACCCATAGGCCTGCGGCAAAGATTTTGTTACTGCTTGGCCAATTTGGTATTATTTCAAAATCTTCCATAACTTTTCTTAGAAGGGCAATTTTATAATTCATATTGTAAAATTATTATTGTTTTGGCTTCGTAAATCAATAATATGATGATTGTAATTTGTATATCTATCTTAAATAGAAATTAGGCGCATTTCTTTGTAAATGTATGGCTCGATTAAAGATGGAAAATGTTTCCTGGTAGATCAAAGAGGTTACTTTAATGCAATGCTGGTTGTACTATTTGACTAGCTTCCTTCTGATGCACTCTCGAAGTTGAATCTTATTTTGGTACTCAATAACATTTTAAACCATTGTTTATTCTCCAATCCTTAAGTTTAAATAAGAAAAATATTTGATTTTGAAAATTTATGTCACGTAAGTGACACTGCAATACATTCATACATTCGATATCAGTGATCGAAATTCGAATTCAAGTAATTCAAGTTTATGGACAAAAAAGATGAAAAATACTCATTAAATTTTCAAGGTCATCAGCAGCAGCAGGAGCAGCATCTTTCACTGGTGTACTGCTGAACTAAGGTCTTTCGCAACTAGTTTCCATACCAATCGTGGCTGTGCTAACATATACCATATATTACTATTTCATCTGTTCATCTTATGTTTGACCTTGCCAACTGTGTTTGCTTTCCTTTGAGCAGCAATTGGTTAACTTTTGCACCATCATTTAACCTTCATACTTGCTATGTGTCCTGTACATGTCCATTTTAGTCTCTTGATCACTTCTATGGTATCTTTTATTTTGATGTTCTCCCGAATCTATATCGATCTTATTCGATCTCTCAGAGTTATTCCTAATATTTCTTTTCCATAGATCTCTATGCGACTCTGAGTTAGTTTTTGAGGGATTATGTTTCACACCCGTACGTCATAGCTGATATTATACATTCATTGGAAACCCTTAACCAAAACTGTCAACATAAGTTTTTTTCCTGTTTCTAAGTTGGTCTGGCTGGTTTTATAAGTGTGTATGGATACTATATAATATAAGTATGTATGAGCGAGCATCTGGGCTTGTAGAGGAAAAGAAACGGAGATTTCAGATCTAATCGAAATACCCAGGAACATTAATTTTTAAAAGAACTAGATTATTTTCATTATCATATCTTATCAATAGCAGTTAGCAGTAAATAAACTCTACACCATAACATTTTATCGGGACAGATTTTTTGTTCATAGTTCATTTTTCTTCACTTATTTATCCATCTACTCATGTATCTATTTATTTATATAATTTGTTCTCCTTACCAAATCTATTTCCTGCTTTTATATCCGATTGTTATCTTGACAATCAAAGAACATTAAACAGGCTCTTGCCAATCGCCACTAAGTCGGAATTCAAATTGAATTCCCCTGATTTCGATTATTACCTCCCTTCCTCACAAAATTCTAATTTTCTCTCGAGTTTTTTCTCCGATTTATGATCAGTTTTCGCTTTTTTTTATTCTTTCAGTTAATTTCATTGTTGAATCGATTTCTTTAGCCCTTGTCCCCCACTTCACTCTTATCTCTATAATTATTGTTAAATCACTCGTCTAACCTAGATTCATGCTCATAGTTAGTCTGAGGTGAATCAAAGCAGAGGAGTCCGAATTTCAAATTCTGATGCTGGAAATGTGAGACGTGAGACATGAATTCTGAATACCTCGAGTTTTATCGTGGTCAGAGGAAAAAGGAGCCGAAATGAAAAATCAACTCCTGGTCACCAGCAACTAATGTTTGTTTCTTTCTAAATTTTCCTTTCTTTGTTAGAAACCGTCAACCCAAACTGTCAACCCAAACTGTCAACTCGGGTTTCTTCACTCCTCAAGTTGGTCTGTCTGGCTAACTATGTATGTGTACATCACGCGTACAGGCTGTATCAATGGAGCCAGAGGGCTGAATATCTAGATATTTTCTGCTAATTGTGTCTAGAAAAAATGTTTTTGTATTTTGAGAATTTCCTTACTAAACATTTTCGGTGGGTTAGATTTTCAATGTAAATTCATTATAAATTGGTCTTTAGTTTGTGTCATTCACGTTTGTTTTTTGAAAATACTGACTTTATTGATCACTGCCCAACGAAATACAAGAAAAGTAACTTGAAATAAGTTACTTATATCGTAATATATTAAAAAAAAAGCATTATTCCTAAAAAAAAAAAATGAGTTAAGATATTTCTGCAGCCCATATAATATTCATTGTATGAAAGGAAGCGTCACTCTCCCCGTCTTCAGGAAGCCTTCGTTTACGATACTTTGTCTCATGGGAACCTCTGTAAACGAAGTTGGAAGGGGTACACGTATTCACTTGTATCTGGCCGTCTGTCTGTCCACACAATATGTCCAAAAGTTCTCAATGAATTTCAATGAAGTTTGGGGGGGGGGGGCAATGAGCAACAGAAGTGGTTCGGGTTAGATTTTTGAGATCAAGGAATGTGCCTTCTCTGTATCGTAGCTACATGTACACAGTACAGAAAAAACTCCAAAAGGTATCAATGAATTTCTATTTTCTTAGAAGGTTGGGCATTAAGCTTCGGAAGAATTGATTAAATTTTTGGATGGATCAAGGAAATTTCAAAAGTAAAACGCCCTGCATCGAAGCTATATGTCCGCCCAACCCCCTAAAAATACATGCTGTATGTATTCCTAAATTTGCATTCCATGTCTTGCTTGGTATATTTTTGTACTTGCTTGACGTGTTTTTGCACTTTCTTGGTGTGTTGGTTCGTTTTTATTTGCTTGCCTTACTTTTGAATTTGCTCAAGAAAAGGTATAGAATACCACTACGATGCATATAGGGAAAATACCCCGAATGGATCTGTGGCTTTAGCTTGATGGATAGAGGATTGAATTGCAGGGAAAGATGAGAAAGTTCTAATTTATCAGTTTAGTATTCGTGAAACGGTTTCAGGTTAAAAACAAAGACAGAGAAATTAGGGTTAAAGAAGGCGAGAGAAGAGGAAGAATAATAAAAGAAAAGGCGAGCCAGATATCAAGGGAGAGAGAGAGAATGAGAGTATATCATGGTCAGACGTGAAAGGAGAAAGGAAGGCTAAGTTTTTTTTATAGAAAACTGTTTGGTCACACAGTAGAAAGCGTCATGTAACCAACGTTTTTGGCAGCATGCTATGTTGGGGTGTGCAATTGAAAAAGGAATCATCAATTAATAAACAACTTCTCTTGCGTTTTGTTGGATCTCAAAAAAGTCCGAATTTTCAGTCATGAATCCAGTCAAAGACAAACTAGGGACCAATTTAACTTACACCGTAAAGAGAGGGATTGAAAAAATGTTTTTTTGTAGATATAATAAGGCGTAATAGTAAATGTTGAAATCGCCAGCCCTTAAAGTCTTTGGTGCAGCCTGTACCCGATACGTATATATATATGTATGTATAGCCAGCCAGCCAGCAAAACCAACTTAAAAATTGAAGAAACTTATGTTGACAACTTAGGTGACAGTTTTGGTTTACGTTTTCTAACGAGGAAAATAAAAGAGGCGAGGACAGGACGACGGTGGGAGGGAGGGGGGACAAGAACTGCAAGGCGAAAAAAAAGAGAAAAGAAATAATAAAAACCAAACAGGATATGTATACAAAATATAAAAACAATACGTAATAGAATCGTTTTCACATGATTTATGACCGTTTTCAATTTTGACCGACCGAAAAGATTTCCTTCTATTTTTACGCTAAGCATTAAAAATTAACAAAAAATTAACTCAGAAATCTTTCCTATTTTTTTGCTTTTGTTCTCTGAAGTGTTTATAATTTTAATTTCTTTCTTCCAAAATGCCAGCAGAGATCACAATGTTTACGATAATGATAATGATGGTGATGACTATAATGACAAGGGTGCGTTTTTGATAAAGAATCTGAAAATGATATCAACGATCTTCATTCTGATGATAACAATATTAACGATAATAATAATGGTAATGATGATGATAACAATATCAATGATGATAATGATAATGGTAACGATAATGAAATAGAATTGATAAAAGTGATTATAACGTATTTGTTGAAGTCGTTAAGAATTTTGGAGAAGTTCAAAAAGTACTGAGGTGACTTATTGTCACTTCATTTTCTGTTAAGGAGTTCTCCCTAGCATGGCTAAGAATAAAGAAAGAAAGAAAGAAAGAAAGAAAGAAAGAAAGAAAGAAAGAAAGAGAAAGAAAAGGGGTGTAGAGAAAGATATCCTGGAAAAGATGACGGCGAAGATACTGTGAAAAAGAGAAAAAGAGAGAGAGTATTTATGAAAGAATGCAGTTTAATGGTTTGATTGGATTCATTAAGTAAATGATTCAGAAAGTAATGGCTCCACAACGCCCACGATAGAGAAGTGTGGCGAATCCTAGGGATGGTCTACGTCCGAAAACGGACATTAAGAGATTAATGATGATGATGATAATAATGAAGTGAATGATGTTTCATTTTTTTTTATTGAAAGGCGGAAAATGTCGATATGATTTAGACAATTATATCTAGATGTGGGAAGTAACGAACCGAACCCTTTATTTATCCAACGGGGGTATATTGACCGTACTCCCCTCTTAGCATTAGTAGTATTGTTATACTGTCTCGCACTAGGATCGAACCTTGAACCATCAGATTACTTTACAGTAATTTGTCTGATGCTATAACCACTGCGCTACGTGTCCATCCCACATCTACCAGATGATACCTGACGAAGGCCGTAGAGTGCAACGGCTGAAACGTTGTATGAAAAACAACCAAGATGAGGATGGTCCGAATATCAATAGAAATAATAATAATATCTCATCTCAAAAATTCCGAGATATACTGATTCAGACAGGTTCATAAGTTATTTGCACCGTGAGGCTCAGGAGCGAGAGAATCGGAGGATATTGGGGAAAGTCTGTGTCCACCATAGTATCTGATAATGACGATAATGATGATGACGATGATGATGATAATGATCACAATAACAATGATGATGATACTGACAATGGAGATTATGAAAATGACGACGATGATGATGATGACGACGTTGATGTTGATATTGATGATGGAGATGATGACAATGACGATGATGATGATCAAATCAAAAAAGAGAGCAAATGTTAATGAAAGAAGTAAAAGAAAAACAATTCTGGTTTGTTACTCAAAAGGAACTGTCACATAACCAACGTTTTTTGGCAGCATGTCATGTAGGGATGATCGATTAAAGAATTGGAAAAAAGGGGTGATCAATGAATAAGTAACTTCTCCAGCCTTTTGTTGGGCCGTAATTACTACAAAATTGTGAAAACCTATGGCGGGGTCGAGAAGCAACATTTTTCTACTAAACTATAGGAAAATATGTTGAAACTTTCATCCCTCTAGCCCCATTGGTGCGACTTGTGCCTTTGATACATTCATACAAATAAATATATTTAAAGTCATCCATCAAGCCAGACAAACTCAAGAACTGAAGAAACCTCTGTAGACAGCTTTGCTTGACTGTTTCTAATGAATAAAAAAAAGCTAGCTGAAAAAGAAGTCTTTCAGTCGTTTCGTTATTCATCGTCATTGGAGACTGAAGAGTTGAAGCTTATTTTGTTAGGCCTTATCTGCACGCTTGCCCCTTCGTTTTTACACTAACTTTCTGGTTGTCTTTTCTATTTGAGTAAAACTATTGAACGTCTTCTTTTGTTTTTGATTTCCTTTCCTCTTTACTTATGTACATGTTCTCGTAATTCGTTGTTACTCGTAGCTTTATTTATGCTCCCTTTATCTCAGTTCTCATCAAACTGACATCTCTCTCTCTCTCTCTCTTACACACACACACACACACACACACACACTCTCTCTCTCTCTCTCTCTCTCTCTCTCTCTCTCTCTCTCATAAACACCCGAGCACAAGTGTCTACCCATGGTCTCTTTTTCGGTCTTTTTGCTCATTTGCTCTCTTCCACTCTTTCTCTTTCTCTCTCTCTCTCTTTCTCTCACTCACTCACTCTCTCTCTCTTACACACACACTACACACACACACACACACACGTTCTGTCACATTTTTCGTGTTCAATTTTCTAATTTTTCTCAGTATTTGCATTCTTCTCCCTTTCTTCTTTCGCTTTTTTCTCTCACTCTCGTTTCAATTTCTTCATTCCCCGTCTCCCCATCCCCCCCCTCTCTCTCTCTCTCTCTCTCTCTCTCTCTCTCTCTCTCTCTCTCTCTCTCTCATATTTCATTTCTATCTACCTCACTTTGATTACTTTTTTTGTCTGTTCTATGTCTGAATAGTTACTCAAGATTCGCCAGACCTCTCTATCATTGAGGTTGTGGAGTTAATACTTCTTTCACATGCCTAGTTCGTTACGTCATCTTATTTTTTCCGGACACAATTTCGCATATGATCTCCGAGGATCCACTTTGTGATTTGTGATGTCCAGCAGTTGTCTGAAATTCTTGCGATACGACCAACTCATTTGCCGTTTGACTTCTGTTATGGATTCTAAGATACGTATAACTCTTATTTTGTCCTTTAATATGCTGTGATCTCTTCATATTACACTGAGCATGGTTGTATCCCGTGCACGTTGAATGGTCTTCAGTCGATATTTTGATCAGATTCCATATTTTGGCTCAATAGGGCACTATCGAAAGAATGCATTGATTGCAGACACTTCTTTTTAGGATAATTAGGATTTTCTTGTTCTTGAAAGTTAGGCATGCTGTTCTAAAAGCTTGTAAACCAATAGTTCTCTTGGTTTCATCTTTTTGGGGGATTTCATTTATCATTAATCATTAAAAAGTTTGACTTTGGAAAACAAAACGCAAAATAACGTGAATGCTGCCGATCACAAATTAAGAAACCAATTTAGCATAGACTTATGTTGCAAATTGAACCCTCTCTATAAACATATTTAGAGAGTGATTTCTGAAAAACCGGAATAAATGTTTAAATTTCCAAACTTCTAGCTCTTTCGGTGCAGTCTGTATGCGTAATGCAACTATAGGCAGCCATCCAGACCAGCTTAAAAAATGACAGTTATGACGAGTTTTGGTTGATTGTTTCTAGCCACTGAAACAGAATGAGTTCCCATTTTTGCCAATTTGATCATAGCAATGTGTATTATGGCTGAAAATAGAGATAAAATATCATGGTAAGATGAATGTTTTTTGTGTCAATTTTAAATTTTGCAAGATATCCATTGAACTCATCAACTGTCTTACACGGAGTCAAATTCAGTCGATGACCAATGTGGAAAGAAGACAGAAATTAGGAGTTCACATATAATTATGTAAACATCTATCTAGCAATACTTGGGCTCGTAGTGGATATTATGATATCCTGTTTATTTCACATTAAGTTTGTTTGCAATGCTTGACAGACTCAAGACTCTCACCACAACAATAAATCAATTATAATTTTCAAACTAGACGAGCAAATTGAGGAATTTGCAGAGATTATCAAAAGCGAATAAATAAACTGGCCGTGAGCCAATGACAGAGTAAAACAGGAGAGTTGAATGGTAAGTGATTGAATGGTATGGGATTGAATGGTATGGGATTGAATGCAAAGTGTTTGAATTGTAAGGGGTTAAAACTGTCTCCTCAACTGTTTATTCGCTTCGTTGAACAATAGATAATTATAACAAGTGTCGAGTAACAGTTTTCTTTTGGGAAATAAAAGCCCCTGTTCATAGCAAGATAATTAATTCGTTGCAAGATAAAAGCCCTGACTAACAAATAAGACTGACTTTCTATCAATCACAATGAAACGAAAATTTTATCAAGTCAGCCATTGAATTGCAATGATTGAAATTCCCGTTATCTGCAGGTTACGGGTTGAGCAGGGAAACAAAAAAAAAGCAATTGACCAAACCAAAAAGATTGGTCGCCAATTTTAAAGTCTATGAAAACAAGAACCATGTGTTCAACGATACGTCCACCACCCGTGGCAGTAGTAGCAGAAGGAGGAGGGGGAGAACAAGTAGTCTTTCTTTAAGACAGTTGATTTTCATTCTTGTAAAATATTGCGATATGAGAATATTTTGCAAGTATTATTTTTAATATAAATCGTAAATTGCCATATTCGGCGTTTTGGGGTCATTTTTTGGCGTTTAGGGGCCATTTTTGTGTCTCTTTGAATGCAAAACAGGGACTTCATGCATTCTATTATGATTTTATATATACATTGCTGGTAAAAAAAGATTTGTATAGATGTTCTTGCAATGACGTCGTATCTCTTCTTTTCTTCGTATTTCTGTTGTTTAACGTAACTGGAACCGACCAATCGACTGTCCTACCGACGGAAGTATACGAAGGAATCATATCCGTTTTATTGACTAGCCATCAAATATAGTGCAAGGGATAGTTCTATTTTTCTTTGGCCTGGAAACGTTGAATAGTATACACCAAATTATCAATAGACTTACTGAACTATGGATTCGGGTAATCAAAGAGGGAAATATTGCTACTAAGTCTTCATCCAACGACACTGCTCAGCATTCAAGTCCTTCAAGAGTCAAAAGAAATGGTCATAGCTCCTCCATCTTGCCTGGTGGTGGATACGTACTTGAAAAGTGTGCAACAATATATTCAATGAGTTATCCCCTCGGTGTAAATCAGGGCCAACAAAGGAAGAAAGAAGCAATCGTCTAGTTTTGCAAGGAACGCATTTTGTACAATTTTGAAAAGCGACATTGACAGCCATGATGTTAATGATGGCTACGTCGACAACGATAGTGTTGTTGCAGATGATGATGATGATGATGATAATGATGATGATGTTGATTTTTTTTAGCTTTATTTTGCCCAACAGCATTTTTATCTTTTCATGTTTTTCTCAAATACTCACTTCTTCGTCCTCTCTGTATCTCTGTATCTGTATCTATCTATCTCTCTCCCTCTTTTTCTCTTTCTCTCTCTCTCTCTCTCTCTCTCTCTCTCTCTCTCTATATATATATATATATATATATATATATATATATATATACATATATATATATATATATATATAACTCAACCAAATTGTAAATGCATTAACAAACATGGTTTCAAATGAAGTTCTGAGAAAATAATGTAAGATTTTAAAGGGGAGTCTATTTGCAATGTAATGATAATGTTAAACTAGACTTTTATTTTCTTTTATATATATATATATATATATATATATATATATATATATATATATATATATATATATAGGGAGGACGGGCTAATCAATTGATATTTCTTTCTACTTGTTTTTCTTTCTCCCTCTGTCCTTTTCATTTCACTTATATCTTTGTGTAATTACTTGAACTTCTCTCTTCTTAGTAAACTGTCTTCAGTTCTTTCATAGATACTTTCACCTTTTCTTTTCTATATATCTACTTTTTTGTTTCCGTTTTCCCTCCCTCCGTCTTTGAACTTCATATCTCTTTTCTCTCTTAGCTACTCTCTTACTGCTCTTTCTTTCTTTCTGTATATTTACAACTTTTTCACCAAGCTCTTAATCTTCTTTTCTTTCTTCTTTCTTTCTTTCTTTCTTTCTTTCTTTCTTTCTTTCTTTTTTCCTTCCTTTCTTTTTTCTCTTTCTTTCTTTCTTTCTTTCTTTCTTTCCTTCTTTCTTTCTTTCCTTCTTTCTTTCTTTCTCATTAACCGATGTTTGAAACCGTTGTCCAAAACTATCAACATAGGTTTTAACATAATTTTTGAGTTGCTCTGGCTGACTAGCTATGTAAGTATGAATCGTGTACGAGCCCCCATGGGGATAGGGACTTTAATCATTCACTTCTCGATATGTCTACAAAAAAAAAAAAACTTTTTTAGTCGGGGGTCAATTTATAACGTGTGTTTATTCCAAATAGCTCCCTTAGTTTGTGTGTTGCAGGGTGATGCTTGTTTTTCTCTGAAAATTCAGACTTTTAGGAATCACCATCCCACAAAAAAGCGACAAAAGTAAATAATTGATTTATCGCCCGTTTCCAAAAATTTAATTGATCACCCCACCACAGCATGCTGCCGAAAGAGGTTGGTCATGTGACGGTTCCTATTGAGTGATTAACCAAACCTGTCTTTGTCTCGGCTTCCTACCCCTTCCCTTTTTTTTACATATTCCCCCCTCTCTCTCTCTCTCTCTCTCTCTCTCTCTCTCTCTGTTTGAAGTTTATTTCTTTTCTCTCTTACCTACTGTCTTATTGGTTTATATTTATTTCTTTTTGAGCATTTACGTCTTTTCCGAAAACTCCTAACATTTCTTCCTTTCTCTCTTTCTATCTATCTATCTATCTATCTACCCCAGTTCATCTCTATCTGATAATCTATCGTACTCCCACTATCCGTCATTACCGAATGTCTTTCTTTCTTTTTCCTTTCTTTCTTCATCAACAAAAAAGAAACTTTCTAATACTTAGAATGTTTCTGAAATTCCCTCCTTGTGTTGATCTAATTTACTTAATGTAATACTCCCCCTTCCCCGTTCCTTACTGTCTCCAACTTTGTTTTCATTCTTCTTTTATTTACAGCCAACGCGTTTCTTTTTATGTTCTATTTAAACGTTATTTATCCTTTTTTTAATTCCATTTTCACATTTCATTTTCATTTCATTGTATTTTTATTTCCGACCTTTTGCAATATATACTTTGTTGCCGCTCTGCGCCGGTAGCAATGGGAAAAATCTATCAGATAAGCTTCACAATAAGATTACGAAGACTGACAGTAACGCCATCTTGGACAGATACCCCTTCCCAACCCCTCACCCACACTCATTCCAGTGGTTCACTTTTACTCCACCCCTCCCCCCACCTCTCATTTCTTGTTCCTCCGTCAAGATTCACACGCAAACATATGCAGATCATCCGCATAGTCTATTTGACCACAATGCACCCTCTATCTGTACTCTTGCCCCCCCTCTCTCTCCCTCCCTCCCTCTCTCTCTCTTTCTCTCTCTCTCTCTCTCTCTGGCTTCCAATAATTTCTCTTTTCTTGCACATAAACTCAGGGACACACATACATACTCACATAATTCGTATACACTCACATATACAGTGACTGCAAAAGTACCCGATACATTTCAAAAAGTTACCTAAACACCTTTAAAATGGACAGAATTTCGACCAAAGATTCCAGATATTTCTGCATATCTTGTCTATGTCGAATCTTGTTCTAATATCTTTCTTTGATTTTTCTCCTTTTTAAATCTTTGACTCAAATTCTGCCAATATTGAGATTGTAGAAGAATGTTAAAATTAACTTTTTGAACTGTATCGGATACTTTATACTCTTACTGTACATAGCTGGGTATATGTGTGTGTATATGTATACACATATTTGTCAATTTTTGGAAAAAAATTTTTCTCAATTTCCATTTTTCCTCCTTCCTCTCTGCTTATGCCCTTAATCTATTCTCCTTCCAATAATTTTTATTTTCCTTCAAGCTTTCCTTCTCTAAAATAGTTCATCCTTTAAACAAATTTGGATTCTTTGCTCGAAATCTACTTCTTGATTTTCTTCTTCTTCTTCTTCTTCTTCTTCTTCTTCTTCTTCTTCTTTGTTTCACTTTTTTCTTCTCTCTCTCTTTGTTCTCTTTCTGTCAATGGGGTTGGAAGAGGTATGAGTATTCACCGGTGTCCACACAATTTCTCTGCATGAATTACAATGAGATTTCATCAAAGGATGAGCCATGGGTATATTTTCATGACTCTGCAGGAAAACATTAAATGAAAGGCCTAGATTTGAAGTTCTCTCCCTTGTTATCAGTATTTCATTTCCATTTAGTTTTTAGTTACTGTACACTCTCCGAGTGCTTTCTAGTTCTCTCATTCTCTCCTATTGACAAAAATTGTCCTCCTGTTTCCTCTTCCACTTGTGTAGATATCTACGCACCCAGAAATATAAATATTCACTTTGCTATCGATTGATTCTATTGTATTATCCAATGGGATGGTCTCTGCTGATTACTCATGTGGGTTCATTTTTTCCTCTTTCTGCTGAAAAAACGCGCTTTTTTGTCAGAAAAAGGCGTCGAGCACTGACTGTTATTCTGTACATACGATTAAAGAAAGGTTGTTCTCAAGATCTAGTACAAAAGAAAGTAACACGCTTCTAAAAGTCTATAATTTGGTTCTGCACCTGTGTTTTTGCACTGGTTAGAAACTAGTCATGAATCTTTTCCAGAAAATTACCAAAATAACTTTCTGCAGATGTACGTATGTATATATGTATGAGGTCGCAGCCAAATTACCTCAGATTAACCGATTCTTGTACGATCACTGAAGTTAAAGAACGTCGGGTTTGATAAGTACCTAGATGGCTGACCATCTGGGAATATCAGAAGATGCAACAAGATGTTTGGGAGGCATCCCCAGCGGTTATAGTGATCTCAGAACGCGCTGAACACTATGGAAGTCTCCAGCATGATCGAGTGTGGGGAAGTAGAACTTGGGTGAACGCCCAGGTATATAACAGCTAAATCTGTTCACCCATGATCAACCTTGGCCTACGGGGACCTCAGATGTATGTGTTCCATTTTATACGGCTGGGGTAGGGATTATATGTTAGTTGTAGCTAGTGACATACATTGTACTGAAATTGAATTCAGATTTTGATTGACTAACAGACTAACAGATTGCTTGAATTTCATTTTGACTCCTGGAGTTGATGATATTGTTTGTTTTTACTTTTCTCAATTTTGTGGTACAACTAACTCTGTTCTTACTAAACCTTCGATGTGAAGAATTGCCGAAAGGTCTTACCGCGTGTGATTAAAAGTAAACAAAAAAGTGTCAGTCATAAACCATTTTATGGAGGTGACAAGTCTACAATGTCATATAAGCTCCGAAAATTGAAATTTGGAATTGAAAGATTTATATATAATCCTCATCATCATCATCATCATCAGCAGCAGCAGCAGCCATTAGTGGTCCACTACTGGACAAAGGCCTTTTCCTTGTAATGTGCTTCCATGTGTTATCGGCTAACATTTCAATCTATCTCTCTATCTTATTTCTGGTGTTTCCCAACTGCGTTTGATTTCCCTTGGGAAAACTTGCTATGTGACCTGCCCATCTCCATTTATATGTTCATATACATGTGTGTGTGTTTGTGTATTTGTATAATCAGTGGGTGTATTTCTGTACTGGGAAAAGATAAGAATTTCCGTGGATATATTTTTATATAAGTCTTTATATATGTGCCTATCCGTTTTATCTTTCATGAACTTGGGATCCTTTTGACTGATAAAAAAATCGATACTCAAATCGTATTCTCAGCATTTCAATTTTGCTGATTTTCCCATCTGGATTGATTGATTTATTGATTCTTATTGACTTTAGATATTTCGGAAAATCGTTGGGAACTTCAAGATCTGATCCCATTGAAACGGAGTCGACCGAGGCCTAAGTGACCTCGTAGGTATATACAGTAGCGAGCAAAACATTAGCAACGTCTATGATGAATATCAATAATTGATTTTCATTGCTGAAACAAACTCCCCTGATAAATCATTTTTATATCTTGTTACAATACGATCTGGGAGTATTGTGTAGAATGTGCAGCCTAATCACCCCAAATAACCATAAAATCATATTTTTGCATTATTCAGAGTGATTCATTTGTTCTATTTATTGATTAGCATTGGTATTAAGAGTGTTTGATAATTATCATAAATTACTTTATTCAGGTTTAGATATTATTGAGACCAATATTACCGGTAACATGGCTGCTCCTGTGAGGAAACAAACCATGCTCTCAAAATTACAAAGAAAATAGGTGATCTCCACGGGATTGTAATGTCAATTCGGCCATTGTAAATAATAGTGGACGATCTAAGAGTGTTGTTCTCAGAATAATCACCTGAAATAAAAAGTTCAATCTGATAGAATCTCAAAGAAACCCTGGACGACCTTGTAAAACCACAAAGAGTGAAGACCACAATATGGTAAGGATATCCATGGTAAACAGAATCAATACGGTTGCTGACATTTCTCGTGAGTTAGATGAGAATTCAGGTTTGCAAGTGTCGAAGCTTATTGTTTCACGGCAACCGATTGAAGCTGAAATCTCGAACCCCTGAGGTCAAGCCTATCATCTGTTTTTAGTATGCTGCAGAACCTGTTTTTGTTTTGGTGTCCTGAACTGTGAGCCGAGGTTCAGTTCCATGATGAATCTAAGTTCAATTCACTGAGATCTGGTGTTTAAAAGTGAGACGTAGAGTAGGCAGATGTGTTAAGGCAACTCTGAAATTTTGAGCTGGCATTGTAATGGTTTGGAGCATCATGTCTGCAGTTTGCGTTGACCATTTGGTTCGTCTGCTTCGCATTGTGGACGCTGATATCAATGAGAACTTTTCCAACATGTCGTTCTGTTCCTCCGTTCAATAGAAAATCGGTAAACCATTTTCATGCAAGATCATACACCCTACGAATACAGTCAAGTTAGGGACTTTATTTTGGTACGATTTTTCGAGTTTTCTCATTTCTTCTTTGAATTTTGATCTCTATATTTGTTCAACAATTTTTTTGTTGTTATTATGGATGTTTGTTTCTCCCAAATTGATCCATGACTCTCACAAAATACAGTCGTTTAGTCTAACGATATACTGTTAAGAAAATTAAGTGTCCAATTTATTTCTGTCAATAATAATAATGGATTCACTATTGATATTGTAGCGTTCCTTATATTTTGCTCGTTACTGTAAATATTCATATATATTTACACACACACACGCATATATATATATATATATATATATATATATATATATATATATATATATATATGTGTGTATTCTTTCGGTAATTTCTGTAAAGAAATATGACTACAAGAATATACGAATAATGCATTTCATATTTGTTTATGTGATGTTCTCTTATACATTTTATGTACTGGATATTTGTTTACATAATTCAAATGCTCATATAATTCCATAGATATTTAATGCATGCATACATGTATTCATCTATTTGCATACCTACATTCAATGATTGAACAGAAAAACTGATAGGCTTTTTCTTTACCAGTATAAGAACGTATGCACATTCACAAACAAATGCATACACACACACAAACAAATACACACACTCACGCACACACACACACACACACACACACATATATATATATATATATATATATGTGTGTGTCTGTGTCTGTGTGTGTGTGTATGTGCATAGGCCAATGCGTGTTTTCTTGTTTGTATAAATGCATATTTTTCTTTGTCTTCAAAAACAAAAGGGTAGATTCAACTCTTAAATAAATTTTGAATTTTAAAAGTTCAGTAAAGGAAAAAAGGGAATGACATTTATATTCATAAAACCTTGTTTTTTTATCTTGTTTCTTTCTATCCTCCTTGCATTGTTCCTGGCTTCTTTTTTTTCCCTCGTTCGAAGACAGCGAATTCTTCAAGTTAAAGGGCACGGTCAATCAAGTTAACTAACAGGTTTTTCTTGACAGGGAT
Organism: Thysanoteuthis rhombus; assembly: GCA_963457665.1. Classification (NCBI taxonomy): domain Eukaryota; kingdom Metazoa; phylum Mollusca; class Cephalopoda; order Oegopsida; family Thysanoteuthidae; genus Thysanoteuthis; species Thysanoteuthis major. Next base: position 30,504,487 of record OY735233.1, on the reverse strand, counting down.
TTCATCTCAAACTCGGAAAAATAAATACGAGATAAACTTTGAAGAAATTAATGCCTCAACTTGAAAGAAAAAAAACAAAATTTCACAACGCTAGGTGAGTCCATAAAACTATCTCTTTATTTACAATGATCTATACACAACTACACCTTTTTTTTATCAATGCAAATGCTGTTTCACTTTTACTCAGCTTCCGTACAATCTCGCATTAGATGAATCATTTTTCCCTTTTGTCCGAACCTTTTCCTCGAATTCTTTTAAAACGTGCACAGTTTGTTTTTTCAGTCCTTCTCTGTTTATAAACTGCGACGAAAGTCTCTTGTCAAAAGCAAATTTGAATCGGTTCGTAGCGTCCGTAAGGAAGATAGGATAGAGAGAGTGGGTGAAGAAATAGTTATATTTTTAATTTTTACGTCACAGTACGTCATACTATTCCGAGATGAAAGAAAACTTAGAAAGAGTAATTCGGAATGATGCATATATTGGTGGGGGGCTAGTTTCAGCCCTATGGATATATTGGGGGAAGGGGTGTAATTCAAATCCTCTAAATAGTTTATTCATTTTTAACCCTAAACCCTTGCTCGAATATGTAAGTAAACACAGTAAGAAAATGGCAGACGCAAGATGATTGGAGTAGATAGAAAGGTCTGCGGGTTAGACATGGCACAATCTTGATAGTCATAGATGGAGATGGAAAGGGCCTTTATCCAGCAGTGGACTTAAAGTGGATCATAAAATTTGGGAACCGTAATGCTATGTCAGACAGTTTTCAGTGACAGCAATAAATGAAATTCATGACGGGGTTTTGCCTCAATTGAAAAAATACATTTAATTCAATTGAAATTCTTGAAGGAAATAATCAGATAATGTTTGAAATAGTAAACGAGAAGCAAATGCTATTTTCGTTTACGTGAGAAGGACAGATACTACACTTTGAACAGCAGATTTTTTTTAGTTCTCTTACTATGATGCCTATTTACTCGCCAGCCCATAAAAGCAAGGAGTGACCCGACGTCGGTTTAATGTTCAGTTCCATATACAGGAAACTAAAAAAAGTTCTATCCCTTTTAGTGCAATTGGAAGGTGTTGCCTCGCAGCTGACTGATCCCCGAGACTGGGCAAGGTTATTTTCTGAGGCTACAAAACGAATCCTAGCAATACCGAGCCTCATTAGACCATCATTGGCCACGTCATTGCACCGGCGCAAAATTACCAAAGAATGTACTGTAAGCAGATACTACACTCTGATCAACTGCTCTGATTATCATCGGCAGCAGCATCGCTAGTCTTTTAGCGTCCTCCGTTGGACATAGACCTTCACCAATTACTCAAATTAAAACTGGAAAAATAAATTTTCTGGGTGTTACAAACATTCATCACTATTGAATTACTCGTAAGTAGGTTTTAAAAATCATAAAGAGAATTAATTTTACAAAAATGTAATTGGTTTATAGTTTCAATTTTTGCTTTAATAAATTCAAAAACACTAATATAAGTCATATATATTTTGTGTCTGACTTGTATTGATCGTGTTGGCTATTTCCATCTAACTAAAAATAAATTACAACCAAAAATTTCGGTCAAGTTTTAATTTAGAATTACGGAATTATATTCAGAAATAGAATTACAATGAAATTTCTCAGTGAATTTTTACAAATTTCTATAAATAAAACAGAATCAAGGGGGTCGATTTTTTCTTATGCGAATGAAGAAAATATTGGGGGAAATTGAAACATTCTGGTGTTTGCATATTCATTTTCTTTCTTCTTTTTTTTTTCCTTCTTACCTCCCTTTCTTCTTCCTTCTATCTTGACTCCCTCATTTCTTTCTTTCCATAGTCGATAATGCCTGGTGTATCATCCTCTCTCTCTCTCTCTCTCTCTCTCTCTCTCTATCTTCCCTTTTTCTCCTTTCGCTCTATCTTTTTTCCCTTTTTCTTCCTTTCTCTCGCTTGTTATCATCACTTAACTCCGCCCTGCGTTTGTGATGTAACAATTCTCTCTCTCTCTCTCTCTCTCTCTCTCTCTCTCTCTCTCTCTCTCTCTCTCTCTCTCTCTGACTGAGAAGATGTGATTGTTACGCAGTCTGCTTTTTCATATCATTATTATCATTATTATTATTATTATTATTATCATTATTTCTTCTTCTTCTTCTTCTTCTTCTTCTTCTTCTTCTTCTTCTTCTTCTTCTTCTTCATTCTCAATTAGATATTGCTAGAGTCCCAAAGAACCCATGTCTCCTTAGGACATAATTTTCCCAATGACTTTGCTGTTTTCAAGAATGAGTGAGTTTATCATTTTATCATTGCTATCCCTGTTCTTTTCCATCCAGTATTCTCTAGAAGCTTTTAGACTTGGAGAGAAATGATTTTTCCAAACAAATCTCAACGATCTTCTCCCTATTTAACCACCATGGACTTTTCGATCAAATGACATCAAGTCTGCACACCCCTTGTGCCAATTGGCTTTTAAAATAATCTATAGTTTTTATAGTTTCTATTTCCCTAGGGCATACAGCCAAATCAAGTTTGATACACCTGTTTTTTCTATAATCACTCGAGCAGTGTCGAGCCTGGTCAGTAATTAGTTGGGTGACCTCTTTGACATACCAGGTGTCGTACGAAAGAAGGGTGAAATATGTGACACCAAATCGGATGCTTGTCGCTTCCACTGCCCTTTTTGTAACACCTTTCTTCCCATTTTTCAATTACTTTTTTCAACATCAACCCTCTTCCTAATCCTTCTCTCAATTCTTGCTCTATTCCCAGGATAAGAAAGTATTTACAGTTGTGCTCTTGCGCAGGTTACGACATTCGTGCAAAGTGAACACAAACTGTGTCAGCCAGAGTTTGAACTCAGCACGCCGAATCCATTCTCCGTTCCACTGACTGGCCGAGCATCCTGCACCGACATGTATACAGGATGAGCAAACATTTTCCACCCATGTACATGATTGCACCTCGATCGAGAATCAGACAAGACTAAAAGTTAACCATTGCATTTCCAAACACTTTTTCACTTCAAACGGAAGTTGATCCTTTGTTAGGTCCCTTTGTTGGTCATCTCTCTCTCTCTCTTTCTCTCTCTCTCTCTCTCTCTCTCTCTCATTTTATGTCTGCTTCTTGCTCTTTCAGTCTTTATCGTTCCTTTTTCTGTTCTCTCTATAAATATATCTATGCACACACGTGTGCGTGTGTGTGTGTTTGTTAGCACGCGAATATGGACATTAGATAGAGATAGATAGATAGATAGATAGATAGATAGATAAGGTCAGAAAGAGGATCAATAAAACACGAAGTTCAAGTTAGTCAGAAGAACACCAAGCACAATGATAAAACAAAATAACGGGAAACTTACTTGCACGATCGAAAAAACTCCTGCCACCTACCGACTCCAACACCGCATAACTCTGCAATGGCCACCATGTTTTATGTAACAAATGACATTACAAGATAAAGGAATGGTGTATAGTGAAATGGCAGCGGCGGCGATGACAGCCGAGGTGGAGGAAGTCATGAGGACGGAACACCGGCGACAATTTAAGACGGACGCCATTTTGAATAGAATCTTTTTTTTTTTTGTACATCAATTTGTAGCTTTCATTTTCCTTTTTCGATTTTTTGTCGTTATTTCTTTCCAGGTCGTTTTTGTTTTTTGTTATTTATTTATTTCAGTTTCTCTGCTTTTCGTAACTTTCTCTTTCCGACAAGGATATGCCGCCTAGCTTTGTCTTAGCATTTATTGAATTTTTCCTTATTGTTCTCGTTCGAGGACTTTTTTCTTAAATAAAAGCGTTCGGTATGTTGTATGTTTATTTTTTGATTTTTTTTCTCCTTTTGGAAAGGGTATTTTTCCTCTTGAACCAGGTATCGTCAGTCAAGATCTTGGCAATAATTCGATATTTTTCCAATTTGCGCTGGCCAAATTTTAGGAAAGAGAAACTAGATAGAAAGAGGATGTGTGTTTATATGGTTATAAACGGGAGAAAGAAATAAGACAATAAAAAAGAAGAAAAGTTTATTGTCAACGAGAAAAACACATTCAGAGACAGTATAGATGTATACATATACATTTGAATGAGGGTGCAAAAAGAGCCAAGCAGTAGCGTCAAGAAAAATAGAATTCGTGAAATACGTTCATGTTCGTTCGTGAATGCTTATTAAAATATCAGCATTCCTTCCTGATTGGCCATTTGCTCCTCTGGGACACGTTTAAACTTATCCAACCTGGAGGGGGGGAGCTGTGAAAATTTCTTTGCAGCCTAGCAAAACCCAGTTCCTACGTGGAACGATTTTTCAGACCATTCTGACTAGAATGTAAATATTTACCCCTGCCAACAGAGCTGGAAGAGATATATGTCCACTCATGTTTTTCTTCTTGTCAACGCAATATCTCTAAAGGTTCACAATAAATTTCAAAAGATTTTGTGCAAGGGTATGCCATAGGCTAAGGAAATATCAATCACAGCTTGGGGTAGATCCAGGAATCAGATATTTCTCATATTTTAAGACAATGGTCCAAAATATAGAAAATCGAAACACCGTTACGTCTTCTGCATCATAGTTATATATGAACTGGTTTTCATCCATTTTTTAGTTACTGTATGGCGTTCAGAGTGCTGTACGCTCTCTGCGTACTTTCAAATTTCTCTTGTGTTTTTTTTAGATTTGAAAGGGGTGGCCCAAAGCAGTTCTTAGTTGATTTTTATCTGATAAAAATTATAAAATAGGACACTAACTCTCATTAACATTATCAAATATATCGTTGTGAGTTCAATCTCCTGTGAGGATGCTGGATTTGACAAAATCAGTCCTGAAAAAAACAAAAACAAAAAAAAAACATGTTTATCCAGTAAAGACTCACCTGTACAGAATATTGATTGATTACTAAAAACGGCTTTCGCTTTGATATTCCTCTCTCTTTCTGTCTGTTTCTCTCTTTTTCTTCATCTATTTACCCCTCTTTTTCTTCCGAGTCCTTATGACATGGTCATATAATATCATTCTATGCCTTCTCTTAGGTATATTAAAAAGTAATACAAGCAAATCAGAAAATACAGTAAGCAAATTAAAGACAAGTAAATAAAAGAATTTAAATAAGGCAATGAATTGTTTGCCGTATTTTTTGAATTTGCAGGCCGAATTTTTTAATATATTTCTTCAGTTTTTAATTTGCTAGAGAAAAAGGTTTGAGTTCAAACAATTACTTTTGCCAATGCAGAATATCAAAGGTTGCATAAAAGAAAGATCCTCTTTTAGTTTTTTTATTTTCATTTTTTAGCAAACATTTCGTCATTATTTTCATCGGAAGAAGTAAATACCTTCTGTGTGTGTGAGTATGCGTGCATGTGTGCATGTGTGTATGAATGAATGCTTTTTACGTATGGAAGCACAGATTTTGAACCTAAAGACCTGGTTTTGTTGCATTAATTAAAATCACCTGATAGAACATTCTTTTACGTTTCATCTTATGTACAGGAGCATCCATATTCTTACAGATACACACACATGCGCAAATATTCATAAAACCATAAATATATATCTATGTACTGATAGAGGCATGTGTGATTTGAAACATCTACCAATGTGCGTTCGATTATCTATTTTCAACAAGAGTTGAACACTAGGGTCAAAATGACAGATTGGATAAAATGATTAGATGAATAGTCATTTTGAGCAAACGTTGTAGTGCTATGATGATGGAATGAGTGTGTGAGGTTTGATGTGGTGGGGGTTAATTTGAATGTGACTCAATGGTGCCTCTCTGCAGACTGAGTGAACCCACGAGGGAGTTTCTTTTCATGCATGCGTAGTAAGGTCCCCTCTGATAGATTGCCAAGTTACATCAAGTTTACAGCACATGCTTTACATCCATTGTCGTCTTTGGCTTCAGCCTTTTTCCTTCATAACTGAAATCATGAAATGAAATACGCCAACCTTGACGACCAACAGTCAAATCACTTGTGTCATTTCTCCATTAATAAAATGAACTCCAAAGCGGTGGACGACTTAGAGTCATTTTGTTTTCAGGTGTGAATTCCCTTCTATTAATGGGTTGTCAAAATAAGTCAGCTGAAAATGTCATATAAATTAGACTTTTTCCTTTTCATGGTCGTCCACTAGAGAGACTCATACGACTCCATTAGAGTCTTCCGTTTTCCTTCATTATTAGAAAGCGTCAACCAAAACTGTCAACATGAGTTTCTCAAGTTTTTGAGCTGGTTCGGATTGCTGGTTGGCTGGCAGACTGGCTGTTTATGAATCACGTCCAAGGATCGCACCTATGGAACTAGAAGAGAGAAAATCTAAATATTTACCCATTTATTATGTGATGTACGAATAGATAGTAGCATTAGACAGCAAAATGTAAAGAAATGATAATGGGAGATCAAAGTTCTCGTTCGGACCGATTATTTCTAGAAAAAAAAAACGTTCAGCATTTTCACAAATCACGAACCTCGGAGAACTTCCAAGTCTCGCCGATACAGAAAAACGTGTGATATGTGAAGCTGGGGCAAAGGGATGGCTGAAGCTGTAAGCGGCCAAAGGACATTATTTTACTTAATTGAATCTCGTTTTCTTTCTCTTATTCATTATTGTTTGTTTCTTCCTCTTTTTTTTCTTTCTTCTTGGTTAGTCTCTTTATTACTTGATTCTACCTTTACTTCTCTCTTTTTCCTTCATTCTCTTCTTCTTTCTTTTTCATTTAGAATTCATCGCTTTATTTCTCTTTCTGACTCTGCCTGTCAATCACTTTCTGCTTTGTTATTATGTTTCTTTCTTTGTTTCTTTTTTCTTTTTTCTGTTTTCATTCATTTTATCTTGGTCTGTTGATCAGTATCTATCTCTATCTGTTTGCTTTCTTATCTTCATCCTCTCCTTCGTTCTTTTCATTCTTCTAAGTTTCTCACCCTCGATCTCTTTTTTCATTCTGCTTCTCCGTTTCTTTTTTCTTCTCATTCAGCATTTTTCCATTTCTTCCCACGTTTCTTCTTCCAATCTTCCATTTCTCTCCCACACAATCCTTTTCTCTTTCTTCTCCCTTTCTTCTTCTCTCTTATTCATATCTATTTTTCACTCTGTCTTCTTTTTTCCTCTTATTAATCCCTGTTTGTTTTTTTTTAAAAACGTTCGAAGAATATTTTTTCATCATTTTGAAAGAATAAGGAAATTAAAATAAAAATATTTAAACAGCCAAATTTTAACAATAATATTTGACATTTTTGTTGCTGTTGTTGTGGGGCTGGTTTTGTTAACTTCACTTCTTCCTGTCCCAATTTTCATTAGTTTTGATTTTATTTTTATTTTCTGTCAGTTTTTATCATGTTTTCATTGAAGTAATCACTTTTCCCATAAAACTCGTCTCTTTATGTCGGAATCACTTTTTAATTAAAAATCTAATTTTTTTAATGAACTCAGCCACAATTTTTGTTCTTCAAAAAAGTTGCTCTTCACTTTGTGTCTTTTTTTTTAATCATTAACGTTTTCAATTTCTTCATTAAATTTATTCGGTGTTTGTGTCATTAAATAATCCAATTTTTACATGGAAATCCTCTTTTTTCTCTCCTGAAATTAAAACCAAGTGACTATCGTTTCTTCTTTTTTTTTCTCTTTCGGTGCAGAGATCAGTTTATATTTAATTAAATTACTCGTAACACAGACAAGCTTCGAGAACGAAGACGTCTTTAGTTCCATACTGGCATTTCATCGGGAAGACAAGCAAATAGCCAGTCTGAAGACTTTTGCTGATACAAATTTACAAGTTAGGTCCTTTGCTAAAACAAATCCATGTTTCCTCTCAAAAAATTTGGAATTCTGGAATAGCTTACCAACTTATGTGTAAAATAGTGCTTATAAATGATCTTCCAGAAAAATCAAAATCTATAGAAGGGAATGTTTGCAGACGATGTAAAATTATTACTGAGATCAAATGAATCTAAAACACCGGTGGGAGACTTAGAAAGTTCGATCTGTTGAGTTTATGTGGAATTCAGAATTGATGTGGATAAATCTTGAGTAATATATTTTAACGTAGGAAATTAAAGTTATACATACACGTTGGGAAATCAATCATTACAAAAAAACCAGTTGAGAAAGACTCAAGTTTTGAATTCAATGAACAATTAAATTTTGGAAAAAACATATCTTTTCATCTGTAGCTGAGACAATCTCCATAATTTGTTGGCTTAACAGAAATATTCATCAAGAGAATCATACGTTGTACTAAAAATGAATGAAGCAATAACACGACTACATTTAGAGTATTGTGGACAGGTTTAGATCCCACGCGCTAGAGATGGTAGTTGGAATTTATTTTGAAATTGGAGGCAATGAAGAGAAATTTTACCAGACGTAACATGAGATATTCAAGTTATAAGGATAGACTAGAAAAGTTGGATATGGCTACTTTTTTTGGAAAGAGGGCAAGATGGGGCTTAATCGAAACTTTCAAGAAATTGAATGGGTTTACGAATTACGACAGTTTAATGTTTGATAAATCATGTAAGACTGGGAAATCATTAGTTAGGATCAATGCATTTTTCTCCTACAAATAATTTTGAAATACTGAAATAGTTAATCAAATTACGTAATTCATAGTTCAATTATAAACAATTTTCAGGATAACTTAGATAAATTTTGATCATCTTGGGTAGAAAATAAATTTATAGGGCAATTTTTGGAATTATCAGTAGAAATATATGGAGAAAAATAAAACGTCGATGGTAAATGTTTCTCCGTACTGATAAGCTGGTAGCATTACGCACGATTTCATCTCTTGAATTAATGTGTATTTTAATGTTGAAAAGTATTTTTAATGTCAATTGTATGTGGAGATGGCCATAGAGGCATATGTATCTAATTAATAAACAGAATTGTTTCATTATCATTGCTCTTTTGGTGTTTCTTTCCTTAAAATCAGTCAAGTTTGGAAAAACGTTATCAATTGATGTCATCATCATCATCATCATCATCATCATCATCATCATCATCTTTATTATCAACCATATGCAGTCCACTGTTGGACGTAGGCCTTTTTCAGCTCCTCCATGCCAACAGTGACTTCGCTAACCTCTACCATGTCTTATCAGGAAGTCTTTTTTATCTCATCTATTTCTCTTCTATCTTCTCTACGATTGTCATCCCTTGGGTACCATTCAAGCCACTTCTTGCACCATCTGTCATCCTTTCTTCTTGGTATATGTCATGCCCACTTTATATTGGTATTCATTCTGCCATTATTTTGCTGTAGATGAATCAGTGTTCGATTACAACGACCCCAGAAAAACCTCAAACACGTCCCTAATACGTTTACCAACCAACTGGTACAGGCGATGTTGAAGGTAATATCCTCTTTGATTTGATTGGTTTGGCAACAGAAATCAATTTTTATTGGATTTGCCATTTGCTGCATAAGTAGGATCGGTTCAAGGTACAGTCTTCACATGCAGTCACCCTGGGCGCTTAGTGCTATCGTGTGTCTGAGATTAAAAGGTTCTCCAAATACAATGAAATATTGGGAAAAGGAATAAATCAAACAAAATTTTAAAAGTTAAAAAAGGGAAATTCTCTGAAATGAAGTCGGATATTTCTGGAATATCTGACAGTTGAACACTTCTGGTCGTGATGAAACTGAGAAAAACTGTTGGCAAAGGAAATTCTCACGGCCGATGACCAGCTTTGTCAGTCTTGGCTAGTTTGATGGAATAGAGGTCTCACAACAGCGAGGACCTGGGGGGGGGGGGAGATAAGTAGGGTGAAGTTAGGTTGCAAGTTAATAAATCAAAAAGATGATATTATACTTTGAAAAGCTCTGAAGTTCAGGATGTGCACTGTATTTACCAAATACTTTTTAAAACTTTTTTACTTCACTTATTTCAACTTCAAGAAAAGTCGTGTTTTTTTTTCTTTAATAAAAGCGTATCGTTTTATGTGGTTCTCACTTTTTTGATTAAGAATACAATTTTTGATTAAGAATACAATTTTTGATGAACTCAGACAGAATTTTTGTTTTCGAAAAAAATGAAAATTTGACGTTTTTTCCATTTTTTAAATCATTACTATTTTAATTTTCTTCATTTATTTTTTGCTTAATTAAGATATTGTAAAAAGGGACCTGAAGTAACATTTTTACAAATGTCCTCAAAATTAGAATGAAATCTTATAATTTCAAACAGTATTTCCTGCATATCTAGGTTGGTAAGCTTTCTACGGAGTAAGCTCAACATTCAAGAACAAATGGATGGCATCAGTTTTGGAAAGGGCCCACAACCAATGTATCTTTCTAATATGGAGCTGAAAATATAGAACCAAAGCAAAATGTTGACTTTCAAACTTGGGACTATGCAATGTGAATTAGAGAATCCTCTATGCTAAATATGACAAGGAGAGTTCACAAAAAAGCACTGTATATTAGAGAACAAACAAGAGTCAGAGACATCAAAAATCCATTAGAAAACTCAAATGGAAAGAGGCAGTCTATATTGCAAGAATGTTAGGCAGCTGCTGGATATCATGACTCAGAATGTGGATCCCCAGAGATCATATGCGAAATTGTATCCGGAAGAAGATACAACAACTTAGACAAGTTCTGGGGATATTGACTCCGCAACATCGACGACTGAGACGTCTGGAGAATCTTGGACAAAGTTAATGTCAAACAATGATGTTAAAAGATTGGGGATGATCAATTGTAAAATATGAATATTTCATGAATTAATTTTTTTATCCTCCACTTCTCCTCAAAGTTCTGTGGGGAAGGGGTGAAGATGGCGTAGCCATATTTTTTGGTCCATTTTTTTCTCCTTTTTATTTTACTACGAAAGTTCATTATGATCCATTTCCAACTTGCAAGGCCTGTCGAAGCTTCATCAGGACCGATTTGAGCACATTTCGGGAACTTGTTCCCTATTTTGTCTATTGCAAGCATCACAACACTGGAGATAATGGTTGATCCTAGTTTGAATATAGGATTGTCCGTTTCTTAAATTAGTTGCCAACCAAGACTGAAGAGCCCAAGTTGCCCGGCTAATCATCAATAAATTTGGGTAAGAGAGATGGACCCATGCCTTTCCTAAGAGCATGAGTTCGAAGTGAGTCCACGTTGTTTCAGTCGGAATTTGAATCAGGGATCTGATTTTTAGTTCTTCGAACCGTTAGGCCACCTATGCTAGTTTAGTAAAGTTTGTAAATAATCCGAAAATATCTGCATGCAGTTTATCAATTGAAGAAAAGTTTAATCAAATATTGGTCCTGATTTTTCTGAATAACTTCTACGCTTGGGTGTCCAGGGGGGATTTAAACAGGGAATGTGCCTTTCGCCCTCCTGGATTAGGCTTTCGAGGGCAATGGGGTTTGAAAGTGAGAATCTTATAGTCAATAAACGATAATGGTGGAGTATAATTTCCCACATAAAAAGACTGTATTCGTTAGTTGACTCCGTCGTATCACCTCAGGGTCAGGCCATGAGTCTCGGTCAGCAATCAAATCACCTATCTTCCATCTGGATTACACAGAACGATTCTTTTTGCTTACTACAAATAAGGGGGGTGGAATGCTTGTAGTTTAACAGGATTTTCACTAAGATGTATTCGAAATATACCTATCACCCTCGTGGAGATATATGCCCCTTCCCTCTAATATATGACTCCCTCCCTTGTAAAAAGTGGCAGAAGACACCTCTGCTTTTATTCCGGATATTTTCAAATTGTTTGATGCATGACTTCCATTTTTATTTTGTACTTAACACAATTTTTTCAAGTTTATTTTGACATTATGTCATTTAGTGACGGATTAAATTCACAACAATTTATTTTTATAATATTGGAAAGAAAGACAGGAAGCAGAACGAGAGATCTACGAATAACAATCGATAAAGCGAGATTTATTTCGAAATTGTTCTTAAAAACAATATGTAAGTGTGTGATTGCGTATGCACACGTATGTGTATGCGTTGGCATACGTTCGTGTTTGTATATGTGCGCTCAATTGTGCGTGGGGGATGTATACGTTCATGTCGTATGTGCGTATGTGTGCACGTACAAAAAACGTTATATGAGTTCGTGCGTGCGTATATTCGTGTGTGTATATTAATACGATCGTATGTGCATTCGCGTTCTTGCTTCATTCTTCAGCATATACAACACCTTTTATTTCATGACATCATCTGTAAAACAATTTCATTACATCTGAATAAGTATCAAGCAATCATCAGCCTTTTAACGTCTGTCCCTGGGCAGAGACCTCTGGGGATCCCTGTTGAGAGTCTAGATGTCCATTGGCTGTCTGACATTCTTGCAACAAGTTTTGTCATGATTTCTACGATATTTCGGGTTCCTTTCTTTCCACTACAATAGCGTTGTCTTATGATCTCTCCATGTGAGGTTGAGCATAATTCTCTCGTGTGCACGTTGCATGGTTCTCAGTTTGAGGGTCAATCTTTTAATCAAGTTCCATGTATCTGCTCTATAGTTGACTATTGGGAGGATGCATTGGTTGTTTACCCTTCTTTTTAGGACTTTTCTTGTTCATGAAAGTCAAGCTTTAAAAAAAACTTTCAGAAGCTATGGAAAAAATAGCAGAACCGGAAAAGTCCAATCACTCGTCTACTACCGTTAGAGACTGGCAACGGACAGAGTTGGAAACGAGTTCCTGAAAGGTACAGATAACAGGGCTCTTGTGAAGCTTCGATGGGTCTAGCAAGTGGAAAGTTGATTGTGATAAATGCCCACTCGAAATAACACTGTGGCACTAACGATGGTGCAAGTGTACAGTTAGCCGAAAAATGTGAGGTATTACAGTCATAGAGCATTTCATTCAGTTCATTCAGAACCCATTAAGAACCAATTCTTCCAACTTTTCACCTTTACATTTTGGCTGGAGATGACGTGATATTATCAGAAAGTCTCCAGAAAGTGAGTTGTTAGCCACAGCTGTCAATACACGATCATAAAAATGAATTCAAGCCTCCAGTGTATAATATTGGTATCCATATTTCCAGACCTAAACCCATTGATCCAATGCTGAACAGTTTGCATTGTTGAAGTGTTCACTCTGAATGCTCTGGTGTTGTTATTAGCAGCTTGAGCAGGATTGTGTCTTAATTTGAATCCATACTTGAAAATTAGTCTAACTTTTCGGGTTGTCGCTAATGCTGTAAAGGGCTCAGAAATCTCCCCAGCCGGCTATACAAACAATGCCTCATCCCAATTGTCACTAACCGGAAGATTCTTAAACTGTGACCCGTGCAACATGTGTGCGAGAACCATGTCCAGTATCACATTGAGAGATCACAAGACAGCACATTATATTGACGAGAAACAGGAGTTATAGATATCATAGAATCAAACAGAAAACTCAAATGGCAACGGGTTTGTCATGTTGAATGTCAGACGACCACTGGACATTATGAATCACATCGTGGATTCCCAGAGATCATACGCGAAATTGTGACCGATAAAAAAAAAGATGGCGTGACGAAATAGATCGTACTGGCTTGGCAACGCCTACGAGGTCTGGCAAATCTCGGGGAAAGTCTATGACCAACGACGGACACCAGAAAGCTGCTGCTGCTGCTGCTGATGATGATGATGATGATGGTGATGGAGATGATGACCATAATAATGGTAATATCCCTATTTACATTGAATTAGCAAAAATACAATTGCATTGATAAATCTTTCACTTTTAGCCTTCTCTCTGATATAAAAAAAACGACATTTAATGTGTAACAACCTAATAGTTTTCTTCCATTATAAACATTTGGAGGCAACTCTCGCTTCATTACAAAATATTTCATACGCTTTTCAATTTGCTTTTTAGAACATATTTGAATTGTTGATTAATTTACATCGACGTTTTGCATTTGTTTGTTTTTTTTATTTTTTTTTCAATTTTCTCTCCTTCCTTCTTTTTTTCTCTTTCCTTCCTTCTTTCCTGACTGCCTGTATTACAAACTGTCAACCAGAACTGTCAACATTGACGCAGCCAACGTCAACATGGGTTTCCTCAGTTTTCAAGTGTGTCTGCGTGGCTATGTATGTACCATCTGCACAGGCAGCACCAACAGAGCTAGAGGGCTAAACAGTTTTGTTTTGTTTTTTTTTGTCTTTTGAAAATCTTACTTCAAATAGATTTTTTAGCGGGTGTCAATTTACAATCTACTTTAATGCTGAATCAATCACTTAGTTTATGTCTGGCAGTGTTTACGATTGTTCTTTTGGAAGGTGAGAGGAGTAATCTATTCATATGTCACCCTTTTTGACAATTTTCTGATTGATTGCCCCAAACAGAGCATGCTGCCAAAAGACATTGGTCACGTGGCGGTTTCTGTAGAGACTAACCCGACCTATTTTTCTATTCCGTTCAATTCTTAACCTTTTTTTTTCAGTCATAACTTCTGTCTTCCTTCTTATTATTTTCGCCTCATTCATTCTCTTTTTTTCTTTTCATTCTTTATTTCCCTTTGATCTCAATTTTCTTCTTCTTTTCTACTCTATCGTCTTGTCGTGCAATAAAATCTTTTTGTAAGATGAAACGGCGTAAACCGAAGAAGCAGTCAAAATCAATTTACACAGGAAAATTTTTGAACGTTCCCCTAGCCAAAAGTGGTGATTATGATACGTTCGGCTGAGTCGCCGGAGGTTAGGGTGTTTAGAGATACAGTAGACTGGGGTATGAAAGAAATAGCAGCTAGCTGCAAAGCAAACACTAAATGCTATTTTCACTTATCGCCTTTTTGAAACTTGTTTGTACTCTTCTACATTTTTCTTTCTCATTCTAATATTCTCTTTCTATTCTGGCCACTCCATTGTTTTCCTTTTCCCATTGATTTCTCTCTTTCTGTTTTTAATTCTTTCCAATTACTTCTTAATTTCATTCGTTTCCTCATTCATCCTCACTTCAAATCTGGTTTCCTTCGTTTTCAGACATTTTTCAATAATTCTTTTTTCTCCATTTACTTTCTCCTTCACTTTTTAGTTTCTCTTTTTTCAGATGGAGGAGCAGAAATTCCTTTATTCTTACTCATTCATTTCTCAATGATTATCTTTCCCTTGGTCTCACATTCCCATTATTTTCTCCTCTTTTCTCCCGTTTCCTTTCTCTCTTTCTCTCTGTCTCTCTTTCTTTCTTTCTTTCTTTCTTTCTTTCTTTCTTTCTTTCTTTCTTTCTTTCTTTCTCTGTAACATTACTGTTCATCATATCATCCTACATTCAACATTTTTCACTTTCCTTCCTCTTTTCCGTATTCTTCTCATTTTCCTTGTAGACTGTCTTTCTCATTTTCATCTCCCGTTCTCAATCCTTCCCTCTTTATTTCTATTCACTTTACTCTTTCCCTTTTCTCCTCTCTGCACTTATTCTTTTTCTCAGCCTCGTTCTTTTCATTCCTATTGTCATTTGTTTCTTCTATCTCCCTTCTGAATTTACTTTTCTTCTTTCATACAAACACTTTCTTTTTTTTCTTTCTTTATTTTCCTTTCTGCTTTTCTTCCTTGTTTTTCTGTTTTTGGGACATTTTTATCGCAAAGGAAAATTTTAATTATTTATTTTATTCTTGGGCGCTTATTCATTTTTTCAACAATATATCGATTTAAGTAAAGATTCATGTTTAAGTATTTTAACTGTTTTTCAAACTTTTATTTCAATGTTACTTTTTCGTTTCATGTCATATAGTTTACTTCATATTTCCCAAACGTTTGAATGTGTATAAATATTAAATAGCAAAAAAACAAAATTAACTTGTGGCAAAAATAAATGAATAAAAGCGAAGAAAATTTTTCTCGATTAAAAAATTTTTTGAAGATTTTGAAAATAGCGCGGTATCCAAGAATTCTTCTCCTTAAAACAACGAAACAGCAAAATAAAATATATATATATATAAACATACACAACATACATTTAATATTTAAAAAATCATTTTCAAAATTATTTTAAGAAATACTTCAACATTCGAGAATTTATCTCCTTCAATTTGTAAAAGAAAAAAAATAAACATACGCACAAATAAATGTTATATTTTTAATTGAAAAAATTAAAAATGATTTTTAAAAATAAAGAACATTCTACAGCTGGTTTCTTTCAATTTAAAAAAAAAACAAAACTAGATATTTTTTAATTTATAAATTAAAAAATAGTATTTTCGCAAAATAAAAAAAAAGTTTTACTGAACATTCTAGAACATTCTAGAATTTATCTCCTTCAATTAAATCATCTACAATTTCGTCTGCTGTTCTCTGCGTTTTTAATTTCCTTTGTTATCGATTAATCACTCCTGCTAAAACTATGTCACGCGCACTGTTACTCTTACAGCTTCGTTTATCATATTTTATTCAATAGTCACTGCCAGAATCCGCCATCTTTGTCCGCCTAGTGCTAACAGCGTCCGCCATTTTAATTGTTTGGAGAATTTTTTTGACTTTGTTTAAAATTAAGGCAAGGAAAAAGAGAGGGTGGGTGTTATAAAGAAGAATTTATGAAAGAGTATGCGTAAAACCTGGCTAATGATAAATCTAAAGCTTAGAAGACTTATTTCAAATGTGAGAAAGAATAAACAGAGTTAATTATGATTCTTAGTAGTAGTAGTAGTAGTAGTAGTAGTAGTAGTAGTAGTAGTAGTAGTAGTAGTAGTAGACTGATGGGAATGAGGAGGTGCAGCAGAGAGAATGGAGTCGGCCAGTCGATTTCAAACTACAGCTGTCAGTTTTTGTTCACTTTGGGAAAGGCATGAATTCATACCTCCCCTAATTATGAGTAGAATAGCTTTGGGTGCTTGTCGCCGCTAAATCTATTTCACGTATCGCAAACTGACTGAGTAATAAGTAATATGATACGTTGAGCCCAAGCAAGGACGAATGAATCCGTAGCCAATGTATAGACAGAACTTACTTTTTTATAGTGATGACTGTGATGATATTAATTTCTAACTGCAACAACAACTAAACAAGAAAACAATGATATTCTAGAAAGATTATGTATTTTCAATCATATTTATGCTTCAGTTATTTTTGTTAACAACAACAACAGCAATAATAACAATGATGATAATTTCAGAGAGAATAGCAACATTACAACAACAATAACAACAACAATATCATAGTCATGGATGGATTAAAGCAGGATAATGACTCGCAGTCAATAATTGAACAACCGTTGCTTCAAAGTTTAAAGTCATATAAAAAAGATTCCATCGAAGAATGCTCAGAATAAATTCTAACAATGACATCACAGTCGTTTCCCATCTAAAATAGAGTAAAAAAGCATCTATAAGCATCCAGATTCTGGAGAATCTAGATGTGATGAATAAACCCGTCAGAGTGAAGCCCCAAAGGCTTTTTTTTTCCACAGAAAACTAAAAGAAAATATTTTTAGCGGGGGTTCTTCAGGAGTACTGATGTCAACTATTTAGTCTTTAGACAAAATGAAATGGCCAGGAGTGCTGAAACACACAAACACATATATACAAAAACACACACACACATATTTTTTTTACAGGGATAGAACCCTTTGCCACCTTTGGTGCCTACCGTTATTCAATAAATAAACCGGTGATAATGAAAACAACACTAATACCAATGAGAAATTAAGGCAAAGATAAGGCAGCAGAAACTACTCTGTTGCTCAATACGGCTAAACTGCTATAAGACTGAAGAATAAAATGACAAAGTAGGTGATTATAATTATTAAAAGTAACAAGAGGCGTATTAATAAGACGATTAGGAAAGAGCAAAATACTAGATAAGAATTTGTTGTGATAAATGAATGAGAGAAATTAGATGATAAATGATTGGGATAAGTAATACGGACAGAAACAAAAGAGAAATGAATAAATGAAGGGAGAATATATATCAAGGAAGGAAAGAAAAAATAAGGAAACAAAAACAAAAAGGAAGAGAGAAAGGGAGGAAGAAAAAAAGAAAGAAAGAAGTGAGGGAAAAAAAAGAAAGAACAATAAGATGCAAAAGAAAGAAATGAAAAAGGAAGAAAAAAGAATGAATGAAATAGAATCAGGAAGAAAAACGGGAGAGAGAAAAAATGGAAGATCGTTGAAAGGAAAAAAGAAAGCAAGAAAGAAAGAACAATAAGATGTAACAAATTGGGAAGAAAAAAGAAGAAAAGAAAGACAAACACAAAGAAAAAAGAAAGAGTGAAAAAAAGAAAGATTTTTTTTGAAAGATAGAAAGAATAGTAAGATGCAAAAGGAAAAATGGAAAGAAATTAAAAAAATGAATGAAATAAAAGCAGAATGAAAAAAAGACAAGCAGAAAGAAAAATTAAAGAAAGAAGAAAAAGAAATATTTTGAAAAGAGAGGAAGAACAGCTGCAAAGGAACAAAGATTGAATGAATGAAATAAAAGCAGAGAGAAAAATGAAAGAAAGAAAAATAAAAAGAAGATTGTTGAAAGAAAGAAATTACAGTAAGAAGCAAAAGAAAAAATGAAAAGAAAAAAGGAAAGAATTAAATAAAAGCAGAAGGAAAAAGAAATAAAGACGAATAGAAAGAAAGAGAGAGATATAGAAAGTAAAAAAGAATGATTGTTGAAAGGTGAATGATATATTGAAAAGCAAAGATAAAGAAAGAGAGAACAGGAAGAAAGAGATAGAGAAAGAGAATAAGAAAAAGATTATTGCAAAGTTAGTGATGAATGGAAAAGCAAAGAAAAGAAAGAAATAATTAAACGAAAAAGATTTACAAAAAAACGAAGCAAAGGAGAAATATTAAAAAGTTAAGCAACAAATGAAGATGGGGTAGGGCAATGTCTTAATAACGGAAGCAAAATTCATTCGATATCCCAAATGAATCACAAGAAAGACGCAAAAAAGAAAACTTCCAAATGAGAGCAACATAGAAATTCCATAACGGAAACCCAAAATTCATCTTTAAATAAAAGTGTATTTCAACTTTGTTTAATATCATATATCATTCGAACAATCATGTCTTCTTCCCAAATACTCGGGCACACGAACAGACGCAAAGGACCAAAAGGAAAGTTGAACACCGAAAGAGGACACATTTCTCCTTTCGCTCACCAAGGACCCTTCGCTTTGCTCACTTGCCTCTCATGTAATTAAACCTGCAACTCATTGTTACCATAAATCACAACACATTTTTGCTGAGCTCAAGCAAGAACCCTAGATAAATACTGTGCGTAAACAAAATCCAAAAACCTTGTTAGCGTCTAACAAATAAATCACTTTATTTTGTCGCATCGTTTGAGTGCGTGTTGTATGTAAATCCACGAACGATTTTTTCTTAGTCAGCAAATAAGAGTGCGTCTATGTAGCTTAGACCATTCTCAGTTTGAAAAGATTTAAAATACGTTATTATTACTAATCTCTACAATGAACTGTGTGATCTTTTTCAATACGTCTTTCCGTCATTAGCAATAGATACCTCCACTGAATGGTAACGAGTTAACAAATAAAATCATCTCCTACTCACTATTTGAAACAATGGACTTTTCATCTGAAACAAATTAAGTCCTGTTTTTGATGAGACCTGATTCAATTGATAGAACGTTGTCCATAA
Organism: Thysanoteuthis rhombus; assembly: GCA_963457665.1. Lineage (NCBI taxonomy): Eukaryota > Metazoa > Mollusca > Cephalopoda > Oegopsida > Thysanoteuthidae > Thysanoteuthis > Thysanoteuthis major. Next base: position 30,484,967 of record OY735233.1, on the reverse strand, counting down.
AAAGACTGATAATGATGATTGTCCAACGACAAACGATAAAAGACTGATGACGACAGTTATGATGCGTCTATTTACACTATTAACAGCTCTGAAGTAGTGAAACTCCACAGAGGCACCAGTAGACACTTTTACCAAATGCATTACTCTCTCAAATTATCTGAAAAGCAGCTGTATTGTCGGTTAACTCCTCAAAAGTGACAGCAGACCTCTACGGTCAGCGCCAGACATCTCCTTCAGCTGACTTCTCTGCTTTGAGTTCAAGTTGTACAAATATTCTTCCCGTCGTGTAACCACTTTGAAAGAGCGATAGAACTCTATAATCAGCTTGGGCATCTAATCACTATGTAGTATTTATATCTTGTGATTTAACTACCCACATCAGTCATGCTCCAAGAGAGAGGCGGTAGACCCACATAGTAAGCTCGGGCATCTGCAAGAAAACTCCTGTCAAACCAACGACCTAGAGGCCTTGTTGCTTCGCTCTATAGCATGCAACCCCTTGGTTTAAATGGTGGGATCAGCTGTGCACACGTTGCCCTTCACCCTAAAACTCCATGTTTAGGTATCAAAGATTTGATTCCCCGTGAAGAATTTCACAGAATTTGAACTTTTGAGCTATTTGTATAATTCTTGTGTACCTTAAGTTATTTGTATCAGATCAAAATCTCCAAAACTCATCGCAAAATCCTCGTCTCTTCCTGACAGACACTTGAATAGTGTTTTGCCGCTGGTTCAAAGCTAAGACTCTATGAAAATTGTGAATCATCAAAGCAGCAAGAAATCAAATTTCATAATCAAACATTTTAGATGTGATTTTCTAATTTTGAGCATTTACATAATTTGAGGGGTTTTTTTTTATCCATAATAATAGTTTCCCGTTGCGTACTCAAACCACTAGCTTCATCTTATATGCTCTTAATTGTTGAATGTTGCTCTGGATTTGCAAAATAAACGATGTTTCTAATCTGATTTTGTATAGGATAGGTTTCCAATTATACCTAAAGTGACTCCATTATTTGCAGGATATGCGGACGTTATATCACCTCCATGGGCTTTTTGTAAGATAAGCTTTGAGTTTAACGGTTTTATGTTATTATTAGAGATCGTAAGTCTGCAATCATGTATCTATATATATTTATATTTCTCACAAAGAAAGGAATTGAGAACATGCTAAAAATTATGGAACAAGCTGTACTGTAGGCATTCCTGGAGAATAGAATAACATATTACTAGCGTCGATATCAACTTTTACATTCATTGTTTGTGAGCATTTTTCACCGAAGAAAGCCGAAGAATGAATCAGCTGAAATGTTATCAACTTTTACATTCATTGTTCGTGAGCATTTTTCACCGAAGAAAGCCGAAGAATGAATCAGCTGAAATGTTATGAGAAGAGCAGAGATAAAAAAAAATTACTTCAATTGGCCGGAAATTTATTTGAACGAGTAAATTGTAATCGCTGGAAATACACAAAAACTTGTTCATTCTTTAAGCATTCCTTATACGAATATTTCTTTTTGATTTTAGCAGTCTCTTTCACGAACAATAACGAAATATTTAGCCAGGATAAGGAATATTCGATTCATAAAAAAAATCAGCGAACATTTTTACGGTTTCACTAAATCGATAACAAAAAAAAAAAGAAAAAATGTTTTTTAATGGCAACTAGATTTTATATTTTTTTCTGTGTTTTTCTATTTCTTTTTCCCCCTAAAACCACCCCGGGGTATGTTTCGAGCAAATGAGTTCCAGTCAAAAAATCTCTTCCTCAAGGCATACGCAGGTGCAAAAATACTTGTCAATGTGTAGTAGTATTGTTCTTGATAAATTATTGAACAAGCCATAACAAATACCTAACAATCTACAGAGCCAATCGAGGAAGATGCTGCTCAGCTTAACAGGAACGATAAAAAAATAGTCATCACAGTGAGAAGTTTCTTCATTTTCATTATTGATTTGGGCTTGATGAACACTACAAACATTGGTGACACGATAAATTGAAAAATTGACAAACTCCAATCCAAATCTGGAGTTGGTTGTAAAACCTCAGTCCTAATCTTAAATGGACTTTGTTTCTCTACCGTAACAACAACAACAATAACAAGACTGGTTGCTTCAGGATAAAACTCAATTCTCGATGCAACTTTTTCAGTGACTACGCCGAATTTTCAAAAAACAAGGAGATTTTCCCTACTCATTGAGAGGAGTGTGTGTGTAAAGTTTCGAGTTTCCTACTATTGACTATTATAACTTAGATGAGCAGAAAAGAAAGAAAGAGAATTATAATAAAGATTTAAAAAAAGAAAGAGAAAATGATAAATTCTAATTAGAAGAATCTGTTTAGCGACACAAATATTCAATCTAACGTCCATAGCTTTCTATTTTTCTTTCTCACTTTATTTATCTCTCTCTTTCTCTTTCTTTCCCTCTCTTTTTACCTCTTTCATTCTTTTCTTTCGTTGATTAATGACGTAGGAATAGAAACTGTCTATTTCACCCTCATATTCTCTCTCCTCATTTCACATCATTTTAAACTTTCCAGGGTTTAGTCTTAACCGGAAGTCTGAACATGCCATTGTTCTTAGGTTAGGAAAGTAAAGTCAACTCAGTAGGAGTTTGACAACAATAACAATTCTAACCAAATTTAGGTAAATAAACTCTTCACAGTTTGTCCAATCTGTTACATTAAGCCACATCCATATGTAAAATTAACATGGCTCAGTTGGTGCCATTCCTCAGACATAATTTAAAATGATAACCACCAGATTTATGGACGGCTCACTCATCGATTGAGCTAAATTACATATCCACGAAAACTTATGTTAGAGAGGCTTCATTTCATTCTAATAAATAAATACGTTTATAAATTGAACATACTCTACAGTGATTTGAAATCACTACCAATAGATTTGTAGCCAGCTCTCTCGCCGACTGAGCCAAACTGACAAGTCCTAAATATTTATTATGTGTACAATACAAAAGTTACAGTAATTACCTTCAGTCAGAATGGAAATATGAGTCGAGTTTGACCCTGCAGCAGCTGGGCTTGTTTCCAAGTTTGTTTCAGAATAATTTCTTTCTATACTTTGATAAGAATTTGACAATTGATCTTGTCTTTTGAGACGTTACAACACTAAGCAATTATAGCAATTATAGCTCATCTTTCTAAAAATTATTCATTCTTTTGGCTAAATAAAAAAATGGGGAGATTTCGATTGTCATTATCTTATTAAGATAATAATCTGAAGTTAGGGTTTTGGTTAGGGTTAATCAGTCCGTTTAGTTAGTGTTGGCTCCTGATTTTCATTTACATTTATTTAGCAAACAAAAATCTATAATTATTCAGTGTGGAAAAGATCTAATTCATCTTCATATGTACAAAGTGCTACCCGAAAGTTCGGGAAGTTTGACTCTAAAAAACAATTACTTTCCATTTTCCACTGTTTTCTCCAGAGTAGTCTCCTTCGGCGTACATGAAGTACGATTGTTTTCGAATCTACTATGACTGCAGAAATAGTTTTCAGATTTTAATACACTACGATCTTTCTTCTATTCAATAAAATCCATTAATACCCAAAGAGTTGTATTACGTTAAAATTAATAGGTTTCAAGTTTCGGGTGTTTTATTGAAACTTACGAGTGGCGTTTCTTCAAAATGTCTTGTTTCTTATCGAAAGTAGGTCGAGGCCCTTACCTTACATTTCCGACAAAAAACATCGTGTTCGAAATTTACTCGAAAATCAAAAATGAAACAAAGTGTTCAACAACACCTTTCAGAATTTTTCTGACGAAAAAAACTTCCCCGAAAAAATATCCTGTTCGTAATCTTCTCTGAATAATATTGCAAAATTAAAAAGAAAACTAAGATTGTTTGAATTTCACAAAAAGGACAAAAATATATTTATATGATTATATATACTTCTTGTTGAGCGAAGCGTACAAATTCACACAAACTTTTATTCTGGCAAAAAAAAAAAGAAAGATACTAGGGTAAATACGTAAATTGAATTGTAAGAATGGTCATTTTTTCAACCAGTTGCCAAAAAATAAATTACGCGAGGGACTCCCTTATTTTCCAATCAGTGAGCCAGCAAACTTAGCGACACCAATTCGAATCAGGTCTAAAAAAATTATCGTCAATTTGAAGGCCTATATTTCCCACCCAATAAAAATCATAGTTTACCAATAAATGGTATGAAGCCTTCTTCTCATAAAGAAAAAAATTTAAAATGACCCCTGAAAATTAGTTTAATACGAATGCACTTGTTTATACTAAGTTGCTTAATATGAAAATACATTTAAGACAAAAGTCAGTTCCGATGTAAGATCGATTGGACTTTTGCAACATTAGACAGAAGTGCCGTGGAAAAAACTGATTTCTGCTAAAGTAAAATAGATGGAAGTAATGTATTCCCTCACAAATAGGATATCTCATAAAGGATTGCAGTAAAATCTGTACTACTTTCGGCCCACGCAAGTTGTTCCCGAACTTGCAGGTAACACTTCGTGACAAGATGAGATTTCAGAACGATTCTGATCTTGTTTTGTTCATCATTTCAAACAGCTCACTTGAGAACATTATGTATTTTTGGAAATTAGCTCGGATTTCTCGCTTAGCAATTAAAAGGCCATCTTTAAATGCTACGAAAAATGCAACAGAAAAAATATCCCCGGAAGTTATTTCAAATAAACTTCTCATAACGAAGATATTCTATTTATCTGCGTATCAGAAACCATCAACCAGAACTGTCAACATAGGTTTCTTCAGTTTTTAAGCTGGTCTGTCTGACTGGCTGGCAATGTATGTATGCATGCATCACACGTACAAGCCACATGGATGGAGCTATAGGGCTGAAAAATTAGATATTTACTCATGTGTAAAAAAAATAAGTTAGGGGGAAGATGGAAACAAATTTCAGTCAATACGTCATGTGATATTCCCAATCGTCATCTCGAATGCTAACTGATTTAAAGAAACTGCTCTTTTGTCGCTAGACAGAAAACATCATTTCAAAATGTATTTTGATTTGTGATTTCAACTGTTTTTTTTTTTTTTTAAATCAGTTGTCGTGGTGAGGTTGTTCACAAACTATTGATATTGAGTTCGATCCTCTCTGGATCTTCCGTGAATGCGGTTTTATGCAAAAGTTGGTTCACTTCAACAGTTAGTATATAAAGGTTCTAGCAAATGGCCTGTTATAAACGACAAGATTAATGTATGGAATCGGCACACCTGCCTTGAATCAGAGTATCTGTGCAGGCTGCCTAGGATCAAAGAATCGGCTCCGGCCACCGCCTATGATCAAAGTTTGGTACATGTACGATCATTGAAGAGTGTTACATACACACACACCTTCACACACACACACATGTATGTATATATATTGTTTTATATACGCTGTATATGCCAGATGATAAATTCATCGTACCTTATACAGTTCATTTGAAACAAAGTTTCAAAATAGTATAACTAAGACATAGTGTTTTATATATATATGGTCTTAATACTTGAATGGGGTGCATGTATCAGTCAATAGGTGTACGTCTATGTGGCCTATTCTATAAGCTAGGGTATACGTCTATGTATGGGTCCCTTTGTAAATGTGTATTTACTGCGCTGTCGAGGAGAATTCTTGATGATTTTCTCATAATAAACCGACGTCCGTTGTGAATCAGTGAAGCGTGCAAATATCACGTCACCTGATTTGACCTTGACTGACCACAACTGATCCCGTATGATGACCGGACACTGAGAACCCCAAATCCCTTGACCATCCCGACAACCACTACTGGACACCGATTGGGTTCTTTGTTATCGTTGTCGTCGTATTTATTGTTGTTGTTAGTGGTAGTGGTTTGAGTTCTTTCCTTCCTCTGTCCCTGGTGGAAACTGTCAACCAAAACTGTCAACGTAGATTTCTTCAGTTTTCAAGCTGGTCTGGCTGGCAGGCCATGTTTGTATTGCGCGAACAGGCCGCACAAAAAGGACTTAGATGGATGGAAATCAAAACAATTGCTCTTTATCATGTCAAGAAGAAACGATAGGTTTTCAATTGGGGACTTCAATTTACAATGTAAGCTCATGCTTAATTTTCTAATTGTTTTCCGAAAACTTGGTCTTTTTAGTGATCATGGCCCAATAATAAGCAAGAGGAATAAGTTGTTACCTCTTTTCTCACTTTTTCAATTCATCTCTCCCAACACGGCACACTGCCAAAAACATTGAGTTCGTGACGGTTTCTATTCGGTGACTAACCAGACTTGACGTGACTTTCTTTATCTTTTACTCCTCTTGTTTTATTTTCTCTCCCTTTTTCTTTATTCAAATCGCATTTCCAGCTCCTTCGTTTCTTTCTCCCTCGATTTCTTTCTTTATCTCCCAGGTCTTTCTTTAATTTCCTTTGTCTTCCCCCTCTTCTTTCATTCTATTTTCTCCTCTCCTTTCTCCCTCCTTTTGTCATTTATTATTTCCTTCTCTCTTTTTTTTCTCTTTTCCTTCTTTTTCCTTTTTTCCTCTTTTCCTTTTTTTCCTCTTTTCCTTTTTCCCTTTTTCTCCTCTTTTCCTGCTTTCTCTTTCCTTATGAATCTCCGTAGCCCCGAAAATAGCCTGCCTGACCAACCAGCCATTTGCTCTGCGTATTCGTCTCTCATTGTTCCTGTGTGTCCTCGGGTATTCTTTGACTCATTTGGGGTGGGGGCTACAACCCTTTGCATGAATACACAGCTAGGCACCATCTAAAAGTTTGTTTTTTAATTTGCAAAAAATGTTCTTTTGAGTCTCAATGATAATTTTTGACCAACAAATCTTGTGCTGGCATTTTTTTTTTTTTGATAATTTTGTATAATGTTTTAGATAATCAGTTCTGCTACACGCGTGGGCTACAGTGATTCGTTTTTTTCGAGGTATGGATATCTATTTTCTTTCTGATTCTCCCGTTATCACTCGCTGTATTTCTTTCTGTCGTGTTTCTTCTTTCTTTTAACCCTTCTCTCATACTCTTTCTCTATGTCTCTTTCTATTTTCATTACTTCCTCTCGCTACGTTTCATTTTTTCTATTACCTCTTCACTTTCCCTGTTTTAATTGCTTCCTTTCTGTTTCTCTCTCCCATGTCTTTCCTCTAGGCTTCCCTTCCTCTTATATCTTCTCTCAGTGTCTCTCTTTCACGTCTTCTCATCGGGCACTTCTATCTCTTTCTCTACTGTGCTTTACCCTCAGCATTCTCTCTCTCCCATCCACTCTTTCTCTCTCTCTTCTGTTTCTTCCTGCAGTGTCACTCTCTCTCCCTCTCTCTCGTGTCTTCTTACTTCTCCTTCTTCTCTCTCTCTCTCTTACATGACTTTCCACTCGGATTCTCCCTCCTCACTCTCTTTCTCTTTTTATCCTCTTATGATTCTATCTACCCTCTCACTCTCTCTCTCTCACACAAGAAACGACTAAACAGACAGACAAACAAATGAATGGGAAGAGATGACAAAATAGATGAAGACAGACGAACGAATAGACTTACATAGACTTGGAAGCAACGCCAGGGTGAGTGGGTACACTGGCTTTGGAGACCAGGAGACATACGGACAGCAAAGTTGGGGGTGAAGGGGAGAAGCGACTGAATGGTCAAGGGGACAGGGAAACCGTTGTCCAGCTTCAAAAGCTATAGAGAAACCATGTCATTGACGGATAGTTCTGCGGCTCACGTTCTCCCGTGTCAAAGGTTTTACTGGCCACACGGATGTCGTTGTGCTGGCTCCGTTGGTTGTCATGGTCAGAATTGTGCTGGTCAAATTTTGCCGATACTCTGAGATTCGGTTACTCCTGTTTCTCTCTCTCTCTCTCTCTCTCTCTCTCTCTCTCTCTCTCTCTCTCTCTCTCTCTGTCTCTCTCTCTCTCTCTGATACTGCAGTAGGCCTTCAGATGGCGTGTTGGTCATGTCAGGTGGCAAGAGTTAGGGATTTTGCTGGGGGAGGGATCGAAGATTTGAGGGCTAGGGGGAGTCGGGGGTGCTGAGCTAGTGTTGGTCGCTTTGTATTGTGGTAATACTAGAGCCTGGCATGATTCGGAGAGAGAAAAGCCGCTGCTGCTGATGCTCTGCTGCAGGTACACTTGTACCGGGATTTGCAGCACCACATTCTTTCTCCTCTTCTTTCTTCTCTTCTTTTTTCTCTTCTTTTTTCTCTTCTTTTTTCTCTTCTTTCTTCTCTTCTTTTTTCTCTTCTTTTTTCTCTTCTTTTTTCTCTTCTTTTTTTCTCTTCTTTTTTCTCTTCTTTCTTCTCTTCTTTTTTTCTCTTCTTCTATTCTTTTTTCTCTTCTTTCTTCTCTTCTTTCTTCTCTTCTTTTTTCTCTTCTTTCTTCTCTTCTTTTTTTCTCTTCTTTTTTCTCTTCTTTCTTCTATTTTTTTCTCTTCTTTCTTCTATTCTTTTTTCTCTTCTTTCTTCTCTTCTTTCTTCTCTTCTTTTTTCTCTTCTTTCCTTTTTTTCTTTTTTCTCTTCTTCTCTCCTTTTTTCTCTTCTTTCTTTTCTTCTTTCCTCTTCTTTCTTCTCTTCTTTCTTCTCTTCTTTCTTTCATTGTTTTCATTTTTTCTTTTATTTCATTTTTCTTTTGATGTATTGTTTGAATTACCTTTTTTCCGATATTTCTTTCTCATACTATTTTTCCTTTCGAATCTCTTTTCTTTTTCATTTCTCATTTCTTGGGTCCTTCCTTCTTTCTTCTTCTTTCTCTTTTTATTTATCATTTTCTTTCTTTCAATCTTTCTTTTTTCATTCTTCGTTTCTTTTTCGTTCGATTTCTCTTCGTTTCTTCTTCTTCTCCTTTATCCTTTTTATTCCTTCTCTTCGGAATCTCTCATTCTTTCATCCTACCCACTTTTTCTCATTCTGTTTTTTTCCTTCATTTTCCATCTCTTTTTTTCTTAGTTTTGATCCCCTATTTTTTATTCATTTTCCTTCTTTGATTCCATTTGCAGTTTACATATTATTTCCTTCCTTCTTCATTTCCTTCTCACCCTTTCTGTCATAAAAATTCTTCTTCATTCTTTTTCCCTGCTGTCTTTCATCACTCTTTCATTCGGATCTTTCTCCATGTTGTCTATTTCTCATTCCCTCGCCTTTCATTCCATCCTTCATCGCTTCTTTTCTTCTATTCTTTCCTTTTTTCAGTCTTACTTGGTTTTAGAAACCATCAACAGAAACTGTCACTAAAACTGTCAAGATGGGTTTCTCCAGTTTTTAAGTTAGTCCAGCTAGCTAGTTATATAAGTATGTATAAGTCAAATAGGTAGGTATCAAGCGTACAGGTACCACCTAGACGGCTTTAAAATCTCATGATGTCTTTTATTTGTTTTTGTTTTTTTTTTACCCTCCCACTAAAAAGGTTATTAGTGTGGGGTTCAATTTGTAATCCAAGTTTATGCTAAATAGGTCTTTTATTTGTGTCCGGCAGCATTCATGCTTATTTTTGGAAATTTCCGACTAGTTTAGTGATCATCACCAAACAAACAAACGGTAAACGTGGTAACTTATTCATTGATCACTTCTTTTTCTGATTTTTCAATTGATCATTCCCAACACAGTATGCTGTCAAAAAATGTTGGTCAAGTGATGGTTTCTATCGAGTGATTAACCATACTTCTTATTTTCTTGAAGTTCCTATATCTATTCCCCTTGATCTTGTCTTTCATGAGATCCTTCTTCGTTTTTTTCTTTCTTTCCTTTTTCAGTCTCACTTCGTTTTTGTATTATTTTTGTCCTTCTCTCAGTCTCTCTGAGCTCGTAATCTCTTCCCTCCTCCTCTTTATCCCTCTCAATCAATCTGTCTATCTGTCTGTCTCTTCCCCCCCCTCTCTCTCTCTCCTCTCTCTCTCTCTCTCTCTCTCTCTCTCTCTCTCTGTCTCTCTCTCTCTCTCTCTCTCCTCTGAGCTGTTACTGTTGTAACTTCTATTTTCTCTTTTTTTATTCTTTGCTCTTTTACTCCCGTCTTATTCCTTCTAGGTTTTCTCCACGATTTTTTTTTCGTATTTTTCTGAGTTATCCTCTCCCTCTCTCAATTACTTCTTCTTCTTCTTCTTCTTCTTCTTCTTCTTCTTCTTCTTCTTCTTCTTCTTCTTCTTCTTCTTCTTCTCCTCCCTTCTGCCTTCTCTCCATTTCCTCCTCTTCCCCTACATCCATCTCTTTCCTCATCGTTTCTCTCCTTTTCTTCTACCCACCTTTTCCTTCTTTTCTTCCTTCTTTCCTCTTTTCCCTACCTTCCTTTAATCTTCCTTTCCTCCACACCTTTCTTCTCTCCTTTCTTCTTCACTTCCATCCTCATTTCTTTCCATAATTCTCTCCCCCATTCATATCCTCCACCCCCAACTTCACATCTTTATCTCATCACGATCTTGTCTTTTTCACCTACTTTTTCCTTCAACCATCCCTTCTTTCTTTCTTTCTGCCCCTTCCTTCCCTCCATCCTTCTTTCTTCCAAACCTTCTGTCCTTCCTTCCTTCCTTCCTTCTTTCCCATCACTTCCACATCCTCATCTCATCACGATCCCGGATTTCTCGTCCCCAGAGCAAAGAACCAAAAAAAAAAATCAATACCCAACCACTCCTTGACATATTCCCTTGAACCCTGGATGTAGCCACTCATGGATATTGTGACAAGGTCGGTGTGGTGGTGGGGATGGGGAGATAGGCAATTGGTTGGGGGTGGGGTAGGAGGGTGGATGGACGATGATTGAGAGACCCTACCTCGCTCTTTCATGTTCCTATTCTCCTTCATCCTTTCTCTCGCCTGTCCATCCGTCTGTCTGTGTGTCCACCTTTCAACCAGTTCTCTTCTCGTTTCGAAGGATTTGCCTTGTCTTTGATTTCTTATTTCACTTGGCCGTCCTTGGCTCCCTCGATCTACCAAACCCTCAACTCAGCGGTCTTACCTAGAGTCCTCATACAAGCAGCAGCAGCAGCAGCAGCAACTGCAGGCGTCTCAAGTTTACCGCTGGACAAAAGCCTTTCCAGCTCTTTCCATGCCGACCGTTACTGCGTTGACCATTGCCACACCGTACCAGCTGATCTTTCTATTTTATCTCTCCATCATGTGTCCTGTCATTATTTTTTTTTTTTTTTTTTTTGCAGCATTTGCTCCCCCTTGGACACTGATCAGTTAACCTTTCAGTCCATCTGATATACTTTCAACTCGCCAAGTGTCCAGCCCGTCTCCATTTTTGTCACTTGAATACTTGTATGATGTCTTTGATTCAATGTTATAATATATCAAGTTTTCATCTTTAAGGTTTCAATTCAGTTTTTTTTCCTCTAGCTTTCATAATGTAGTTTTTCTAACCTCCGCCAATGAAATTTGGAGATGTATACACATTCATTTATGTTTGTTTGTCCGTCTGTTTATCCACACTATATCGCCGTGAATTTCTATCACATTTGGAGGAAGGAAGGTTCATGGCCTTAGAAAGGATCGATTGAATTTCTGAGAGGATCGAGGTTTTTATTTTGGTTGAGAAATGTTTATCTTTAATATTTCATACATTCATGTATTTACCCATGTTTGTCAATGCAACATCTTCAAAAGTTCTCGATGAATTTCAATGATAATTTTAGAAGGGTGGCCAATTAGTTCAATTTTCAAATAGTTCCTGCGATATATATTTTTTTCTATTGGTTTATGGGTATTTTGTCATTTATTAGGAATAGTCACACTAGAGTCTGTAAAATGGGAAATTGAAACTTACAGTTACCACCACTTCATCGTAACTATGCATGAAATGATTTTTATTCAGTTGTAAGTGATGATGGCGTTGGTAGAGTTATGCACTCACAGAGTGCTTTGTAGTTACTTTATCTAGAAATATTCTTATTCATCTCAGAACTGCAAATCTCCCTCTCTTCCCTCTGATTCTTTTCTTTACCTTCCCATGTTTGCTCTGCACTTTTATCTCCTCTTTCAGACACTTTACTATTTGCTCTCCTCTACTTGCTCTCCAATCGTTACTCTCTCTTTTTCTCGATACGAAATTAGAATTTGCTTGTTTTTTCTATGTGATTGTTTCGTATGAAAAGTCGTGTTATTCGTATTTAGATGAATGTAATCAACAAGTAAACAGTAAATATTCAATCAAAATATGATCCATTTGAAGCAATAACAATTTCCACACCATCCGTCGATAATGATATCTCTAATAATGATCTCTTCTCGGAGCCAAAGGTACCATTCAGGCTTTCCGCTAGAACAAGCCGAAATCAGAATGATGATGTCATTTCCGTTTTCCTCTCCATCCTTAACTTTTCTAAATCTCATTTTCTTCTCTTTTCTGCATATATTTATTTTTATTTTAAGCTATTTTGGAAGTGGAGATGGCCAAGCCAATAACAATTCGGAGAATGGAACTGGCAAAAGTGGAAACTCAAGCTAGAACATCAATTCATTTGAGGAAGGCATGAAACCACCTTTTTCCTGTATAGGTAAATAGCAGGTAAGTTGAAGCCCTTTAGCCCTGTAAGACAGCCTATCTTGGCATTGGGTTAGCGCTTTGGTTAGGTCAAAAACAACAGTTATTGACTATAATTGAGTCTCCACAGATTGTTCGAGAAATGGATACAAAAATCATCTCCCCATGTATCATGTGCCACGGGTAGCAACTTTGGCTTACTTTAATCTCTTTCTTTCTCCCTTTATCCTCCCTCTCTCTTTCTTTCGAACTCACAGTTTTCAAGTAGGTCTAGCTGGTTTGCTATCTACGTATGTTTCTGGGTATGTATGTAATACACGTTCAGAACAAACAGATGGGGCTAAATGGCTTGAAATTTAAACACATGCCTAAGAAGAAAAACCTGCGCTAAAATTGAGGGAGGTTCAATTGGCAATGTAAATTTACGCTGAATTGGTGTGATTTCTTATCAATGAGTGACTTATCAGACCTGTTCTCATTTCCTATCACTTGACCACTGTCAATTATCGATTTATTTCTCTTTGTCTCTCAATACTGAAAATTCACTCTTCAAACATGATATTTTTATTCGTATTTCCAGTCATAAGGATTTCAGTTCTTATCCTTGTCTTCAAGATGCAGAGAGGCCAAACGGTTAACGGCAAGGAGGTTAGATTCAGCGAGCTGAGTTCACTTCGCACAAATGCCCTTTGGAAAGGCATTAATCCATTTATGGGTAAAATAGCATACGCACCCAAACCACAAAGAAATTTGAAGTGGAGTCCAGACAGAGGAAATTGTCATATATGGAGCCAGGGTGGAGGCGACTGAAGCCATAGCCAGGGTAAGGGCACTTGTCTCATAATCCTTATAACTCACTCCATTTTAGCCATTTGTGTTTCCCTTTCATCTCAAAATTCTCAAATCCCATCTTTGTCTATTTTAAAACTCTTTCTGATTTCCACATACTCTCCTTTTTTATTCATCTCTCGACCCTCAAAGTTCTCTCTTTGACACTCAAACCTTAAAATTCTTTCATCGTCTCCCTATCTTTGACATCAAAGTCTCCCTATTTTGAAGTCTCTCCATTCTCAATTTTCCTTTTATTTCAACAACTTTGTACAGTAAACTCTTGTATCTGTAGAAATTTAATCACACGTGCGTTATAACGGCTCGTTTGTTTTATATTCTAGCAAGGCTACTGTGAGTGATTAGTTTTTAATTCATTTCTATTTTTGCAGATCTGTAACCAGCATATGTGGCATTAGTCCGTATTTCAGCCGTCTCTCGAGAAATGTTGAACAACTGATGGGTTCTATTCTCTTTTATATGTGCGCATGTTTGTGTGTGTGTGTGTGTGTATTTCAGCTCTCTCAGCCCTACCGTTTTGTCTACATATTTGAAAATTAGCACCATCAATTCACTAAACCCCTTATAACAAAGTTTTTTTTTCTTTTTCTTTTTGGGAAGAAAAGCGTTTTTGACCTCTTGAGGGCCTTATTTTGTCAGGGAGAGTTTACTAATAACATCGAGTTTCTCCAGAGTCTAGATGTTACAAGATGTTTTTTCTACTATTTCAGATGCTTTCCGATGAAAAACGCCAGTGGCATTATAAACAGAAATTATTCAGACCATATTCTTCGATAGATTTTTTTTTTACATGATTTTAAATTTTAATGATATGGTTGTTCAGTTATTGGCCGTGACTGCAAGTCTGTCAATATTTCGAATCAAGCTTTCCTGTTACTCTTCTGGTCGAAACATAGGTACGTTCACCCAAAATATCAACTTCCTTCTCACTTCATCGCAATCTCACTATCTTCAAAACTGTCACCCAAGACTGTTCCCAATATTAACAACAGAGGTTGCTCCAGTTTTCAAGTTGGTATTGCTGGCTCTCTCTCTCTATATATATATATGTATTACTCGTACAGGCTGCACTAGTAAGGCTAGGAGAGCAAAATTCAAATATTTACTCCTTATTATATCGAGAAAATTTTTTTAATTCCTCTGCGAAAATAGGTTTGTAGTGTGGGGGATTCAATTTACAATGTAGGTTTGTCCTGCATTGGATCCTTTGCGTCTGGCAGCGTCCATGCCTGTTATTTTTGAAATTCTGACTTTTTAGTGATCCATTAAAGGGCGAGGGAATTCAATCATTCATCGATCAAACTTTTCCCAATTTTTTTATTGATCACTCCCAACACTATGTGTTCTCAAAAGACGTTGGTATTATTACAGTTTCTATTGAGTGGCTAGACTTACCAGAACTGTATTCTTTAAAGTTCCTTTTGCATTAAACTTCCTCCAGCCTTCTTTCATTCACCCACACTTCAATCAGCGCTATAGTTCTCTTCTCTCGTGTAATCCTTCAAATATTTTCTCTTCTATATTTTTTGTCAAACTCAGAGCTAAATTCGATTACCCACAACAACGAGAACCAGAACAATCCTCACCTAATTCAGGGGTGTAAACCCATTACAACCAGGTGACGTTAAACCAAACTGATAAATATTATTAACATTTCCTTACCGTGATTTGAAATCACAACCAAGTGATTACTAGACGTCTTTCTTACCAACTGAGCCAAACTGACAAATCTTCAATACTTACAAATTCATTCAATACACATACAATGCAAACGTTGCAGTAATCATCTTCATTTGGAAAAGAAATAGGATTTTGGATCTCTTCCAACGCAATCCGATAATGATTCATTTCATCAGCATTTAAATAGAACGTATTTACAATCCATTTCTATCATAAAAAATAAACTCTATTTGAATGTTCCTCGGAAACAAACTTCGACGTATTATTATCTATCTATTTATCTATCTATACATTTACACAAAGACGCATGCACGCCCATGCACCCTCAAACACACACACACACACACACACACACACACGTTCATGTACACATAAACTCACACACACATTCTAGATAGATAGATAGACAAATATTGGCGCAGGTTTGATAAAAACAACTGACAAGTACGGATTGGTCAATTTTAGGGAGTTTTTTTCGTCTTGGATGATATGGCTTAAATTGGTGATCAGTTCGTATAAAATATTCCATAATGTTCTGTAAGGGCGCTCTCGGCTATACCTCTGGTCATTATCAAGGAAGTTCTTGATTTTATGTGTGCATGTGTGTGTTCGTGTGTGTGTGTGTGTGTGTGTGTGTGTGTGTGTGTGTGTGTGTAAAAGTTGATGATAGGGAAAAGGAAAAAGACTCGAAACTACTTAATATATCTCAATTTTTTTCATCAAAGATTAATATCTTACGTTTAACTCGTTGCAGGTTTCTTCAGAGCTTTGAAAACGACGATTGGTTGGTGAGAAATGGTGAAAAATACAGAAATATTCGGTAGGAGTTGGGAAAGAGACATTGTTGCATATAAGTGGAGGCAAGTGGATGGTTTATTCCTATGAATCCAGTTGGATAAGTTGACATATGTACAGAGTACAGAACTAAAAATTTAAGTTGACCAAAAACAGCGATTTCTACACTTTTTTCAAGTCCTGGCTCCGTGACGTCCATGATAGAAAGTTCTTGCAAATCTTGGGGAAAGTCCAAGTCGAACATGCTGAAAGGCTGATGATGATTAAAGTGGAAGTGTTTTTTTTTCTGATAAATGTGATTAGGGTCTTCAGACAAGTGGATGCCCTTTTAGTAGATGAGGATGATGAGGAAAGGGTTACTGTTTTGTTTTGCTTTGGGGAGAAATATTTGTTTAAGGGATTATGTAAAATATGTGCATGAGAGGATTTAGAAATCATTCCTTTAGCCAGCAAAAAATTTGTTACTTTTATTTCTTTGTGGTGTTATTTTATGATGTTTTACGATTTTTCGGCGTTGATGATAATTAAAAATTAAGATAGAGTTAATAAACCACTTTTACCCATAGCTTGGACAGAGATAGAAAAGATGGATTCACACCTTTCCAAAGGTCCTTTGTGAGAATTCAACACAGATTGTTTAAGATAGGGTTTGAGCTCGGACTGCTGATTACATTGGCCATGCTGCAAACGTTTTGGCCACTGGCGCTTCTTTACTCAAAGTGGGAGAAATTTATTTGAAACTCTGTGTCGTTTTGCTTTGTTGAGATTCGATGTGATCACAATCGAGGTTTATTTTGGAGTCAGGTCTATTGAGGGATTTGCAAAAGGTCGAATTGGGGAAAAAACAAAAGAAAATCCATGCAGTAAAGCTGGGGAGAGTTTTGAATGGAAAGCAAAGAAGGAATTTCGGAATTTTTGCCCAATGTTTGTCAAAGTAATTTCTATTATATTTAACGAGAAGAATTGGGAGAAAACACTTGGCAGTTCGGGAATAATTGCAATGAAAATACAAGGTTTTTTCTTTTGTTTTTTGTTTTTCTAAATGGGAAGAAGAAGAGAAGGAAATTGATAATAAGAAGACAGTATGTATATATATATATATATATATATATATATATATATATATATATATATATATATATATATATATGTGCGCGTGTGTGTGTGTGTGTGTGTGTACAAATACAAATATAAGTATCTATGTATGTCTGTATCTATGATGTGGGTGTGGGTAGAAAGTGAAGATAAAGAAGGAAAAGACGTGATTCCAGAAGCCTTTCGCTTTCAGGTCCTTTACGCCATGGGTGTGTACACTCTTTGATACAATACCAACAATCATAAAACAATAATAATCATGATAATATTACACCCTTTTATCAAGGAATGCGCAAAATTGATAATTGAGTCCCTCGGGACGTATGAGAAAAAATTTACCCGACCAAGAAGCGTAATTACCAAGTTATGTTATTTACACTTTTGGCGTTCCTTAAAACAATGTTTTAATATGATGTTGCTTGTATTTGACCATCTATATTTACGAATGCACGGCTTTACACTCCTTGAATGCGGACATCCAAACTACATACAATGAATTAGAAAATATCTCCCAAAACTGATAGCCTAAGTATCTTCAGTTTTTCAGTTGGTCTGGCTGGCGGGCTATGTATCCATGTGTCACGTGTACAGACAGCACTATTTTTTTCGTTTTCTTTAGATCCCAATCCCCCAGATAAGGTTTTTTGGTGGTGTGGAATTTACAATCTAAGGGTGTGCCAAATTGATCCCTTACTTTGTGTCCGGCGACATTCGTGCATTTTTTTGTTTTGTTTTTTTTTTTGCAAAATTCAGACTTTTTTTAGAGGTCAATGCCAAACAAAAGGCGAGGAATGTAACTTATTCATTGATCACCCCATTTCTAATTTTTTTTATCGAGCTTCCCCAACACGAGATACTGTCAAAAGACATTGGTCAAGTGTCAATTTCTATTGGGTGACTAACCTGACCCTTCTTGTATATACATTTATTCATACACCTTTACTTTTACACAAATTAATATATATTAGTTGGTTCAGTAGAAATTCCACGGGTGTTGACAAGTATGCTTCAACATTATCTCACTCTATGTCTGTATCTTATCATTCTCCTCTTTATCCCCTGCAATCTTTGTTACCCTTCCATGTTTTTACAAAAAATGTTATATGAAGATGGACTACTTTCATATGCAGATATCTTTCCATCTCCTTCAGTAAACTATCTTCTTATGAAACTACCTACCTTCCTTCCATTCAAAAGTTGGTAGAAACAAGCTTAATAGTAATGGAGATTATCTCTCTCTCTCTCTCTCTCTCTCTCTCTCTCTCTCTCTCTCTCTCTCTCTCTCTCTCTCTCTCTCTCTCACACACACACACACACAAACACACACACATACACACACAAGTCGAAACCAGTGGCCGTTACCAAAATAGTAAATAAAGGTAATGGTTTACTACAACCCTCGTAATCATTTTTTTCTTCTCTGCCATGGAATCACAAAACTAGAGTTAATGTTTACAGGATCAAGATTTTCAGATAGCACTGCTAGATCGAGAACTCAAAGACAGGATGTATGTAAATAATGCAACGGCCAAGGAGAAAAGTACGTGAAGAACGCTAGAACCGACAAAAAAAAAAAACGTTGTCAGTCGGCGTAAATCAAATCGGCGTAAAAACAGAACAGAAACTAGAAGATTTGAAGAAAGCAAAGCCCGGGGAGAAAATTGCATGAAGAAAGAAAGGACAAAAATTAATGCCATTCACAACTTCAAACAACTACAATCTTATTTAAGTCGACAGAGATATGGATTAAGGGCCCGTAGCAATTAGTGAATTTAGTGTCGCTTGACCCCCTGAAATGTCATGAGTAAACAAAGATGTTAACAAATGGAAATCATATCGAAAATGTTAGCACGAGTCTGGATCAATTGGTCCGTTGCCTGATATTCAAATAATTGTTGAGCATTCATCTGAAAATTCCTCTGATTGTTGATGTTTTTCGTCAAGAACGTAGAGTATTGAGGAAGTTATTGTGGAGATTAGAACATTTTTGACTCCTGTAAGTCTTACCAGCTGATATTACGAAAGACGTGTATAACACTGACAAGAGGAGACTCAAAACCTGTAATGTTATTCACAATATTTGTTGTTGTTGACACAGTTTTGGATTAAAGTAACTAAACCGTCTCTGCAAGCAGCAAGCAGCTCCAAACTTCTTTCAATTTGATCTGAAAAAAGTGAAGTTGGCTCTCAGAGACCAGACGACTTTCTCACTCCTACATTCTACTTCCTTCCCCACCCCTTTTCTTTCCACAAACAGCAAGCGTTTTCTCGTCCTTCCATTAGAGTACCTAGCCCGTCCTTGCAAGCAGTAAGCAGCTTTCAAACCTTTTTCGATCTGGTCTCATAGAACCTCTCTCTTCCTCTCTCTCTCTCTCTCTCTCTCTCTCTCTCTCTCTCTCTCTCTCTTTTCTCTCTCTCTCTCTCTCTCTCTCTCTCTCTCTCTCTCTCTAGGTGTAATGTTTTTAACGTTTTTCAATTAGGTCGGAAAGAAAGTATCTCTCAATCTCTTGTCTCCCCCCTCTCTCTCTCTATCTCTCTCTCTCTCTCTCTTTCTCTCTTGCCGATGGAAAAGATTGAATAAAGATGATGTTGATGATGACCATGAAGAAATCCCAGAGGTAAGAAATAGGAAATAGCAAAGGAGACTGAGTTCTCTTCTAAGGAAGCAATCAGTCCGATGGAATGTCCCCGACAGAAACCCATCGCCAACATGCAGGTCAACCTGATGAATACCTTAGTCAAAACCACGATGCCATTTGTGGGATAAGATGCAAGAAAGCTTCTTTTGGGGGTGAGAAAAGCTTGAGGATGATGATAAAAAATGTACGGCCCAGATCGGTCGACTGTTGTTTTTTTTATTGCGATATTTAAGGTACACAGTATAATCTGATTTCAAGCAGTTGAAAACTTGGTATAGTATGGGGTTGGTATTCATATAAAAGTTTTTACCCTTTTAGCCCAGACTCTTATTTGTCTCATGTCGATGAGGCATTTATTTCTCGGGCTAAAATTATGTTCAAGAGTTTGGTGAAATCATCTCTCAATTATGTTTCTCGTTTGTCTTGTTCACATGACTATTGCCATGGGCCTGCTACTGCAGACCAGGAATTTCCAAGGTGATCGATATCGAAGACTAGGAGTTGGGGTACTATCCTCGGAGTCAATAAATATCTAGGGGTCAAAAGGGGGATAAACGTCGGATAGGGTAGATTGAAATGGGGGGGGGTAGACTGACATTCGTATGGGAAATAAAAATACATGAATACAACCCGTTTTATTGCCTATCTATTAAGAAGCACCAACTAAGTTTTCAATTGACTCTGGCTGGTGGGCTGGCTATGTGTGTGTTATGTGTACAGGCCACAAAAAAGGAGCTAGAGGGGTCTGAAAATTCAAATATTTATTCATTATCTTATCTAAAAAAAAAGGAAGCAAAAGAAGTAACTTATTCATTGATCACCCCTTTTTTCCAATTCTTAATTGATCACCCACCCCCAACACGGCATGCTGCTAAAAGACATTGATCACCAACAGAAGAATTAACGAGCTGAGTTCAAACTCTGTTTACCTTCATTTTACCCTGATACACTTAAAAAAGGGCACGAATCTATTCTCCCCCTCTCAACTATGGCTAAAATAGCAGAACAGACTGGCCTCTTTAGCATTGGGAAGCGTCCAGTCCAAGAGAAAGAAAACTCTGATTCCAAACCAGGGCAGTTTAATGCCAACTCTAACGTCGCTCCAGTAGCTCTTGCAGCCAAGCAGGCACCAAAACGTATCGTGCCCCGTTTTCCTTTGGACTACATCAACGTTGTCGGGGGATGGGGGTCCTATCGACTGGGCATCCCGAAATCGCAGTACGATTCGCTGAAGCTTTCGCCCAGGATCCTGGAGAGGTTACCAGCGATGTTTCATTGTCTATCAAGCCAGAAAGAGACAATATTTTCTAGCTGTAATATTACAAAACACAATAGTAAATCTCCATCATCATCTATTCCACTTCATCGCTTGTTTTAAACAAAAAAAAACAAACAACCTAATTTTGAACGGTTTCTATTTTCCAGATCATGTTTTGAAGTTTCCCATTCGAGTTTATGCCGCCATCACTGCTTCTAAAAAAGTATGTATTTCACGCTCTATGACGCCTCCTCGTGTATAAAGCGCACTTTCAAAATTTTCTGAACTTCAGGTATGAAATTTGAATCGTTGAGAAAAAAACATTTGTAAAAAAATCCAGCTATTTAGCCACTAAACAATTTGAACAATTGCCCAGGGAACTAATGTTCAAAAAATGCATTCAAAGCTGAAAACAGTTGCTAGGATACAGCCAGGGACGCAAGTTTCAATTCTCATCTTGAAAACCTTGCGTCGACTCTACAGCTAAGGTAAAGTTTATTTACTATTATCGGTGTCTTCCAATTTGGGAGATTTGTGATTATCGTTTTTATTTCAAGTAAATTCTGTTACCTTGGTCACGTGACGCACATTATCCCCAGATGCCACTGGAAATTCAAGACTTTGTATATAACGCGCAGTATAATTTAAGGTACTAAATTTGATGATGAGAGTTTGCCTTGAAATTCGGTAAAGGGTATGACTGTCATTCTTGCCGGAAGTCTTGCTCCCTAGTGATAGGGTGTCAATACCTTTGAACTTGTCTAAATCCATCTTATTTTTGGAAAGCCACTCTTTCACACATGGGGCACACGTTGTGAGTCGCAATATCTAATGTCTGATATCTTTGCAACAAGGCCTTTGCATGTCCATTCAAGTTTACTGGTGGCTTTCATAATATCTCTGATTTTCATTTGCTTTCCAACGTATTGTGCTATCTTGTGATATGTCAATGCAACGTTAAACATGATTTTCTTTTAGAAACGTTGTATGGTTCTTAGTTTGAGAGCCAATCTCTTGGTTAGGTTCCGTGTTTCAGATTGCTTGTGTTATTGGGACACCAGCAACAGACGCAAAAGAATTCTTAGATGATGATGATAAAGATTATTAGTATTATCATAAATGATCTATTAAATCTGAGTAGTCTTTTGATTCTCCCCTTCTGTCGCTCCACTTATTCGTAGAAATCGTTGTCAACAGCTTTTATTGTATAAACATAGATACAAAGCACTTCTTTGTCGAAGCATAGAAACCAGCGGGAAATAACCTAGATTTGTGTAAACTGATTGCCGGAAGGTGGAGCTACCGTCTGCAATAAGAAATTGATTGCTTCTGGACATGACTAAAAAACTTTTCTTGCACAACAACTGGAAATTTATTCATTCCATATTTTCCATATGCAGTCACTGAAATTCCCGCGACGACCACGAGACTCAACTACCTCAACTGGAATTATGGAATTCATCAGCTTTTTCTACTTTACCCTTCGTTTTATTTTTTCATTTTTTTTATTTTTTTATCATTGTCACTTCCTTTTCTTTGTCCCAAGGAATCTGATTGTTTCTTGGCTAAGAGGTTTGACCGGAAGTTGAGAAAATTTGATGAAAACTGAATGAAAATAAATGATAGATACATTGAATACCATTTAAACTGGTTATATCCGAATCAGTTCATATCTATCTCTCTGACTGCTTCCTTTTTATTCATTTATTTATTTTGATCGTTTCTTAATTTTTGTTTTTTTCATTCTATCTTAGTTTATATATTTATCTGACTGTTCATATCTATGTATCCAAGTTTTTCATATCTCTCTCTCTCTCCTCTCTCTCTCTCTCTCTCTCTCTCTCTCTCTCTCTTTATATACATATAGTCTAGAAAGCTGAAGAGCTTTAAACTCTAAACGTGAAAAAAACTTTCTCAATACATTTCTTAGTCATTTCAGACTCCCATTTTCTAATATCTGTCAATGCAATTTATGTAATTTCCCTCAGTGTTTTTCCCTGCTCCCATATTATTCGTTATTATGGTACAATGTATACATTCTCTTTCCCTCTCTTTCTCTATCTCTCTATCCTCTCTCTCTCTGTATATATATATATATATATATATATATATATATATATATATATATATATATATATATATATATAAATATATATGCTTAAATGCACCATGTCACTGTGTAACTATCACAGTAGATATCAAGTAATTTGTCTTAATCTCTGCATATCTAATTACATGTGTCCATACATATATACATACACATTTGTAAATAGAATGAAAGAGAAATAGTAAATATTTTAATTGCTGTTACAATTCAATTCACATATTTCCATTGCTCAGTATCTTTTTTCTGGATAGTAATTGTAGCTATTTCTGTCGGTAAATATCTATTTATCCATCTATCACAATCTTTTCACATTCATCTACGTAAGCACATACATACATGTTGAAACATTATATATATATATATATATATATATATATATATATATATATATATATATATATATATATATATATATATATGTATATATATATATATATATATATGATAAATATTTTAATTGTGGTCGTTGTTCAATTCCAACACACCTTTACATATCTTTTTCTTATCAGTTGCATTTTCCTCCCCAGGTCCAGCACTTCCAACGAAAACTTCTCCAATTTGCGAAATGTCAACGAAAAACCTGGACACATTGGCAATTTTTTCCTTTTTATTTTGTATGATTTTTCAAAAATACTTTATTTTTCCTCAATGACCCAAGTGTCTCCAAAGTTCTGTGCACTGTCAATTCGCAAGAATAGGTTTAGATGAAGTCGTGGATCGCAGGAAAATAAAACAGAATAAAATACTTCATATCATGAATATATGAATAATTTGGCTGGAGTGGTATAAAAAGTGTTCAAAACAGCCAAAAGAGGCGTTGAATTGTTATGACGTACTGGAACTGCCTCTTCACACACACACATACGCATCTTCTATATCTATTTTACAGAAATATATTTGACATTGCAAGCACGTTGTGTTGGTTTCAGTTACACATTCAAACAGATTTATTTGGGATTACGCTAGTTATAAAACAACGCTTAAAATATGATTTTAAAATTGTAACAATAAATAATACCGATTACTCTTTAAATACCACAATCATATTTTCTTGATAATGACGAATAATGGTCGAAAGATCTTGAACTACGAACGTTTTACGGAAAACTTCGATGATATTGATAAAAGAATTAATGTTAATCTGTTATTTTCAACGAGATAATGCTAGACGAACTAAATTAAGATAGCCAGAAAGTTGGCCTCCACATGAACTCCAGCAAAACAAATGTGATGTACAACAAACATGTTGAGGACAAAGACACAACAATCAGAATAGAGAATGCAGAGCTGAAGAACGTAGAACACTACAAGGACAATGAATATCTATGAAATCCTCAAAAGAAGAAGAAATCAAGCAGAGGATCACACTAGGTTGGCAAGATCTCGATAGAACAAGCTAAACCTTCATGAACAAGAAAATCCTACTAGTCTACTAAGGGTATACAACCAATGCATCCTGCCAGTAGTCAAGGGCTAAAAGATGGAACCAAACCAAAAGATGAACCCTCAAACCGGAAGCCATTCAACGTACTCATGAGAGAATCATACTCAACCTGACATTGAGAGATCATAAGAGTATATTTGGGAAAAGACAAGGGTCCGAGATGTCATATAAATCATTAGAAAACTCAAATGGCAGTAGACTGGTCATATTGCTAGAATGTCAGACAATCGATGAATATCAAGACTATCAACAGAGATCATGTGCGAAATTGTGCCGGACAGCCGACAGAAAGTGAGATGGCGTGAGGAGTTAGACAAATTCAAAAAGCACTGCTAAATGATGATGTTTATATATATATATATATATATATATATATATATATATATATGTGTGTGTGTGTGTGTGTGTGTGTGTGTGTGTGTGTGTGTGTCTGGTTAGTCACTCAATAGAAACCATCACTTGACAGACGTCTTTTGGCAGCATACCGTGTTGGGGTGATCAATGAAGAAATTCAGGGAAGGGATGATCAGTGAATAAGTTACTTCTTTCGCCTTTTTGGGTTCAGTGATAACTAAAAAAAACTAAGGGCTCATTATAGAATGAAGGTACATGGCAAAAAACCTATTGAAAGAAAAGTATTTTCTAGATATAGTGGACATTGAATGTTCAAATATTCAGTTTTATTTAGCTCTAGCTTTATTTGTGTGGCTTGCATGCTTGATATTTCGCCAGCCACCCAGGCAGTCAGCAAGACCCACTTGAGAATTGAAGAAATCTGATTTAGTGAGATTTCTGATTGATGGTTTTTAATATTTTTGACGTATATGCATTTTTCTACGACCGTTTTCTACGCATATCTTTGTGTATGTATGTATGTATGTATGTATGTATGTATGTACGTATGTATGTATGTATGTATATTTATTGGTATTTTTTCTGCTGGTCACGCAGAATCCTCGAAACGTTTAAGTAAGCTGAATTTTTTTCTGAGTTCTTCCTTATAACAGGTGTTTTGCTCTCAGATAGTAACAGAAAGACGATTTATATCCACCACAGTACTTTTAGTGCATATATATAAACATATTTCTCCATACGTGTGTGTGTGTGTGTGTGTGTGTGTGTGTGTGTGTGTGTGTGTGTGTGTGTGTGTGTGTGTGAGAGAGAGAGAGAGAGAGAGATATCTAATTTTTTCTTCAAATCATTCAGCAATTGTGTCTCAAGTTTGGGTAGATGTATGTGATTTTATTGGTAAGTCAAAAAAAAGACCATCTGCAATGGACTCCAATTGGAAAAAAGTGTCGAAATGTAACACATTTTAAGCTACTGGACCAGAATATCTCAGCCTTGAATCTTGCGATTGAGGCTATGAAAAGACTTCTATTCTTAAATTTTTGTTAAAAAAAAGGTTGAAATGGGAGCCAACCCAAGTGGAAGTTGCAAAAGTATCTAAAAAAAAAAAAGAAAGAAATAAAAATTGAGATGGGGGTAAAAGTTTAAAAATGAATAATCATAATTTACGAAAAAATCTGATGAAAAGAATAGAAACAAGCTTGGCTGTGCTAGGGTCAAATTCACTTACTTCAGAGCCATATATTATTCTAAATTACGCGTCCCATTTCAACTACATTATCAGCAGTTCTTGTAAGTTGGATTTGTAAACGCTGGTAAAAAAAGCAGATCTGAGTTGGACTTCAGAAGTGGGAGTGAATCCATCATCAGTTTTTACCTACGTCACTGTGATTCATACATGACGTCGCTGTTTTTCCTTCTGGTCAATTTCCCTCGACTTTTTTGCTGCATACGAAAATGAAGTCAAAACTCAATAGTAGGAGTTGGATAATACTAATTGCTTTATGTTGGTATCTATTTAGTTGAGCCAAGTTTCATACAGCTTAATGATTTTTCATTTGTAGGTATTTTTCAACTCTGATTACATTGCTAATGAAAGGATGGTTGTGTTGAAGACTTTTATATTCATGGCACGTTTTACATTTGATTGCAAACTCCATGCGTTTGAGATAATTGCAGAACTTCTTTCTAAGAGATTTACTCCAGCAATATTCTCTTGTTACCTTCAATGTGATCAACTCTGAACCGTCAACCAAAACTATTAACATAGTAAACATGGGTTTCTACGGTTTTTTAGTGATTTTGTTAGGCAGGCTATCAGTGTATGTATGTGATGTGCGTGTAGACTGTACCAATGGAGTTGGAGCACTGTTCCGTATTATATCTTATCATCTTTTTTTTATTATTCTTAAAATAAGTACATAGAAGGAGGATCAGTTTACTAATCAAGTTTATGCTTAGTTGCTCCCCTTATTTGTTTCCGGCAGCAGTCACACTGGTTTGTTGGGGGGGGGTCGATATTCGGACTTTTTTATGATCACTGCTTAACGATAGGCGAGGGGAGTAACTTATTAATTGATCATACCCTTACCCAATCCTTTTATTGATCATCCCCAATAAGACATACTGCCAAAATAAGTTAGTTATGGTTTTAGTGAGTAACTAACCAGGCCTGTTTTCCTTTTTTCTGACCTGATAAAGAATTGTAATTCCCACATCAATATTCAATCAAAAACAACATTATTAATCTTTTTTTACTCTGAGGCAAAGAACTTTGCAGCAACTTTTTCCCTGCTTTAATTAAATTTTGGGGCGGATCCGGGAGTTTATTTTACTGTTACCACCCGTGCATTGTAACCATTTGTAAACTGGCTTTTATTGAGGTTTTCTGGCAAATGAGTTGGCAGAGGTATGCGCTCTCCAAGTGCTGTTTAGTTTTTCATATTTTACAAATGCAGAATCAAATATCAAAACATGAACAAAGTGAGGTGTATTTAACAAAACGTGATTTATGAAATTTCTGCCTCCATCATTTAAGCAAATTTATTACCTCCCCTTTTTTTGAATAGTTCTAAATCATTCATTCCCTTGAGTATTCAATCGCTTCTTTTTTTCATCCTTCTCGCATCAATAGCGCCACTGGTTAAAGTTTATCACTAATTACACAATAGGAGACTTTGTTTTCAACTTATTTTAAAATTATTCTATTTATTCCTTGCGAGTTGTTTCCGTATTTTGAATAAATATTTAGGGTTTTTCTTCTCTCATTTTTCCCAGAATACAGTTCACCTTTCATCAACGTTGCGATAAAAAGAACAAGGATCTGAAGATGAAGGTAAATAGTAGACAAAAATGAATATAATTGGTTACAATACATCATTTGATAATAGAAAAAATAATTAAAAAAGGATTTCACTTTTTGTTTTTTTAAATTTTAAGTTTGTTTGTTTGTTGTTTTTGTTTGTTTTGTTTTTTTTCAATCTTTTGTTTCTTTTTCTCTTAATCCTCTTTTTGTCTTCTACTTCCTTGGTTCGTGTTTTCGGAACTGAAAGAAAAACACTATCTTCCTCCACCACCTCCAGTAAATCTTGTAGTTAACCTTTTCGATCAACTCTTCCGAGATTTTCTAATTTTTGCACTTTCTTAAATGACATTTTCAAAGAGATTAGTTTGCCTTATTTTCACTCGAAAAAGGAAATGATATTCGCTGAGGAACGACGATAAAGGTAGAATCTATTTGTTATGTTTGTTATCACAATAAACTCTCGTTGTAACGGCATTCGTTCTAACGCCGCTATTTGATGACGTATGCTTTGTAACAGCATATTTGTTTTTACATTCCTGCGAGACTATTGTCGAAGATTAGTTTGCAGCAACAACACGTGGAGATTCCGTTGTATTATTTTGAAAACTAAAATTAGATGACCTCTAAAATTATGCAGCCTAAAGTAACAAAGAAATCTGAAAAGAAATGAAAAAAAGCAAAGTCTTATGAATTAATGATAAGCTTGAAACAATTGATAAGATGGAATGAAATGTTTGCAGAAGTGCATTCATTTCTCAATTTAACATCGGATTTTCTGTAGGATTTCGAAAAAATCCAGACTGAAACTAATAGCATTTATTGCCGACAGTTGTCTCCCCTTGAAGATTAATTAAAGGTAATCTTTGCCAGTAAAATTTTGTTTCTCAGTATTAATACACTTCGTATAAAATCAACCCGTTATAACGGCAGATTTGTTGTATCAACACTCCCAAATCCCTGGGGTTGCTGTAATAACGGAATTTCACTTTATTACCAGTTTCACATCTATCCGTGCTAGGGATCGCTGGGAAATTATACTTTTTTTTCATATATATTTTTTCTTAAGACGAAGTTGACAAATTTCTTGACACTTTTTCCCCTGCCAACAGTTACTGTACCCCCACACCTTAACTCATAAGACAAAAGTGCTCCAGGCCAACGATAAAACACAACTGAGACACAGGTGTATAAGTTATTAAGTAATCAGGAAGAACTATCAAGCTGCAAGCGTTTGACAATTGAGAACTTACATACTTATCCATAGACATATGCTGTTGCTTGCTGTAATATTTTACATTATCATATAATTCTATATTGTTGCTTTGTCATTGTTATATCGGATGCAAGAAAAGCACGAACTGGTACAGTTTGCAGCGAATCCGATTGGGAAAGGCATGAATCAAAACTTCCCTGCTCTGATGTACAGTAAGGAGCAGAATATTATGCACAAACAACTTGTGCTGTGATTCAATAATTATCAATTTACACGTAAAAACATTTTCACTTTTGCTGATATCGTTTATGAAGTACTCAATGGAGAAGAAACTCACCGACAGAATAATCACACTAGTCATCAACTTCTGATACGTTTTCTTGTACACTTGTAAATAGGCACCAGCATAAAGACTTGTTCTTTAATACTAACATTAACAATATTTACACATACATGCGTTCAAGTACCAACATACATTAATCACACATGCATATACATATACATGGATGAGGGATTTCTGTGTAAATATATATATCGCTTGAATTCAGCCTTATTGACTGTCCATTTCCGGCCTCCGGGTCTGAAGCGAAGGTTTCAATTCTGCTTCGCGATACTGGATAGGATAATGGATAGTCTATAGCCACACTGAAGGGATGCAATACATCTGTGGATGACACAATAGTGTATATATATATATATATATATGTATATATATATATATATATATATATATATATATATATATATATATATATATGTATATATATATATATATATATATATATATATGTATATATATATATACATATATATATATATATATATATATGTATATATATATATATATATATATATGTATATATATATATATATATATGTATATATATATATACATATATATATATATATATATATATATATATATATGTGTATATATATATATATATATACATATATATATATATATATATATATATACACACACACACACACACACACACATATATATATATATATATATATATATATATATATATATATATAGGGGGGTGATATGACGTAATGTACTACAAGGGTTAGTTGTAATGATGTTTCGACCCTGAAACTACATCTGACCCCACAAACAACACCTGATGAAGACTTGTGTGTATACATACCTATACATTACGTTTTTAGCGAGTGTATTCATGTATACGCACACGCATAATATGCTTTCAAACACATATAAACGTGTCGTGTGAGGAATAATCAATTAAAAACTTGGAAAAAAAGGTGATAAAAAAAAAGTTATATCTCTCACCTTTTTGTCGGGCATTGATCACCAAGTTCAAATTTTCCGACTCTAAATCAGAATCCAATTAAGTATAAACGTACATTGCACACTGAACCTCATCAAAATCTTATTTAGGTGTGGAGGATGAAAAAATCGTTTTTCCTACCCATAATGAGGAGTAATGTTCAGATTTTCAGCCCACTAGCTCTATTGGTGAAGCATGTCTGCACGATACATGCATAGATAGCCAGTCAGATGGATAGACCAGCTTAACAACTGAAGAAACCAATGTAGACAGTTTTGTTTGATGGTTTCTAAAACGCATATATAATTACAGAGACGTAGATTTACATACATGAATAAACAGATACTTAAATGCACACACACTGTGCCGAACGTATCAAAATTACATGTTCATGTACACCCAGATAAAATTGAAGGAATTGCACAGATCTTGTAAAAAATGGCAAAGTTTAAATACGCACACTTTTTTCCTGTATGTATTTTTTTCCCTTCTTGGCTTATAAACATTGACAACTAATCTCTTTCTTATCTGTTTTTAAAAGCACAAAAAAGGGATTTAGACTCTTTGTGTTGGCATCCCGAGTAGATTTTTTTCTCTCCCTACTTATCTCTATTCCAATCATTTGCTTATAGCCTCGCACCCCGTCGGTGTTGCTTCTTATGATCTATCAAGTAGATAAGAAATAAGTAAAATAGGAGATATTTAGCGAAAAAATGGAGAGAAATTTGCACAAAAAAGAGGAAAGGCTTCTACAAAAAAAAGGGAGATGAAAACGGAAGGAAGACAGAGAGAGGGTAAAAGAGACAGTGTAAGTGTGTGTATAAGAGGAAGAGATAGAAAGAGAAATAGAGAGAGAGAAACGATAGCAGGAGAAAGGAGGGAAGGCTAGAGATGAAGAAGTATTGACGAAATACGTAAGAAAGAATCGAGAACTATGAAAGAAAGGCAGAATAAATGTAATTCGAAGAAAAAAAGTTGTGAAGAATAAAAAGAAATTAAAGAGTCCGAATGAAAATCTCCAGAAAAGGAAATTCGGGAAGGAAAAAACGATGCTTGAAAAAAGAGGATACGAAATAAATGAAGGAAATTTAGAAAAGTAAAGGAATAATGAAATTAAAAGAGAGATAGGAAAGAAATGGGAGAATGAAAGCAAGTTAATAAGGAAAAAATGCAGAAAATAAACGAGAGATGTGTAGGAGAAGAAGGAACGAAGAAATAAAAGGGTGAAGAAGAGGAATGAGAAAAAGAAGGAAAAGTCAGGAAAAAAAATAAGACCTCGAAAACAAGATAAAACGGCAGTGAATGAAAAGGAAAAAGGATAAAAGAAATTGCAAAAACGAAATAAAGGAAAATGAATGAATGAATGAGTGAATGAGTATGGAGGAGAACATATGGAATTCAAAATGAAAGAAGAGGGAGAAGCGAAAATTGAAAGAGAATAGAAAGAATGAAGTTTTTAAAAAAGACTTGGAAAGAAACCAAGGGCAGAAATGAAAGGAAAAAAAGAAGGAAAAGCAAGTAAGAATGCTTAGAAAAAGAAAGAAGAAAAAAGGAAAAAGCAGGACAAGCAGTAGAAAGGAAAAGAAAGAAAATAAAATGGATAATGATGGTAGGAACAAAAGAACTAAAATATAAAATAGATAGTTTCCGTACAAAACCAATTTTTTATTTCAAAATCTATTTGTGAACGAAGCGCCGGGTGAAATGTTTTTTGTATATTGAAACGAATGCTTATATATATATATATATATATATATATATATATATATATATATATATATATATATATATATATATATATATATATATATTACTGAGACAGAGAGTGAAAAAACATCGGCTTTTTAAAGTCGGGGCGGCCTTACATTAATGTCCTCATAAAAAATATTATTCCTTTACTTTATTTCTATTTATCTTTTCGAAAAATTTTCTCACTTTTTTACCAAAATATTTTGTACATATTTGATTTTGTTTCGTTTTGCTTAAATTTTGGGGCATTTTTGCTTTTCATTTCCCAGATGTTTATTTATTTGTTTCAACATCTTTCCCAAGCTTGTCGCTTATATCAAAGCGAAAGTAATGAGTGGCTCTTTAAGAAAAACTGGAAAGAAAAAGACGATGGAAAATCAGCGAAAAAACAATTCCCGTTTGTGCAAAGCAGTTTTATCCTGGCGTTTGTGAATTTACTGAGAACAACACTTTCCTTTTTCCCCTCTCCTGTATTTTTCGCTAATAGATTAAAACGACGTTTACTTAAACGTGCCAATAATTTGTGGTAATTCGATTTGATTTTTCACTGATTTCTGTTGTTATTGGTGATGTGCTATCGACATTTTGTCAGGTTTTATAATATTTTTCTCTGTTTTGACAGAAAAGCATTTCACGGGGGAAGCAGGAGGAAGTGACGTCATTTCAGTAATGGAGGTGATAGATTCTGTTTCCTAAAACTACTTTGATTGTTTTAACTAAGAATTCGAGTGCTATTGATTATTACAACGCTAGTTCTATTACTATTTGAAGGAGTCTCCCGATTCAATTGTTTCATCAATTTCAACCTTTAGAAATCGTCAGCCAAAACTGGCACCGAAGCTGTCAACATATGTTTCTTGAGTTGTCAAGTTGGTCTGGCTGACCATGTATGTATGTATGTATGTATGAGTACATGTTGATATACAGGTCGTACCAATAGAGAGCTGAAATGTTCAATATTTATTCCTTATGGCAAGAAAAAACGCCTTTTCTTTTTCTGGAAAATCTCCCTTCCAAATCAGGTTTAAGTGAGAGGAGGGGATTCAATTTGCAATAAAGGTATGAACCACATCTGTCCCTCAATTTATATCTGGCAATTGAACTAATCATGCTGCACATATGCCAATATCTTAAGAATCCAAGTACTAGAAAAACAACGTTGGCAATTTTTAGTAAACCTTCAATAAACAGTAAACTCTTGTTGTAACAACAATTGTACCAACGCCATTATTTAATGACACGTGTTTCAACGGCTCATTTGTTTTTCTATTCTCAGGAACTATTGTCCAAGGTTGTACCTTTCCCCGGGCAATAGATGATTAGTTCGACATCTTATTTTTATTGCATATTTTCAGTCCATCTGCTATAAAGGTGAATTCGTTCTAACGGCACTCCGTGGGTGGGCTATCATAACGGTAGTCTAATGTAATCATATATACAGCCAGTTGGCCCTCTGCAATAGTCATCAATTACATTATCTTACAAATCAACTGGAATGGGTCATATTTTCTCCTGAAGACGTGCTCATCTCATCAGATTGACAACAGGTCGACTTTCCAGGTACCTTTAAGCCAGTAGTGGTGGTGGTAGGATGGGATAGGGTGTATATCTACTTCCCGATATCGGCCATGTTTTCTCTTAGTTTACCCACGGGGACTCACAGTGCCCCAGAATCCACAACTGTACGGGTTCACTTCGCTCATCCTTGTAGACCTCTTTTTGATCATTATCATCATCAGCAGAAGCCTTTTAGCGTCCATTGTTGGACATATACCTTCCCCAAGATTCACCAGACCCCTCTATCATGGGTGTCGCGGAACCAATACTTCTGAACTTGTCTACTTCGTAGCATCATCTTATATTTTGTCGGTTTTGTATGTGATCTCTTGTGATCCATGTTATGTGTCGTGATGTCTAGCGGTTGTCCGCCAACCTCGCAATATGACCAGCCCATTGCCATAAAACTAATTTCTAACTCTGAGTCAGACTGGAATGAAAAGCTGCAGATCATTTAAAATCTCCTATTCATATCAGCCTTCCCGATTTCATCGAATTTTTTACTGAATTGTATTTAAATAATGTCGTTTAAAAATTAATTCTAATTAATGTCGATTACAAAAACGAATCATAAACTCGCTACAATCGTGATATTGCAAAGAGGAGGAGAATATTTTCCTTCGATGTTAAAAACGCAAATTAAAAGATTCAAAAAAGATAATGACATTCGTTAAAATCTCAAAACAGGTTTTCGGCAAAATACAAATAATGAAAATGTTTCAAACTTCGACCGAGGCAGTTCGTGACAAGCAAGATACAAAGAGAAAAAAAACTTCAAAATCCGAAGGTTATATTTTTATTCAAACTTCAAATATCACGTACAATTACCCAACCCCCTTCCACAATAAAACAAATATTGTTCGACATTTGCAACATTAGATGGAATTGGTATTTGATGGTTTTTCTGAACTTTTTATCTACACCAAGGATTTTTGTATTCTCGCCGCCCTGTGGGTGGGTGTATACATCATCGTCATCATCACAATCATCATCGTCAGCAGCAACAGCAGCTGTTGTAATTCCACAGCTGGACGAAGGCCTTCCCAATCTCCTCTCATGATGACTTCGATAATCTTTACCATGTCTTGCCCTCCGTCTAGTAGCTGGTTGTTTCCTACTGTGTTTACTGTTCCATGGGCACCAATTGATTAAACTTTCAATCCGTATGTCGTCATTCCTTCTTGCTAAGTGTCCTATTAATCTCCATTTTTGACACTTGCTTAATTAAATGAAATATTTCAAACTAGTCTGCCCACAGATCCATGTCGATCTTTTTCCATCTCTTTGAGTTATCCTAAGCATTGCTCTTCAATAATTTAATTGGTGTAATTCTCATTTGGTTTTCAGGATACTTTGTTTATTTCCGTGTTGTGCATTTAAGTTATCTCTGGTATTGGTATTGGTATTGGGCATGCACTGTATACTTGACGCTTTAAGCTAATTAGCAAAGTGCTTTTCAATATATTTCTATTTATACCAAATGCTTTCCAGCCGATCATAATACCTCATTCAATTTCCCTTTCATGATCTTTTTGTAATATTACAAGCTGACATGGGTGAACGTGTTCATCAATCTCTTCTAGGAGCATCACCATTTATTCTTTTGGGCATTTTGGGTATTCATTCATTCTCCCTCTTTAGTTCACTCAATATATTTTTTAAATCAATATATATATATATATATATATATATATATATATATATATATATATATATATATATATATATATATATATATATATATATATATATATATATATATATATATATATATATCTGAATATGTTTAAACTGCAGTTTATATACACTGTAAATACTGGAGCGGGATGTATTTGTTGTTCACTAAGTTTAACTCACTTTGACTTGAGATCGCAGTAATGGGGCACCTAGTGAGAGTCAAACTCATTGTGATAATGTTCAGTATCACAAACTTGTTAACCATTACTACACTGATTGCAGAATAGGGGATTTGATGGAATAACTGAAATGTTCACAATCTTCCTGTAACATGAAATTTGGAGGATTAGACATGAATATTGGAAACCTAACCTCTTTCCTAACCTCTTATCAAACTACCTAACTTTCCCCCTATCCCTTCCTATCCTCTAATTAAATTATCTAACTTTCGCTCCTACCATCTTATTAAACTATCAAACTCCCCTTTCTCTCATCGACTCTTAGGAAGTGTCCTACCTCTTATTAAATCAACCGACTTCTTTTTTCCTCCTCTCCCTGCTTACTCTCTTATTAGACTGCTTATCCTCCTAATCCCCCTTCCTACCGTGTCTTTCACACTAATAGTATCAGTAGCAGCCACCAACCAGCCCAGTTCTTGAACACATCTGATATTAGCCAAGGAAGCGACAACTGGTGGACTAGTAAGGATAACCCTTCTTCAAATAAAATTGATTAAAACATTTCATACAGCGCATTATTGAAATGATGATGATAAACTTGGGGAACAAATGGCTTAAGAAACTACTGTTGATGATGATGATGATAAGATAACACTTTCAATACATATAAATCATACAACGGAATTAATATCAAGAATATTGAGAGAAACAATTTTCAAATCAGAAAAACAAAGATGAAAAGATGAAAACCAAAATGAAATAATTAAAATAAATCTGAATCAGAAATAAACACGATATAAAACACCAAATTGAAACCAATAAAAGCAATAAAAGTTCCATATTTTTAGAAAGAGAAATGATTTTCGGTGTTAAAAGAAACAACCAGTTCGGCTCGTTCCCCCGGTGTTTATAGTTTATACAGTGCTGTCTCCAAGACATGCATTTGGCATTTTTGGAAGAAGAAAAATTCTTCCCAAGTCTCCCAAGAGCAGAAAGAAAATGGAGGCTGGAAGGCTTGCGTCCTCAGGCCCTGACCTCCTAACAAACAACAGCCCACTTCTTGCTCCTCTTTCTACCTCTGTCGATGTAGCGGGCCTTGGGGTATTATGGGCGTTTTTCTTATTGTTCATCTCTCTTAAATTTACTGACTTTTCTGTATTTCAGCTTTTATAGCCTTTTTGCTTTCGTCTTTTGTTGTTTTTATTGCCCTCTATGATTGTATGTTATCGTTATTATCTTACATTACTA
Source organism: Thysanoteuthis rhombus (assembly GCA_963457665.1). NCBI lineage: Eukaryota > Metazoa > Mollusca > Cephalopoda > Oegopsida > Thysanoteuthidae > Thysanoteuthis > Thysanoteuthis major. Next base: position 30,448,587 of record OY735233.1, on the reverse strand, counting down.
TGATGTTTGTTCGAATTCTTAGCTTCCCTCTTTCGATCGAATTTTTGGCTTCTTTTTCGATGACACTAGATCGGCCTTCCCTCTTTCTTTCTTTCTTTCTTTCTTTCTTTCTTTCTTTCACTTTCGGATCTTTTATCTTGTTCTTTCTTTCTATCTATCTTTCTTCCTCTCCTCCTTTTATTGCCCGATCTTTTCTCTTTTTTCATCCACCGTTCTTGTGCAGTCAGGTCATTTCTTTTATTTTTCATTTTTTTTTGTGGGGGGGTATTTACAATATTAGCATAATGCTAAACCGAACCCTTACTTTCCGTTCAATATACGTACATATACATACTAGCTAAAAACCATCCAATAGGGCCAGTTATTCTATAAAATTGTAAAAACGAACTATTAGATAAAAGATTTTTTTCAGGCCTGTGTATATTCTAAAAATGTTGACTATTGAATTTCATGTTCTTATAGTAAGTTCACAAATTCATATGCCATGGATTTTGCTTTGCGAATGCTCCTAAAACATATTAACTTCCGGTCGATTAAGGCGAATCCAAGACTTTTTGTGAAAATTTTAGCTTATTGAAGAGATGCTTATCATTACTGTTTACATTCTATTGTTCGAAATCATCCCATAGATGTCCTGTTTCTTCAACCATATATTTTTCTTTCTTTACTTGTAAGTGGTCGGATAGATAGATAGATAGATAGATAGATAGATAGATAGATAGATAGATAGATAGATAGATAGATAGATAGATAGATAAGGATCAATTTAGAATAAACTTGCAGTGCAAATTAAACGCTCTACTTAATACCTATTTAGTGGGAGAATTCTTTTTTAATTTTTCGAGACATAATGAATAAAAGTTCAAATTTTTAGTCTTCTAGCTCTACGACCTGCGCGTGTAATACATACATAGCAGGCCAGACCGACTTGACAAATGAACAAACCTATGTTGACAGTTTCTGATAGATAGATAAGTAGATAGAAAGATCGATTGATAGATGGAAACAGTTCTATTGATATCGACAGAGATGGAATTCCCTCTCTCCTACTGCAACTCACTTTTTGCTAATCTTTTCGTTTTAAAAACCTTTTTTGACGTTTTCCTCCATTCATAACTCCCTTCAAAAAGTTCTCTTCTCTCGATCGCTTCTTCAACTAAGAGAACCATTAACGAAATGGAAGACATCCAACATTGGCGTCTTCCCGTGAACAAACCAACCAATCAACGAAGCTCGTTTCACTTCAAATCCACACAACGCAGCTCGTTTCTTAGATAATTGATTAGTTGTATAAAATACAACCATTTCTATTTTATATTTTTTTTTATCTTTGACTTTCTCTTTTTTCGTTTAGTTAATTACTTTCTTTTCGTTTTTTACTCTGGCTGTTGTTGGTTTCGTTTCGTTGTTGTTGGGTTCATTTCTTTTCTTTCAATCCATCATCTTCTATGATTTCATTTTGGTCTCTTCTCTTTTTCATTCGATGCTCTTTCTCCTTATTCTCTCTTCTCTTTTTGTCTTTCATAGTCTTTTTCTTTATCATTGTCTTTACTATATCCCCATTCTCACCCTCCTAGCGCAGTGTTCTTTTTTGTCTTTTCTTCATCCTCCGTGTTACTCTCCTCTTCCTCCTCCTCCTTCTTCTTCTTCTTCTTCTTTTTCTTCTTCTTCTTTCTTTCATATCTTCACGTTTTTCATTCTCTTCTATGCTTCCCTTTCTACTTTCAATTCAATGATTTTACCAAAACTTTACTATTTTCTTCATTTCATCCTAATCTTCTCTTTCTCCTTCGTTTTCAAATATGTTCCTATTTCCTTCCCTTTTCCTTTTTTCTCTCGCCAATTCTCTATCTTTTTAATGATCCTTATGCTCCTCCTTTTCTTTTTTTCTTCACTGTCATTCATTCCTTCTTACTCTTCTCCTTCCTTTCCCAACCAATGACTCTGTTCATTTCTTTTTTCTACTTCTTTATTCCTTCTTCATGTTGAATTTCGATATTTTCCGCACTTAATCGTCATGAAAAAACTAGCTTCACAAACATTTTTTCAACATTTCTTTCATTTTCTCTCCAAAAAGTTTGTTCCCAATTTAATTCTCTGCACAAAAAATCGTTTTGAACTTTTTCTTCAAAAAATGTCGTCTGCTTCGTCTTCCAATTTTCCTTTTTTTCCTCAGTCGCCATTTTTGTTTCATTTTACTTTATTTTTCACTTCATTTAAAGATTTAAATTTTTTAGACTCCGTTTTATTTGAGCTGGATAATTTTTTTCTTACAAAGTTCGCTCATGAAGAACTTAATTAATATCTTATAATTTAAAATCCTCATCGGTTTAAATCGAGATAACAAGCTAATTAAGAGTGAGGAAAACGGAAAGAAAAAGAATTGAGACGAACTAGGATATGCACAGTGATTTGCATGTGACTTTCTGTCTTTTTCTTTCTTTCCTTTTTACTTTTTTCATAATACATCTATGGATGTTTCTTTGTTTCTTTGTACAGGTGTATATATAAATATGTATGTGTATGCGCACGTGCATGTATATGCATGTATAATGAATTGACTCGAGGTGGCTTAGTTCCTGGCCATGTCCTCTGTTTTTATCTATCTATCAATCTATCTATCTATATAGCCGATTATTCTTCTATACAAAAAATCGTGTTCTTCATTTGTAGTTTTGCAGTTGTAAAAATCTATACATGCATACGTACTGCAGTATACTGAATGGTTTCGCCTTTTACCACTTGTAGAAATTGAGTTTGCCGGATTATGTGTGCCTTATGTAATAAATCAATAATAGATAAAGAGGTGGTGTAGCTGTGACAATGTAGCTGTGACAGTCCTGATACGCAGACAGGATTCAACACTGTTTGACTGTGTCTTGATGGACCACAAAGATCAAGCACTGTATCTCCGACTTCGCAATTGATGTGGGTTTTCATGTGCAGATATCAGCCGCATGAGAAAACTGCAGGCGCCCACAGATGATAAAAGAAGAGGACTGTCGGTGTCTGTTAAGATGGCAACCACCCAAGTGTCGCCTGGTCAGACGAGTCAAGTGTTCGCGTTCGGAGGGAACCGCATGAAGCTATTGATCCAACTTGTCAGCAAGCTGTTTCTGACTCTTTAATAAAATGAATGCTTTCTTCTGGAGTTTGCAAGGATAAATGGTGGCACGTTTGTTTTCATTGGTGCAGCATAGACAAATCTTGTTGTAGACCATTTTACTCCATACTATGGTCGGCATGTTTCCTGGTGCTGATGGCTTCTTACAGCGAAATGACTCAACCCCCAATGCGTGCAGGTGACACGAGACAAATCCCACGAACATTCAGCTAACTTCAAAGCTCTCCACTATCCCCTGCACCAGATGAAAACCCCATTGAACATGTTAAGGACATCTTGCAGACCTAAAAAAAATTCCCTGCAGCCACACACGTCGAACAAAACTTCGTTGTGAACAACGTCCGTACGCTTTGGGGAGAACCCTCAAAAACATTTCCAGTATAAATTAAAGGTAATTTCCTTTTTGGTACCAGGGGAAAGGTGAATTTCATCCTTGTGCAGAAAAGGCCGATTAGATCAAGAAACCACAATTTTTAGATGGGGATGGGACTCGTTTTAATTGCTTACGAATCCAACGTGCCAATTACAGCACATGCATAAATACTATCGGGGTGAATTCAAACAGTGAGTCATGCATTAATATATATATATATATATATATATATATATATATATATATATATATATATATATATATATATGGATTTTCTTGTATAACAAAGGAAGATCTTAAAACATCTGCCACCTATTTTACAAGCCTTGCTGCTAGATAAAATTATGTCATGTACATTATTCCCTTTAAGCTGTGTGCGATTTACAACCAGCACATGACGATTTTAAAAGCGTGCACAAAAGGATCTGTAAATAGCTGACTGAGGTTTTATTGAAAATACATTGATTCTTTGGGTCGAAATCAAAAGTGAGCACATATTTTTGTTATTGGAAAAATATACAACGTATACAGCGTACACTGACTATTTACGTTGGTTAGCAACCCTTTCAATTTTTTGATAACGGAGTTGAGTGCTTCTCTTTACATAGGGATAATACAAATGAAGAATGCCGAAGAATTGTGAGAACAATGAAAATAACATTTTAAAAAAGAGTCTAGTTGTCCGAGAAGCTCCTCTCAAAATCATTGACTTTACAATCGGTGTGATTGAATGCTTGTCTACACATTATATACATCGATGTTCGAAGAAAATGCACAGAGTTGTATGATTATATATTTTTCTATAAGTCAGGGTCGATGCATACACTGAAAAAGCCTTTCTACATCAACCATAATTTCAACTGCAAAAGCAAAAATGTCATCTACCTAATAAAACTGCTAAAGGCAAACTGCGTATATGTATTTATCCATGCCCTTAATACTATACTTCCATCCTGACCCACAAATACTATAACACACCTACCCATCTCACACCCCAATGTACATATACTCTTCTCCTCTACATTAAACCTACCTATACAATCTGGAACTCCCGCCTACATATAGTTAATGTTACAAACTGAAATCAATACCTAACTTTTCTTTTATGCATATCAATAGTTGGTAATTTCACACTTAGTCAACTAGACGCTTACCAATTGATATCTATTCATAGTCCATTTTACTTGTGCTATTCAAAGTTATCTGACCTTTCAGATTATCTACAATGACCATTCAGGTTACAGAATATGAATTTCTCAACTGATACTCAATCTTACATAACAAAGATCCCCTCTAACTTATATCCTACATCACTTTGATTAACACTCAGCATAGCCTCAACCCAAACAGCCACCGGAATATATTCCCAACTTATTTCCAATATTTCACCCCCATTATTACAAAACCATCTTTTACACGGACGTATCATTAATACACCTATAGTTCAGCTCGACCATTGATATCCATATACCAATACTGATAAGTAACTTTCACTCCATCTCTCATTTACAGTGATGATGTTAAACTTTATAATTACTTCCAACCCAACCAATACACACGCCCTCCACGTCTTATATTTATATTTTACCCACGCACAAGTTTACAATATTTACTCAGACGAAAATCTACGAAATAGAATCCATAGGTTTTGCACCACCCATCATTTTTATCTACATGATTTATTTCATGATTTATACATTTCACACAATCTAATGTTGTGTTTGTATATGTATGTGTATGGAATGATGTTAAGTTTGGTGTATGTATTTGTATATATGTATACATGCATATGTGCTTGTATACACTATAAGTGTGTGTGTATATGTATTGTAATTTGTGCATGGTTGGGTGTATTTGTAAGGTTATATATGTGTGTATGCGTCAATGGTCAATTTAGCTTATGAACATTTATAAGTAAGGACTTTATATTATCTTACTAGGTACCATATAACTTATCACTGATCTATGACCTAGATTCCCAATACCCATTACAACCAATTCATAAGAATACTTATCTCCCTTCAACGAAATAACCCATAGAACACCCGTAGCTGCTGTAATTACTTCCATCAAAAGATCCAATCAAACTACCATGTATTCTTTCATATACAAACCAGTCCAGACTAACCTAAAAGGCTTCAAATGGATTTTGATTTTTGATTTTCATTTTTGCTTTCAAAACAAAACATTCGATGGTTAATTTGTTTTCTATGGAAACCTAACCTCTCAACCACTAAAGGGTACACACATGCTGCTAGAGATAGGAACTCTTTCCAAAACATGTAAAGCATACTGATTATTTGATTTGTTGATCAATCAATTCAAAAAGTTTCCATATACTTTTATTCTTAAGTCCTTGGGCTCTCCTATTATTACTCGGCCCAGCTGCAGGGGATCGGTTGCCCCAGGGCAACACTGCTCCATTGCACTTAGACGAGCAGGTCCCAAAGTGGACACTTTCGTGACAGAGGTTGTTTTAGCATCTACGGTCCTTTGGCAATCAAAGTCGCGTCGGCTGGAGCCATTTTTGAAGGGTGGATCCTATTCTTCCCTCGTTAAGCTCGACTTTGTGTATAATTTTGCTGTGGTGGGGCAGCGAATAATCAAAAACCCTCTTATTTATGGCCTTTTCTTCGAGATCAAAGTGTAGTATCTGTTCCAAGTAGAGCTCGAGGTACTGACACTTGCCTGTCGAATATATATATATATATATATATATATATATATATATATATATATATATATATATATATATATAATGAAGTAAAGGTTTGCTACACAAACACGTCGATGTTTACTCCCTGTTTGGGCCTCTTCAGGCGAATGATTCTGTTTATTTTAGATTCTTATTTTGGAAATTTCAGGGTCTATTTTTCTTGGTTGTCTTCCTATATATGTATATACTGATATACTGTTAAACATATTCTCTCCAGTGTATGTTGCATAATTCTCAATTTGTGGGTAGACTTTTTTGTTAGATTCTATCTTTCAGACCCATGGATGACTATTGGGGGGATGCATTTGTTATATAGCCTTTTTTAAGACTAATGGGATTTGTGCAATACTCTCTTCTGGTTTCTATCTATCCTCATGGGGTTTTGCACAACAAACTGGATAAAAACAAATCACAGTGACTGGCAAAGGTAGGCAATCGAGTGGAGCTGTAAACAGCTGACGTTGAGCAGCGTCTGATGCTTGCTTACTTACTTTTAACTAAATTTAATCGAGCATTTAAGCAGTGTAAGGTTGGCCTAACGGGATTGCTACTTGCCTCGGTGAATGATATATATATATTCGCCGAAAGTAATGATACTCACTCAAAATAAGCTGGCAAGTAGCGTACCCGTTAGGCCAACCTCACTCTGCTTCAATAATTGATTGAACTATTATTTGTTTGCAATTGCGTAACGGAAATCAACTTTGATCTTACTATAAACGTATAGCTCATACCTATCACTATCTCTCTCTCTCTTTCTCTCTCTCTCTCTCTCAATATATATATATATATATATATATATATATATATATATATATATATATATATATATATATCTTATCACATACTATCAGCGAATCCCAGCATTGCTCGTGGCAAATAACCGATCAACTGACCATACAGAAATCAAACATGTTCTTTACTACATATCTTTTTGCACAACATTATCAGGTGGGCGGAGTAGCCGGTGCCAAAAGTCAGCTTTTCCTGTCACCTGTTTCAAGACGCTTGAAAGCGGAAGTTTGGGTTTAAGATTCCGATTACATGAAATTAATAAAACAATTTCTTTCCACCCTGAAGGTTATTTCTCTTAAGAATAACGGTCTAGTTTATCATTATTGTAATAATGTAAACGAGAAAAAACTTTAGAAACCTTTAAAAAAGTAACTCATTTTTTCAAATACGTTTTTGACTGAAGTGGAAAAAACTTTAGATATTCTTGGCAATAAAAATGTTAACATTAACAATGAAAAAGTGAATAAAAAATAATGTAAATTAGACTTAATGTTGAGCATTAACCCATTCATACAAACGGCTATCGCATGTCTTTATTGGATGAATTAGGAGAAAATCGGTCAGATCTTGTCAATAAAAGGCCAATCCAGCCAGTCTCGGAACCATCAGCCAGGCCTGTTCTTTCTTTTGTACCCGCTCGCTGATTAAAGGACCTTTTCCCCAATACCAATAATCTTCAGACAGGCAATATTGTCACAGACAACCATATTCGTATAAAGATTTTATCCCCCTACGTATGTGTGTGTGTGTTTCAGAGAGAGGGAGAGAGAGATCATGGGTAACGGGAGCAGTTTGGGGCAGCTTTTCAGAAAGTGTCTTTTACTTATAGCTGAAAATGGCAAAGGTTTTAACTTTATAGCTGAAAATATTCTATAAACTCATTTGAAGTTCACACATAAATTGAAATAGCTAGGACTCGTGTATAAATTAATAATGAGAATAAAAGTTTACTTTTATCAAACTTACTAATCTTTTCTTTTTTTCAAATTGGCTGGATTTTAAGGGTATCGTCGATTTTGTCTCATAAACGGAGGGATGGGAGGATTTGCCAGATCAAGCCGAAAATAGTAACACTGTGTTGCCTTAAACAAACGACTTTTTGATCGGGTTCATGATGGACAATTTTATTGCATTTATGGCTCACCTCCGCATTAGGTAAGTGGTTTTCAAAAATAGGTTCCAACAAATGTCTTTATAATTATCATATATGTAAATATGTACGTATGCCAAAAATTGCGTTTGAGAGTACGATTTCTCGAAGTATGTATATATATATATATATATATATATATATATATATATATATATGTGTGTGTGTGTGTGTGTGTGTGTGTGTGTGTGTGTGTGTGTGTGTGTGTATGTGTGAGCACGCACATATCACGTGCACTGGAATAAAACAGTTAAAAGAAAGTATAATTTTCCAAATTTGTCATTAACTTAAATCTTGTCGGATAATATTATTCCACTATCGCAACCCCCCATATATATATATATATATATATATATATATATATATATATATATATATATATATATATATATATATGTGTGTGTGTGTGTGTGTGTGTTTGGCTGTACGCATATGAATTCACTTTTTCCTTCCTCCGTGTTTCCAAATCTATAATTGGTAATCGAAAATGTTATTTATCCCATTTTTTAAAACGTCACACTGATTATTTCTTGTGTATCATCATTTTTTATCTTAATTTCCAGAAAATATTCCTGATATTCCTGCTCGATTTGGTAGACATTGATTTTTAACTGCTTCCAATTTCATTTTTGTGTTATTTCCTCATTTTTGGCTTCTTTTCCTTCGTAGCGAAATCTTTTTTCAAAAACAATTTTCTTTAATTCGTATTCTTTTTTATCACTGTTTGTTAGAGCGTTTAATTTTCATGTACATGTAAGTTTTGAACGTTTTTTTCCCTTCTGTTCATAACTTCTCTCTCTCTCTCTCTCTCTCTCTCTCTCTCTCTCCCTTTCTCTCTCTCTCTCTCTCTTTCTCTCTCTCTCTCTCACACACACGCACACACACACATACACTTGTTTTCTTGCTCTTTCTATCCATTGCCTGTTCTGTCTCTCTTGCGTTTAACTGGTCTTTCTATTTTGCTCTCACTTCCTCGCTCTCGCTTCCCCTCTCTCTTTTTCTCACTAGCTTGCCCCCCTTTTCTCTTTCCTTCTCTCTCTAGCTCACTTTTTCTCTTTCTCTAATTCCTTCTTTTTCATTTGCCTTTTTTCTTTCTCCCTCTTGTTCCTACTTTCTCGCTATCTTTCTCAGTTTATTTTCCTCTGCCCTTACCTTGCACTCTTTCTCTCCCTCTCTCTCACTTGTCGCACACTCTTTTCCTTCACCCCCTCTCTCTGTCTCTCTCTCTCTCTGTCTCTCCCTTTCTCTCTAGTTCTTTCTCTCCCCCTTGTCTCCACTGTCACCATCCCAACCATCCCAGGTCCCTCCACCATCCCAGCCGTTCAACCACGCCATTTCCTCTTCCTCTTTTTGCTTCACGTACCGAATTCGTTGCTTACAAAGATTGACAACAAAAAATAAAATCGCTGATTTTCAAATATTTTTGGAAATTATTTTCCATTAAATTCTGTTTCCCGTGGCAAGTCTGTTTTCATTACAAGAAGAATTGTCGAGAAAAATATTCAACAGATTATTTTCGGAAAGCGAATCACCTTATCCGCTTCCGTCAAAGATCACATTTGGCAAGAAACTAGACGACAAAAATTCTTCCAAAATAATAAATATATTTGATTCAAATTCCGTCAATTTTGAAGGTGTATACGTATGCTGGATAAACTTTTTGAAATCTATCGGGTATTTTTTGTGCGAAAAGTACAAAAATGCACATATATATATATATATATATATATATATATATATATATATATATATATATATATATATATATATATATATATATATATCACAGCATTCTAATCATTACACAAAACTGATAAAGTCTGATGACTTACTCAAGACTCAGAATGGCAGACCAGAAAGATTTTAAGTGTCATGACATCAACTGATCCGAAGAAAATTGACCTCATTGAGCTCCAAGATGAAATAAAATAAAAATAGAATGAAATAATAAACATCCCAAACTCACACTCTTAATCCTTTTCTGCCCTCTACAGTGTTGCGTATACCCAGGCCTGTTTGCTACTTACCGATAGCGAATAGAATGGGTGCTAAGAACCGATGGTGCTCAAAAGTCACTCCCAACGTCAATAGTAGTGACCACTCCAACAGACCCCCTCCAACAGACCCCCGCCAACACGTCGTGGGCCAGCGTGACAGGGCTTAGCCCAATATTCCCCATGATCTGCACAATGAATCTTCTCAGAAAGCGTGGACTAATTTGATAGCTAACCTTGCGCGCTTATTTGTGAGAAACAATGTTATTTGGAGAGGTAGAAAGATAACACCTAGACTTGGCTTCCTTTCTGTCTATTCTATGCTCTGTCATCTAGGATGTAAATTTCTTTCTAATGTTGTTCGAGGGTCTAAGGATTGTCTTCATTGCACTCAAACCTTTATCACCATCTCTCATGGACTTATTGCTATTTTGAGATGACGTCATATTTTTTAATGTTGACTAATTTGTGGCGTTATTATCATTCTTAATTTACAGAAATAATCAATTCTAATTAGGAATTTCAATTAAATATTCAAAAGCCTGAAATTTCGCATTTCATACAGGTTGAATATTGAACTATTCTTTCATAATATGATGATCACAAAATGTTTTCAAGGAATTTAGACTAAGCTTGTATTCGTTTGAACAAATGTTGGATGTTTTAAAATTTTCCCTCTTTTTACTAAGATTTTGATATATATAAAATACCAGTTAGTTTGAATTTAAATCTCAGACTGGGATTGAAAGGAACCAATGTCGGGAAAATACCTCAATACTCAGAACTACTTTGCTTATCGAAACGAGCTGCCATTCTGAAATTGAAGAACGTTACTTGCTTCAGATTGTCATCGGGTCAGTTATTTCAAAATCACATCATTAGATTAAAGTTTGATTTCCGGGTTCATGAACACAAACCTTAGAGTTGTGAATACAAGAGGAAGTGTATGATGAGGCTAAGTTTTTATCAGGTATTCCCAACCTGTGACATAAAACCAAGTTCAATCGTATCGTAAGGTACTCCTGGGTGTCTTGGGTTAGTTGTAAATATGTGTCGGCCTCGAAACCATGCCTGATTCCGGTGTCATCATTTGATGGAGTCTTTGTTGGTGACGCTGATTTTCTTTCAGGCAGCATGTGTGTAAAATGAGAAACTGTCAACTAAAACTATCAACATAGTTTCCTTCAGTTTTTTAGTTACTCTGTGAATGTGAGTGTGTTTCTGTGATTGGCGTTGTTAAAGAGTCTGACTCTTTCATCGAGGTTTGCAAGAAAATTTCCTCAGACCAAAAAATGAAATAAACATTCATGTTTATAAGATTATCATTATCCAAAAGCTTCGAACGAAAATTACAGAAACTCTGTGATTAGAATTTTTAAACTAAAACTCATCGTACAAGTACAACCCTGATATTCTGAATCATTTACAACTTGTGAATCACGGTGTATGTTATCAGTAACCGTCAACCAAAACTGTCACCATAGTTTTCTTCAGTGTTTAAGTTGGTTGGCTGGCTTGGTATGCATATGTGCATCATGCATACAGACCGTACCAATGGAGCTTAAGGGCTGAGAATTTACATGCCTCGAATAACGTTTTTGTTTGTTCTTTTAAATTTCCCCAAATTGTTTTTAGATGGGGTTCAATTTGCAATGTAAGATTATGCTAATTTGATCCCTTAGCTTGCGTCTGGCAAAATTCACGCTCATTTTTTGAAAATTGAGACTTTTTAATGATAACTGCCCAACAAAACGCTAGAGACGAGAATTTACTTTCTCTTTCTAGCCCCCCTTTCTCTCTCCCCCACTATATATATATATATATATATATATATATATATATATATATATAGTGTGTGTGTGTGTAAGGGGTGTTTCTATGCATTAGAAAATAATAAAAATCCAGCAAAAATGGCGGCAAATTAAATGACAAAAAGAAGAGAGAGAAGTGGAATTTCTGAAAGAGAAGAAATAAACACGCTTGTCGATGTAAGTAAAACCCATGTAACACTAAAACCAAAGGGGAAAAAGAAGCAATTACCCTTGAATCTTACATTCGAAGAGGAAAATTTATCTCCTAAACGCACTATAAAACGCTATCTAATCGCCATCGTTGCACGTCTTTTTAACAACGTTTACGATCGTCTAAATATTTTGCAGGAATTCTGCAAAGTGCCATTTTATATTTCTCCCTGTCTTGTCAGCCAACATATCACTCCAAAATGCTGAGCTTATGGCTCTTACGCTGGCAATCGACCAATAGTTGTTGAAGGATTTTTCTCCCTTTTATTTCGGAAGAGGCGATCTTTTTGCAAATTTCCTGAAAATCTTTTCACGGAGTCGTTCTTTTTATTTCTCGCAATGATTTTCTCTTTCATTTATTTACAGTTATTTGGGCTTTTTCTTTTCCAAATCTATCGATCTGAGTAACTAAACGAACATACATACATGTGTCTGGGCGTCTGTCTCTACTTTCTATATTAATGCAATTCTGGCAGTCTATCTCTGTCTGTTCATATCAACTTTTTCTTTCTTCCTGACAAACTCATTAATTATGTTAGTAGGTTTGTATTTATATATGTAAGTCAATTCACATCAATATGCCTACCTATTTATTTCATTTTCATGTTATCTTTCAATCCCTCAATACATTAATGTCTTAATGAAATGCAATCATTCTTCTTGACTTAATTGACTTTTTGATGGATTTCATATAAGCATCGATGTATTTTCTACATGGCTTTAAAAACGCCAAATTGATAGTTTTGGGAAACTTATATTAATTCACCCTTCTCTAATTGAAAAAATAAACGAATATTTCTGTCATTAATTCTTTAGTTTGTTTTTTTATTCATTCATCTGCCGCGTAATAATTCTTTCAGTTACATATACTAAATGCTTGTGTAGAATCGGAAACAGTTGAAATGTACAAACGTTGGCAAAATGGGGATGATGTTCGATTTGTAGTGCCGAGTTAAATACTGCATATGGCAACAAACTCACAATTCATTTGGGATCAATAGAATCTTGGTTATCAGCTAGTTAGATTGAGAGAGAGAGAGAGAGAGAGAGAGAGAGAGAGAGAGAGAGAGAGAAGATCGCTTTTCATATTTTCTCCGTGATATAGGAATTCATTTTTGGTGCCGATGAGTTTGAATGGGATGTCTGTGGTCGATAGATAGATAGATAGATAGACAGATAGATAGATAGATAGACACATGCATGCTCACCTGCATAAGTAAATGAGACGATCACACTTCATATTTGTCCCATGATATATTATTTCATTTTTCGTGCATGTGTGTGTGTGTGAGTGTGTGTGTGTGTGTGTGTGTGTTATTAAGAAATAGATTTATGATCTGACAGTGTGTTGTTCTTACCATTGGGCTTAACAATCACCGAATATGCTGAGGCATAAATATCTGTTAAACCGCAAATTCTCATTTTTGTTTATTTACAATCTGAATCTGCTCTATTTGTTTCTTTCAACTCCGCAATTATGTAAAAAGGACATGGATATATGATCTGACAGAATGATTATAAAGTGCATTATATTGTATTGAAACTCTTATTTGAAATGATTTCTCATCATTTCACGTTGGATGCAGCTCGATGGTCAGAACAGCACAACGTTGAATCAGCTACCCTATCAATCGTAGGTTCGATTCAGGCAGCATCCTCATTTTCTTTTATTGTTTGTTAATTTACGTTGTCAAGGCCAAAGGGTATATTCGCTGTAGAATAACAGGAAATCATTCCAAACAAGAGTTTCAATGTAATATAACACACACACACACATACATACATACACACACACACACACACACATACATATATATATATATATATATATATATATATATATATATATATATGTATATGTATACTAATAAAATCTCTCATAGTTATTTAAAAATAGATTGATGTGTACATATTAGTATGAAATTATAAATTGCGTTAAATTATAAGAAATCTTATTTGAAATGATCTCCCGTCGTTACACGGTTAATATATCACTCCATTTAGACAACGTAAATAGAGTAAACATTTAAAGAAAATGAGGCTGCTGCAGGAATCGAACCTGCCACCGATAGGGAAGCCGACACCAGTCGATTATGCAAAGGCCGAATAACTTGATAGATCCGTTTCGTTGGAAGAGACGAATAGACCGAGAATAAACGAAATGAGATTTGGTGTTGAAAGCAGTAATTTGGCCTTTACATCATTGGCAGGCTATTTAGCTCAATGTAAAGAGTATCGCTACGCTGAAGCGGCTACCCTATCGGTGGCAGCAGCCCTGTTTTCTTTCATTTATTATTCATTCTGTCCGACTACACACACACACACACATATATATATATATATATATATATACATATATATATATATATATATATATATATATATATATATATGTATATATATATATATATATATATATATATATATATATATATATATATATATGCGGTGGCATGCGTTCAAAATTATATGTAGTCTTCCAGAAGTTCGGATGATACTAGGAAAAAGTAGTGACCCTCGGTAAAGACCAATACATAAAGTGATTAGAACACCCTGTCACAAACAACTGAGATATGCACCCCATGATGTCCCGAGAGTATGGAGAAACAATAACATCTTTACATCAGAAGAGGGTGTAGAACTATCTCACTAACAGTGTTGGCCATAAATTTCAGACAAAGATAAGAAATCAATTGAAGGTAACCAGTGTCAAGAAAATACTACCAAGTGTTGCAAAAACAAATTGAATTTTTCTCCCAAAGAATTTTCAAATACTGGAATAATTTACCGTCTTGTAAAAATAGTAATTCAGGTATAAATAGCTTTGAGAATAAATTTACATCCCATGGGATAAAAAAATGAATTATTAGGACAATATTGGGAGTTATCAACGGAAATACATAGAAGAATTTAGTAAAAATGAATAAATATATGCGCCTGGTAAATGTTATTCTGTGCTTTTACGGCTGAAAAATCTCTATCATGTTTCATACATTTTTATAACTTGAATGAATGTATATTTTAATGTTGAATTCGTATTCCTAATGTAAATGAGATGCCTATAGACGCCTTTCTATTTAATAGATAAATAAACAGTTCATAGGATTCAACTGTTTGCCGGTACCAGGTTGAAAGAGAAACAAAAAACAAATGATTTAAGATTTTATAATGTGGACCGTTGTGTCATCCAATTGAAATTCACGTTCATGGATCGCTCAGTGTCATCGTACATCCATTGGCCTTGCACCGGTACAATGACATGGCCTATGATGGCTCGTTATTCCTGGGTACAAGAGGCCAAGGATTCGTTCTATGGCCTCAAAAATTTACTCGACCCAGACTCAGGAGAATAGTACGCCCCAGGGAAGTACCGTCCTATCGCACTAATAAGGGATGGATCGGGCTTGCCCAGCCACCTTTGCAACAATAGTTGCTGGGACTGGAGCAATTTTTGCATTTAAAACAACTGTGTGTCATAACTTACACTTGTATGGAGGGCGAGTAAATAGGAATAGGAAAAGTAGTATCTAAAATTTGTTATATTAATGTATCTCTTAGATGACGTCACTGTCCGGCCATTATTCTGTAAAGCCCTTAGTAACACCATAATGACGTTTGTTGACCAAAGCATTAGCTGCCATATTCCTGACAACTTCTTGAAGGGATTGACGTATTTGCAAATTGCTACAAACTTGTCTATCTTTTACGAAAACCTTTTTGAATCCATTCTTTGATTTCATTGAAAAGTAAGACATTTTATGTGAAGTTCTTTCAATTATCAATTTTGATTTTCTTGTGAAAATAATTTTGTTTGGAGCGTTTTTGAATATTCTTTTCGTTATTTAATTTGTAAAAGCAATGTCTTCATTATTCCCATGCTCACGTATCTTTAGTACTGATTTACTGACTAATTCACTGGTGGGATGCCTGCTCCGATAGTGTAATAGGTAACACGTTTGCCTAACCCCATGCAGGTCCTTGGTTTGATTCCTGATGTGACCAAAGAGTGTGGCAAACTCTCCACAAGGACGATTTGCCCTGTGCATTAACCATTTGGTGGACTTGCATCCCGCCAAAGGGCTATCATAAAAAATCGTATATATATAAAGTCCTGATCTCGACCAGATTTGAGACTTGTAACTCTCATGATGCTGATGCTTACAACAAAAACCGGGACTTCATCATACTCCACTGGAGGTTGTTTCTCAAGACGTGTGACGCCTTTTTATCGTTCTATATATGTCTGAAACTGCAAAGGAGAGAACAAGCGTATCAATGGTCTAATTTTCAGGTTTGCGTCCCGTGCCTTATTGTTCTGTAACTTATTTGCTGTATTTCTATTGGCTTATTGCTGGAGGACTTGAAGTTTATGAAGAGGGTCTTGACCAAAAGAAAATGAAACCATGATATTACACGTTGTTATTATTATTATTATTATTATTATTATTATTATTATTATTATTTCGGAATCTCACACCAGTTGCCTGGTGGTAACCGCTGGAGTTTGAGTGACAGCAAGTCTCCTCAAGTCTCCAGCCCTCCTCTCCTAGTACTCATAGGTCGCAGTAATTTTGCGATTTACAGTTTCACACCGGTTGCCCAGTGGTTATCGCTGAAGGCTGAGTGACAATAAGTCTCCTCAGGTCTTCAGCTAACGTCTCCTCTCTCTTTCGCATATCATGACAGAGCTACAATTCGTTGCAGTACTTATATCTCTAGCACCTTCCTCAGTACCCGTGCAGTTCCAAGTAGTGCTGTGGTCTGTACGGTCTCTATCCTCCCCCTAATCCCGATCTCCTCCAGTCTCTCCCTCAGCGTTTTGGGGACAGTTCCTAGTGCTCCCACTATGACCGGTACTACCCTGGTTTTCATGTTCCACATTTTCTTCAACTCCCTTGCTAGGTCCTGGTATTTTTCCCTTTTTTCACCCTCCTTCTTTTTTACTCTATGGTCTGCAGGCACAGCAACGTCTATTATTTGGCAGGCCTTCCTTTTTTTGTCTACTATTACTAAGTCCGGCCTTCTTGCCTGGATGAGGTGGTCAGTTTGGATGTCAAAGTCCCACAGTAGTTTGTGGTTGTCATTCTCCAAAACTGCCTCTGGCTTGTGCTGATACCACTTTTCCCCATGGTTGAATCCCATTTGTTTACTTAGTTCCCAGTGTATCATCGTTGCTACTCTATCGTGTCTATGCTTATACTCCTTCTGGGCGAGTTGACTACATTCACTAGTTATGTGGTTTACTGTCTCATCTCTTTCACCGCACATGCGGCATTTGCTGTTCGTCTGAGTTCTGTCGATTTTTGCTTTTATGTAGTTTGTCCTTATGCTTTTGTTTTGGGCTGCCATGATGAGCGATTCTGTTTCTCTCTTAAGGTTTCCCTTTCGTAACCACGTCCATGATTTCTCGTCTGCTATATCTTTTATCTGTCTTTTAAACTCGCCGTACAATTTTTTCCCTTCCCACTTTTCTTTTCTAGTTTGCTGTACCGTTCCATTGCTTTCTACTTTGTTTGTTGCACTATCCCTCGCGCTCTTTATGATTTCTTCACTATTTGTTTGCACATATCTATCTAGGACTACTTTAGCTCTCTGGACACAATCTTCTATGCTGATGAGCCCCCTACCACCTTCTTTTCTCTTAACGTATAGTCTATCTGTATCATCCCTAGGGTGTAATGCTTTGTGCATCGTCATAAGTTTCCTTGTTCGCCTATCCATTGATTGGAGCTCTTCCTTTGTCCATCCTAGGAATGGTCCTGTATACCTAACTACTGACACAGCCCAGGTGTTCATTCCTTTTATTAGATTTCTGCTATTTAATTTGGTTTCTAATTATTATTATTATTATTATTATTATTATTATTATTATTATTATTATTATTATTATTATTTGGAATCTCACACCAGTTGCCTGGTGGTAACTGCTGGAGTTTGAGTGACAGCGAGTCTCCTCAATTCTCCAGCCCTCCTCCCCTAGTACTCATAGGTCGCAGTAATTCTGCGATTTACAGTTTCACACCGGTTGCCCAGTGGTTATCGCTGGAGGCTGAGTGACAATAAATCTCCTCAGGTCTTCAGCTAACGTCTCCTCTCTCTTTCACATATCATGACAGAGCTACAATTTGTTGCAGTACTTATATCTCTAGCACCTTCCTCAGTATCCGTGCAGTTCCCAGTAGTGCTGTGGTCTGTACGGTCTCTACCCTTCCCCTAATCCCGATCTCCTCCAGTCTCACCCTCAGCGTTTTGGATTTTCACACAAGTCGCATGGTGGCCTAAGCTTGGTGTCAGCAAGTCTTCTCAGTTCTCCTGCCCCCTCTTGTTACTTTTGTGCAGTCTACAGCAGTGCTGTGGTTTATAATTTCAAACCAGTTGCCAGATAATTATCGCTGAAGGCTGGATGACCATAAGTCTCCTCAGGTCTCCTGCCCTAGTTTTTGTTGCAATTGATCTTGTTATTATTATCATCATTATCATTAACATTATCAAACACTTCATCATTTATCAATATTAAATAACTAGTTTCATTCAATCTTACTGTTGTTGCTTTTAAAAAGAATACATTGTCCAATATTAATAATAAACTAAAAGTTGTATCAAAAAATTTTGCATGATAATGTATCGTACAGATGACGTCGGTGTCCGGTCATTATTCTGTAGAGCCCTTAGTAACACCATTAATGACGTTTGTTGACCATAGCATTAGCTGCCATATTCCTGACAACTTCTTGAAGGGATTGACGTATTTGCAAATTGCTACAAACTTGTCTATCTTTTACGAAAACCTTTTTGAATCCATTCTTTGATTTCATTGAAAAGTAAGGTATTTTATACACAGTTCTTTCAATTATCAATTTTGATTTTCTTGTGAAAATAATTTTGTTTGTTATTTGTAGCATTTCTAGATATTCTCTTCATTATTTCAGTCGCAAAAGTAACATCTTCATTGTTTAGATGCCTGAGCGTCATTTGAATTGGTTGCCGTCACTGACTGATTCATTGACAGGTTGACATACCGAAAACCTCTTGGCATCACTAGATCCCCCTTCTCTTTCTATAAATACCGGAAAATGTAAGTGGTGGTGAGGGGTGGGGGCATGTACAGTATGATTTTCAGGTTTTAATTCTACGTTCCATTGATCCGTAACGTATTAGTTATTCTATATTTAATTGGCTTATTGTTAGAAGACTTAAAGGTTATGAGGAAAGCCCCAACTAAAAGAAAATTAGACTATGAAAATGAAAATTATTATTATTATTATTATTATTATTATTATTATTATTATTATTATTATTA
The DNA here is from genome assembly GCA_963457665.1 of Thysanoteuthis rhombus. Classification (NCBI taxonomy): domain Eukaryota; kingdom Metazoa; phylum Mollusca; class Cephalopoda; order Oegopsida; family Thysanoteuthidae; genus Thysanoteuthis; species Thysanoteuthis major. Next base: position 30,429,114 of record OY735233.1, on the reverse strand, counting down.
TTATTTAATAATGATAATTTACTTTATCTTATTATTGATGCTTCTTATCAGAACATTCTGGTTTAATACATTCTTCAATATCGATAATATTATATAACTAGTTTTACTCCGTCTTATTAATATTGCATTTAAATGAATTTTCTCAATGAATCCGAAACCAATCCTCGGTGAGGGTGATGGATATCCACAGTATGTAAATGATAGATTTGAAAATTATCTTGAAAATAGTATTCAAAATTTGTTACATTGATGTATCTCTCAAATGACGTCACTAACCTGTCATATTCTATTGAGCCTTTGGTAACGTCATAAATGACGTGTGTTGACCATTCAACACCATTCCATGTCTTTGCAATAACATATCAGAAAGGGCAATTTCGGATTTAGACTTTTTGAATGGCTAAATCTTTAGATCGGGAATTACGTTGTCTCAACAATGGTTTTATTTTCAATATTTTGATTATAACTGATTGTTGAATTTTATATATATATATATATATATATATATATATATATATATATATATATATATATATATATAAAACTTTAGAGCATTACCTGGAAATTCAATCTATCCAATTTTAGCCATTTTTAAAGCAATCAGCCACTTCGAATCGGCTGTACTTGGTGCGTTATTGCCTTCAGATGTTAAAATGAAATTGTGGTTCCCAGATGATGATGATGATGATTTTTTCAAAATCAATCACTATTTTTTATCAATTATTATTTTCTTGTTTAACCAAAATGAACCTCGATTTTCTTATGCACTTGAGTCATTGAATAAGAGAGAACACTCTATAATAAGCATTCAATAGTAATATTTTATGACGGGGTTTACAACATCTTATTATTGTTTCTTTTTATCGCAATATTCTGCGTTGATTCATCCTTCATTCAAACTATTGAAAACTGTCAACCAAAAATGTCAGCATAGGTTTCTACAGTTTTTTAGTCGTTCTGCCCGGATGATTGGTAGGTTGGTTGGTGGGCTATCTATCTATCGACGTGCCAAGCGTATATGCTGTGCCAATGGAGCTTCAGGGCTACAAATTCAAAAATATACTCTCTATCATGTCAATCATATCAGCCCCCACCCTCAGCAACTGTTTTTTCCGTATTCAATTTGCCGTGGTATTTAATGCAAAGTTGCAACGTTGACGCCTACGCTTTGAAAATTCAGACTTTTTAGTGATTAATGCCCAACAAATGGCGAGATAAATAAATCATTTACTGATCTACTCTTTTCCTAATTTTTTTTAATCCATCACCCCCAACAAGGCGTGCTACCAAAAGACGTTGGTCACGTGACCGTGTCTATTGGATGGCTAACCAGACCTGTTTTGTTACTTTTATACACTGCCTTATCATTGTTGTTTCTTACTGCAACATTCTTGGTTGATACACTTTTCATTATTCCTAATATCTCACTACGAGACATACTTCATCTTAATATCATTGTTTCGGTGATTGCTGTTGCTTTTTTCACAGTACACCTTGTTCAAAACGTTTTTCATCATTACTGCTTTTATTACTATTGTACTCAATTTTTTTATTGTTGCTTTTTTTCCACAACATTCTGGATCGCTCGACTCATTCTTATCACTATTATTTTATTACTAGTTTTGGTCCATTTCGTCTTTACACCGATGAAACAGTCAGGAAAATACTTCATCTAAAGAAAATCAAAAGATATTATCTACACTGATTTTTCCCCATGAACTTGAATTATATTTGCTTTTTTTTTTTTTTGCTTGTTTTTTTCAGATTCAAAATGGCACAACTTATTTCCATGAGGAACCCTCCCGTCTTGCAGCAACCGCCCCTTACCTTGTATCGCACTGAGAATGAAGATGGTTGCAAAGTTAATGAGAGTGTGAATCTGACTGTGGGTGAGAGTTCTCGTCCGCCAAATAAGCGGTCGTCATTGAAGGATTTCTTTTCTTCTCTGCCGCGCTTTCATCGTAGGACTGGCAGCTACGATGTTAAGCCCCAGCCCCCTAAGGTGAATCGCAGCGAGGTAGAAGTTGATCGTAAAGTGAATGAGAGTGTGAAAGAGAGTTCCCGTCTACCAGATAGACGGTCGTCATTGAAGGATTTCTTTTCTTCTCTACCGCGCTTCCATCGTGGGACTGGTAGCTACGATGTTAACCCTTCTCCCAGGAGAAAGTGGGGAAAGCGCAGACCAATTCGGGGAGAGGTGGGCATTGGCTGGACTCTATTGATGTGCTATTGCCCATGCTTATTGCTATGCTATTATATTGACGAAGATGATAGTGACGAGTACTAAATGTGATGGACGTGAGGATGAGTGAACGATCTGTTCGAATGCCGAATGAAAGGGATGTCAATAATTATCTCCCCTTTATTGTTATCACGTGATGCACGATTTTTAATCCTATTTACTTATGCCAAAACTATTTAAGTGTGAATGAGCTGTGTGAAAAGACAGAAAAAGTGAGGTATGAAAATGGTACCAGTATGAACTAAAGCTAACAAACAAACAAAGAAACTAACAAACAGACAAACAAACAATTAATCGAACAAATTGACAAACAATCAAACATCAAATAAACAATAAATCGATCAAACAATCAAATGATCAAACAAATAAGCAAAGAAGCAAACAAAAATTACACTTGACAGAATAACACAGTATTACTGCAAAATTCAGTCTACGCTTTCACAAATTCCAATCTGTAATCAAATCAAAACGCAATGAAATCATCTTATGACGTCTCACAAACATTTCAGGTTAGTAATAAATACTAAATATTATTACATTTTAACTTAACCTGAACTTTAGTCTGATTTTTACGAAACTGTTAAAGATGCAATGATGGAGATTAATGGGAGGGTACTTCAGTGGATACATTACTGTTTAGTTAGTTCCCTTAACTAAGCTCTACCTTATACTTAATCCTTAAAACCCTTTTCCGTCACCCTGGAGTTGTAGTTACATCTTTGAATGATTAAATTCAAAAGAACATTCAATTAAATGAAAAAAAGGCTGAACTTTAATCATCTACAATTAAATAGCTTCATCATTATTTAAGCTTCTTAACCAATTTCTGCAACAAAAGCCATGATTGTTCTTGAGCACTTAGTGACATAATCTCAAACATAACGACATGAAATATATCCCATCGCTGGGTCTTTAAATAACTGTTCTTAATTATGGCATTTGTGAACGTTACATTTATGCACAGGGCGTTTAAGATTAGGAATTCAGCTGGTGCATCGCACCTGGGCCCCGAGAGCCAAGAGGCTGCTAAAGTTTCTTAGGTAGAGCAGAGAATCAAAACTTTGAGGTCAATATGATATGGCCGTAAATAAATTAGGCTAACTATCGTTTATCAGGGAGAAAATGTATAATGGTGAGCTATGAGGCTCACTGCAGGTGAAAACAGTATGGCAAAAGGACTAGGGTGCTTGTGCACAGATGGGAAACGAAACTCTTTTTGTTGTTAATATTGTTGTTGTTGTATCTTTAGATGTGTCCACTCATCTCAATCAGTCACTTTTCCGTCAGCCGTTCGGTTTCAGTTATGTTAGACAATAGAGAGAGGAGAGTGGGGCATTGTGTTTTATTTAATAGCTGCAGCTGTGATCATTAAAAGGTGTGATGTCATTAAAAGAAAGTCCGATTTTTGTACTTAGAAACCTGAAAATGACCATAAAACGCTAAAAATGAATATTTATAATTTTTATAGGAAAATGATACTCGCAGAATATTTCCACGTCGCAGTTGCATGAAAATTAATACTCAAGATTTTAAAAGGTTTGTTTTTTTCTTGCATATTAATTTTATCTATGTCTCATGGCAATATTTTACAAGTATGTGAATCGATTGACAACTGATTGAAGGCTACTCGCTCTTCTCCTTACTCTTCCTCCTGCTATTATTACCATGGATGGTAGACGCATCGTTGAACTTTTGGTTCTTATGTTTTGTTTTTATAAAATACATTTGCTTTAAGACTACCAGAGAGGAGATATATACTAATTATCTTATTGCTTCGTAGCCTTTTGGCTAAGATCAATTATGTGTCAAAAGCCAATGAGGCTCGACAATTTTTTATCTTTACCTACAAATACAGATGTAGCCCCTCATTAAACCTAATCTTATCCTAAGAAATCATGCTGGGGTTGCCCTCGTGAGAAGATAAATGAATACTATTTACTGTTTATCATTTCTATGTTTTGACAATATCCATCCTTTTTATCATTTTCAGGCATTCTCCTGATATGTCCGGCATGGGACGATCTGAATGAAAAGGGAAAAGAGCATTCCATCAAAACCACCCCTAAAACCAGTTTACTTTCGGGACAGAGCATCGCTGGAAGATTACTTCCGTTTGGATAAGCTATATCCCAAACTCTAGATGAAGACCTGTCGTCAATTCGGTCCACATAAGTTTTGTCTAAAAAAGATGACGGTCTGACGTAACTTTATCCCCAAAAGATAAAAACGTGGGGTCACTCACGTATGAGCAAGTATGAGCTTCGTCAAAGCAAGTATGAGCTCCGTCAAAAAGGATGGTTTTAAAAATACATTTTCACGAAATCTCGACTGGAAACCTATTAGTGGATGGGTGCAGGAAATTCGTCATGAACATTTCTTATATGATGCAGAGGGCCTTATCTGCTGAGATGCAATACGTGTATCAAATCATGTATTTATATATAGAAGAATTGGTTTGATGTCCATTCCCCCTGTTTCTTAAATGTCTGCCACGAGAGTTATAATACGAAGTCCATTTGTATTGCTATGCAAAGTGATGACGTTTTTTCAGCAAAAGCTGGTCAAGACGAAGCTGTACCCAGACGATACATGCATGGTTGATATAATCCTGGTTTCGAAATTACGAATAGAGACATTCATTTCATTAGAATCAATCCAGCCTTCAAGAAAAAGTACTGAGATGATACTGAGAATGCGTTTACAACGCTGATCCTGCTTGAGGAAAATGTAATATGTTGGATTGGGTGGTTAAATGAACACAGGGTATTCCAGTTAAAACACTGCAGAAACGGCATCAACAGAGAATTAATAAGGACGTAGATGATATCGAAGATTGGAAGAAAATTTTAAAACATTGCCATCATTAAGATTCCTCCTCTTTCTTTGCCATAACTCGATAACAAACCTATTAATTTAACTCTTGAAGTTATGAAATGGTTTAGTTCTAGAAAAAAAAACAACCCAAAGAACATTAGAAGAAAGCATTTTCTAAACCTTGCGTACCTTCAAACGAACCACAAAAGACGGAATTAAGGAGCAAGAAGTAAGAAACACTCTTCCTGTTAACTCTGATAACACATTAATATCATCAATTATCAATAAAAGAAATTTTGGAAGGTCAATCGAGGACAAGTGACCATAACAAAGTACGCACGGAAGAGTCTGTTATGTTGAGAAGTGTGTTATAAAAAATGGAGGATTGGCATTTTTGCAATGTTCCTGAATGACCAAAATGAAGAATGAAAGAACGGAGAAGTTGTCTTCTCATTATTCGAGTCAGATTACAAATGGATTAGGAATTATTAAGAATACTTTAAAACTTTCGTCGTCGATCAAGGGAAATTACTTGAAATAATAAAACTAACCATTCACTCATTTTGTGTTTTTATTATATTTTCTTTGAGAAAAATAAAAGAATTGTTTTTTTTCTCCAATTCTGTTTTGTTTCGTTGGTATTTACTAAGTTTATTGATACTTGTATGAAGACTATGCAACTCCTTGTCACATTTGCCTTAGAACCAGTGAGTATAAATGGTTGGCAGTTCAGTAATGTTAGGAATGGAGTAAAAGATCATTAAACACTTTACCTAGTCTAACACAAGGTCACAATTAGGGGAATATTATGCGGAACATGTTCAGCATATTATAATAATTGTCAACTACGATAGCTCAAAATCGCTTGATATACTTAGCCAATGCATTTCGCCACGAAGCAACTGCTACAATTTTAAAGCCTTACACCTAATTTTCGTTCTTATATGATCAAAGGCTCCTATATAGTGACTATATCTGTGCTTATTCAACTGTGGAATTTGTTAGTGCATAACGTGTGAGCTGATTCTTTCAATCGTCTTATTTTCCGATAGTTTCAAGGTAAGAATGTACAATAACCGATTGGTCATGATTATAGTCATCAAGATGAGCACATAATCCAAATAGATGAATGAAGTAAAAGTACGTAAGTGAACTTGAACTGCTGGAGAGTTTTTCATCACTAATTGCTACATATTTTATGCCTTTTTATTATTTGTCGTGTCTCTCTCCACCATGTATGGATTTCAACTTGATGAGATTTTTTCGCCTAAAACTTGGCATAAAAATTCGACTCATGCACAAGTATTTATTTGAACCCGTCAAAGTAGACAATATGGGTAATAGCTTTTTGCTGCTATTGACTTGCCGCCTAATGTACTTATGAGAGAGTGGTTTCCCCGGGTGCTCAGTGACCCACTCATTTTTCTATCAAACTTTGTTGCATGCAAGAAATAAGACATCATAAAGTTACCTGTTGATATGACAGAGCACAGAGAATCGATGGTGGCCTATTGCAAGAACATAAGTGTGAAGCGGGCATAAGTAACCTTGAAAATTAGAACTTTTCTCGCTTATCTGCCCCACCTCTCACTCTTACACCCCCCCTTACATTTACCCTCACTTCAGTGTATAAGGGATAGATCAAGAATCTGTGACCATCGTCTGGGGAACTAGGTTCAAAAGCATATTGTAGGTCCCTTGAAGATACTGAACTAATTGGCTGAGTCGACCCTCTGAAAACTTTGGTCGTGACCAACAGGAAGCCTTTTCATAAAACCTTCTTTGTAATCTTTGGTCTGACAGGTGTAAAATATGGTAGTCAAACACAAAAAACGAATTCCAAAATGTGTTAAAAAATTAATGATTTTTGATTTCCTTATTTTGTTAATATCTGAACAATACGCTGCGTAGTAATACTTCTTCGGGCCTTTGCAAGACTTTTTCCAGCTTTTGTCAGGTCAAAGATTACCGCAATTTTCATTCAATATCTCGTATTTTACTTACATTCCAAAGCATAGAAACATGTTATTTGCTTCTATCGTGGGATGAAGTGAAAAATCAAAAACTACAATAACACATAATGAATTTCACCCGTGACTTTATAATGTAAATATTCAACCATAAAGTAGCCGTGTGCAGCAGATGTAAGCTGAAAATGATGATGACCATCATCAACAGTCTTTTATCGTCTGTCATTGGACATAGACCTTCCCAAGGACCTTCCCGCGCCTCTCTATCATTGGCGTTGCGGAGTCAATACTTCTTGAACTTGTTTATTTTGACACACCTTACATTTAGATGGTCACAGTTTCGCAAATGATCTCTGGGGATTCACGTTGTGAGTCGTGATGTCCAGCAATCACTCGATATCTCGCATTCTACAAAAAATCCAAAAATGTCAGATATTCTTGCAGCGTAACCAACCTATTGCCATTTGAGTTCTCTTATGGACTCTACGATATCCATGACTCCTGTTTTATCTCTAATATACTGTGCTGTTTTGTGATCTCTACAGATGATATTGAGTATGATTCTCTTATGAGCATGTTGCATGTGCTTTTATTAGTAACTTGAAAAAAGCCAAAATAAGGATGTTGAAGTGTCTTAGGCTATGATGATTTATGAGCTTTGTCCCCCCCCCCCCGCGTGCACATGAGTTTTGTCCAATGTACATGCCTACTTATGGATCAGCCTCTTTGGTCGTCAGCAGAGGTTTTGAAAGGACGTATTTTTGTAGCACCGACCTCCAAGTATACATCAAGAGTGTGATTATGTGAATGAAGTTGAACTAATATACAAAGCCACTAGATAGTGTACGAAAACATTTCTGACGTTATACGTGGATGTAAGCACACCCGGATGCAGTGACATTCCTGGGTCCAACTGATCTAGAAAATATCCTCGGCGAAACGAAAATTGGAGTTACCGCCATCTTTAGCCAATCAGAATCCCCGCAGACGCCTTCACAGTCATAGGTAAGACCCCAGGTAATTCTAATCGGTATGTTCGAAAGACCAAGGAAATGCTTACAAAACCAGTCCCCCAGACAACGGTGATGGATCTTTGACTCTACCGTTTTGACTTTATATAAACGTCTGTCAGTCAAACACACGTATGTAGCATACCTCCACCACGCCGCTCAGCTGCTCAAGCGAAAACAAATCACTGGATCTGACCCCTACATTTAATCACTTTTTCCTTACTCCATGGCCACTCCATTTACAATTGAAATCCAATGAGAACTTTCGGAGATATCGTTGATTAGACAGACAGAGAGACAGACAGGAAGGGAGAGGGGTGAAAAGACAGGGTAATACATATATCTCTCCTACTTTGTTGGCTGAGGTAAATCAGGTTGGCGTAACTAGACAATCAGTGATTTTAGATGAGATTCAGATATCTAAAATCAATAGCTTCTTCTTCTTCTTCTTCTTCTTCTTGAGTCGGTAACAATCTGTTCTTGACTCGTAACTTGCCTTTGCAATCTTATTCACTTCTCGAGAATTTATAATTGATAATTCTCAATGACTCTTCAATGTCCGCCAATTAAATGTATCGTTTCGTGTTAGTCTTTGAGTTGAGAAAGAAAGAGAAATAGTGAAACACGCTCTACTTTATTCTCTGCGCAATTTCGTTCAATTGATTCTATTTTTAATCGGACATACACATCATTTTTTAGATGCGTCCACACATCTCTATAAGAGACTTGTGGGTTGTTCGGTCGGTCTGTTGGTCGGTCGGTCCCAATTATGTTAAACAACAGAAAAGGGGAGGAAAGAGTTGTGTGTTTTATTTACCAGCTGCTATTATGTTATAAGAGGTGTGATATCTCGGAAAGGTGTGATGTAATTATAAGTAAATCAATAGATGATGTGTCAAGCGTTCCTTTCTCACAGTTTTGCCAAGTGTCGTTTGTTATTGATAGCTAAAACGGTCTGAAAAATGGCTAAAATCGGCTAAAACTTTCAATTCCCTGCTAACTTAAAAGCAAAAAATGTTATAAATACTTATCTATAAACCACTTATCAAAACCATCAGACCCTAGAACAAATCACTGGCTAAAATTGTACACTTCCTTTGATTTAAACTCACTAATCATCTTTTTAATATCAAGATTTTCGAGTAGACCGTACGCAACTTCCTCTTCTTCTTTCTCTTGCTACTACTACTACCATGATTGGTAATGCTACCACTACTTTGCTTAGAATCAGTTTGGAATCGGAAGTCACAGATATGGACGTAATGATGGTGGACACATTCTTTCCTTTAGCTCAGTACTTCTGTTACTTATCACATTATCAAATCCATAGTTTCCCCTGAGTTGTACGCATGTGTGGACAAGTTTTGAGACCTGCACACAAAGAAAATTAATGTGCACTTGAAAGGTTAGTTCCCTGAAATAATGCTGTAATGAATGAGTTGAATGAGTTTTAATTCAACCATTTCCCACAACTTTTATCATCATCAGCAGCAGCAGTAGAATAATAATAATAATAATAATAATAATAATAATAATAATAATAATAATAATAATAATAATAATAATAATAATAATAACAACAACAACAACAATAATAATAATAAGAAGAAGAAGAAGAAGAAGGGGAAGAAGAATATTATCTATGGTCCCCATTTGTTAGCAATGGCCTAACAGTCAAGAAAAAAGCATGGTGGAAACGGTACAAACCACAGCGCTACTGTGATAGGTAAAGACCATATGCGAGGAGGGCTGAAGATCTGAGGAGACTTAAGGTCACAGCCTTTAGCAATAACCATCAAGCAACTGCACTGCTTTAGACTGTCTAATTTCAATTTATTTTATTTCATTTAACCAAGTGGTCCAATATACAGAATAAGATTTCAACCAATGCAATCATCTCAGCCATGATAGAATAGACATGCTTAAATAATCTTGAAATAATTTCAAGTTTATATTTACAGAAACATTCATTCTTCACATGCTTTTGTCACAGGAAAAAATTGCACAACATAAGATTTTGTGTACACAGACTACTAAAAATGAGAGGGGACATTTATCAAGTCTTTCTCGGAATATATGTGTTAGCAAGTTTTATGGCTTAATAATACATGGTTTCGTGGGTACAAATATTAGACACCGTCAATCAAAACATCCAAATATAGGCTTCTTCTCTCTGACTGGCCAGCTTGACTTGTTATTGATGTCTGTACACATGATACATACATACATAATATGTACGTATGTATATATGTATGCATCATACGTACAGGTCGCACCAATGGAACTAGGGGGCTGAAGATGTGAATGTTTACTCTTTATCATATTCAAAGAAATCTCGTTTTTTTTTCATAGGGTTTTGCAGGGGGGGGGGGGCATTTGGAAAAGTTCATGCTAAATTGACCTTTGAGTTCGTGTCCAGCAGAATTCATGTTCGTTTCTTTCGAAAAATTGGTATCTTTCAGGGATCACTGAAAAGTAACTTATTCATTGATTACCGATTTTTTCAATTTCTCGATTCATATATATGTTTGTATTTTATATATATATATATATATATATATATATATATATATATATATATATATATATATATATATATATATATATATATGAATATATATGTGTGTGTGTGTGTGTGTGTGTTAGTGTGTGTTTATCTGTGAGTATATATATATATATATATGTGTGTGTGTGTGTATATATATGTGTGTATATATATGTGTGTATATATATATATATATATATATATATATATATATATATATATACCAGCATAAAGTCCCAGTGTTGTCAATGGAACTGGACATCTGATAATAATCAAACATATTCTTCAGTAAGTGTTTTCTTACACAACACAACCAGTTAGTTGGGGTGGTGGCGACTGAAAACCCGTTTGAATATATCAAGTGTACTTACTGGCAAAATGGGCAATTGAATCTGCGCATAAATGTTGCACACCCTTTGGCAGGTTTACCTGCACAGGTCCACACATGCCGTTGGACAGGTCAAAGTAGTTGCTACAGTTTTTCGTGTCACTGTTATTAAAATGTTTGAAAGCGAAAGTTTGGGTTTAGGATTCCGGTTATTTGAATTTCATAAAACGATTTCTTTTTGTCCCAAACGATATTTTTCTTTAAAAGTAATTGTTTAGTTTAGCATTATCGTTAAAATGGACATTTTTTTAAAAACTCCTTTAGGGCTTAATTTTTTTTTTTCAAATTGGTTGTTGACCGAAGTAAAAAACCTAATTTAGATGAATCTAAAAAAAACAATAATTAACTTTAACATTAAGAATGGAGAAGTTCATAAAAAAGTGATGTAAATTTAACGTATTGAGCAAAACCAATCTATATGAACCGCTATCGTAGATTTTTTTCGGATAAATTGGAAAAAAATCGATAAGATCTAGTCAAAAGCAGGTTGATTCAGCCAGCTCTATTGGTTGTTTTCTGGGGGGGGGGTGCTCGCTCTCCCATTGAAGGATTATTTGCCCACTTTTCAATCATTTGTACACATAGACATTGCTACCAACAACAAAATCTACAGATGTAAGGATGTGTGAGCACAAATGGCGTTTCTCGGTCGTTAGTTAGAAGTGCTTTAAAAAGGAGATATGCGTAAACGTCGGAAGAGGTCATCAAAACATCATAAATTTACACGTAGGTAAATCGATAAGTCCATAGCCAAATGATTGAAAAACACTGATTCTGCACAACATATTTTTTTCAGCGTAATTACATTCCTTGTCAATGTTCTTAATTAAATGGTGAATATTGTTTTTCGTTGTTTCTCCATGATAATATGCGTGTGTGCACGCACGCACATTCACGCAAGTAGTTCAACAAATCTCTCTCTCTCTTTCAATATATATATATATATATATATACTCACATGAGATATGCGTATATATATTTATACAGACGGATACAAATATATCTTTTCATATATATATATTTGTGAGTGTGTGCGTATATATGTCTGTACCTGTGTTTCGATGTATCCCTCTTCGTGTGTTGCAGTAAGACTGTGGAACTCACGATTCCCTGGATTCTGTGAAATTCCAGAATATTTCAGTGATTTCAAGAAATCCTCACTTTCACAGTCAGTGTCGTAATGCTGACCATAACTATCGTAATGATTTCGATTCTCACTGGGTGCAGTACTTCGATTTCTACTCACCCATTCCTCTATATCATGGAGTCAGTGCCAACACCCTTAATATTGCAACACAGTGTGTATACTTCACAGCATTGCATAAATACAGGTTCCTGCTATCAAAAAGTAAGGCGTTCCTATAAAATTTTCTTCTAAACCGAAATGGTATAAACCAATGAAAGATTATTATTAATATCCGTGGGAATCATTTTTGAGCACTCCCAGATCAAAAAATTGTTATTAAGATACGTTAAACTGAGTTTTCAGAGGTTGCGTTTATGGGAAGTACTTGTAACCACGACGTAGGGGAGGGGATAAGAGGGTTCCCTTTGTTCCTATAATGGATCGGGGAAAAACAAACGATGAAGGATAATTTCGCTTTTGACTCCCTTCGTAAAAGTGAAAACTTGGTTTGAGGTCAACTTTCGAAAACGGTGTTCCCTATAAACACGAACATTTTTGCAAATAAGTATTTGGTTAGAGATGCAATACGCATTGACACTAAAACTTGGACTGGCTGATCAAGGGGTGTCTCAAAAGTCACTATGCACTTTTTCTTTCAAGACAAAATTTTGTTATTCAACTTCAAAAAAGGATTACTTCACTTGTAAACTTCTTCGTGTGATCTATCGTCTCCATATCAGTTCAGCCGAGCCAGCGATCAACAGATATACCCGACATCAACAAGAATTTTCAGTTGGATATTTGCACAACAATCTCTGATTCTTGCCTCGAGTATGTACTAGATCTCTTGATCTTGTTACATAAACCGCGCTTTTGATGTCGCTCCCTTAAAAAAGAAATCGTTAACCCTAAACTTTGCCAGGCTGTGATTTTGCACCTCATTTCTGACGTTAGTGTCATCACCATAGTAATGGGGATAGATGTTGAGCTTCAGCGTCAAAAAATTTCTCGGACATTGAGCTATCGATTGATACCAATTTCATTGATATTGGACAGAAATCGTAAAAGAAAAAAAGGAAAAGAAATGTATAGTCACTTTTGAGGCACCCTGTGTTCCCCTTGTAATGCCTTGTCGAAGAATTGGAGTTAATGGCCTTATTCATTGAAGACGTTGCCTTTGAAAGAAAACACGGTATACGACGTGCGGCTGCGATGAGCAAATCTGACATGGCGGCCATTATTCACCGGAAATCCGCCGATCTTCTTTTTCTTTTTCCTTTACAAGAGAAAAGGAAGGATGCACTGCGTTGGTCATTCAGTACAATGCTTGCATTTACATTTCACATCTGAGCATCTCAAGTTGCCTCAACTCTCTTTACCAAAGCCCTTCCGACATCTCTATTACTTATTCTATTATTTCTTTGTGGATGTAAGAAAGTAACAGAAAGGATCAGAAGATCATCTACCGACGAGTGTATGTGCACATATATTTGGCCTGCATAGTTGCTGAGATAGCTGCATATTTCCCATTGGCGCCATTAATCTACATAAAACGTCTGTATTCCAGTTTTCAAATATAAGCGCAGATTAATATTTTAGAATATTTTTATTTTGGAAGATCATTTTTCGTCACATTCCTCTTTTAAATAGCTTTGAAGAGAGGATGAAAATAAAACATGTCTTTACCGTGACATGAACAGACAAATACACAAGCATGGTGACTATGGACTATATATATATATATATATATATATATATATATATATATATATATATATATATATATATATATATTCAAGCCTTTGGCTGTTTACTTGTCTCTTTCGGGCTAAAACTGAATTGCATACTGATCTAATATTTGGCGTGAAGAATCTATTGCATTTGACTTCTCACATAACTCTGAAGGTCATTCAAGGCCAACAGAGGTCATTATCAGACCAATTTTCGTTTCTAAACATTGGAAACAAATAATTTGTTTATCAAGATTTTTGTCAATCTCCCATGAATGGTACAAACATTCGTTACAGTAAAATTATTTTCCAACGTGTTTCTGGTTGGGTATTTTCATATACACGAAAATTTTCAACGGTGTAAGTAGTAAGACTCGTTGTCAATTTCTTTGAACTCTTCTTTCCCTTTTCCTAATGTAACAGACAAAGCTGTGTTCAGATTCTATCACTTCTTCCCTTTCCCTTTTCAAATAAGCCGAATGAATCATATTGTTTTTTTAAATTAAAAAAAAGTGATTACATATGTCTGCCCTTCTATATCGCTGATTTGATCATCTGCAATTTGTCCATAAATAGTCGAAGGTTGTTTTTTTTTTTAATTTGCAGGCTACTAAAATACTTTGTAGTTTCGTTAACCATAAAAGCGTTGGGTATTGGGTGCAATACTTCACTTAGTTATATCACCTTCAATTTGTATTGATGTTTTATGTAAAAAATATTTTTTAAAGCTCAAGTACAAATCTCTCTCTCTCTCTCTCTCTCTCTCTCTCTCTCTCTCTCTCTCTCTCTCTCTCTCTCTCTCTCTCTCTTGATGTTTACATGTTTTAGTTTATATACAGCAAAATACTGTTGAAGTAATTTATGGATGTTAATTGTAAAGTAAATTACGCATTGTATTCAATAGATTACTATTACATGTCACTTATGATAATAAAGATTTTAGGTTCGAGGTGGGAGCGGGTGTTCTATTAACGATGTAGCTATACTGCTGAACTGGACCATTACATTCCGTCTGGAGTAAGACTAATCGCAATCAATTTTCAAAAAACATAATTACAAATGAAACCTCCCAGCCATCCCAATGAAAAAAGAATGTTTGCTTCTTAATGGAATTAAGAGAGGTACTTCAAAAACCGTTGTTCTGCACAAAGGCAAAAAACAAGGGCCAGCTTTATTGTTACTGTTTAAAAAAGAATCAACCCTCATGAAACTCACATTTTCCCCTAAAATTAACACTTTCATAGGTCTTATTGATTGAAATCACAGGGGATTTCTTCGGGAAATTCTTAATCATCTGGCTTCAGGATTTCGTTTGTAAAGCAACCCCCTTTTTTCTTAATTTTATGAAAGCTCAAGAGAATATCTTTTGTTTTAATCTGTTGGTTATTATGTTAGTTTTACATAAATTTTTCTCGGGTCTTGCTGGATAATCCTGCAAGAAAAAAAATATATATATATATATATATATATATATATATATATAAAGAGAGAGAGAGAGAGAGAGATAGAGAGATACTTATGTAATCCTCACAAGAAATTTGTTTCACACTTCTTTGTGATTATCAAGTGAATTGTCACAAAAATCTAAACGTGATCTTACAGATATCGTTTTGTACATTATTTTTTCACCAGCGTTCTGAATATGAAAATTTAAAAGTTTATGTGTTACGGTTATTCAAATCACTGCCATTTGAATTTTGTAATGGATTCTATAATACCTCTTTTCTTCCCAGTATACTGTATTGTGTTGTGATCTTTCCATGTCTTGTTAAATATGATCCTCTCTTGTTTTAAGATAGTTCAAAGTTCAATTTTCCATCATTGATTTTTTCCGAAAATCTTCGATGTCCCATTCATTCTTTCTCTCTTCTTCTATTCTTTTCCCATTTTTGATCAAGTTTTTTTTTTTTTTTATATCCGTCTCTTTTGATCCTTGTTTGACTATTTGCTTCTTTTTTACTTCTTTTTCCTTCTTATGTTATTTTGTTTTTGATTTTTTTCGTTTCCTCACCTTTCCGTTCATCTTTCATCTGAATTCCATTTTCTGTATTTATTCTTCCTCTTTCTATCTGGTCTTCTTTCTCTTTCCCCTTTTACATTAATTTGTTTTCCCTTTTTTCATGAGGCTTCTTTTCACCGATTTTTATTCTCTTACTCTCTTGTCTTCTTCCATTTTCCAATTTCTCTCTTTCTTCTCTTCCATTTCTCTTTCTTTTTCTCCTTCTTTCTCTCTCTTTACCTCTTTCGCTTTGTCTCTTTGCCCTTCTCCTTTTCTCC
>OY735233.1:30398012-30408012 GCA_963457665.1 Thysanoteuthis rhombus | reverse complement strand
AGGCTGTTTCAAAACAAGATCGTAAAAACTTTCCAAAATTCTGAAATTGTAAATTTGACTTTTTCATGAATATATGATTTTGGGCGTTGTTCGAGTCTTTTTCTATTGCATATTTGTATAGACACGCACACACATATATACTTACACACTCATACACGCACACACATACACACACACACACACATATACATATATATATGTATATGTATGTATCTATGTATGTATATACATATATATATATATATATATATATATATTTCTGTATCAAAGTGTTAACTTTGAATCAAACAATGTTGAACATCTTTTTTGGTGCAGCCTGCATACGTCATATATACATCTTGTCAGCCAGACTGACTTAAAAACTGAAGGTTGGTGATTTCAAATAGGTTCATGTGCAGTTTCACACATTGTTTCGCTTACTTTCGTTTCTTTCATCATAAAATGAAAAATCGAATGAAACTAATTTCATTTCAGAATGATACTGAAGTATAGATATATGAAATTTTGAATTGTAATAAAACCTTCGCCAAAACGAAAAAATATCAGGATTTATCATGTTTCAGTAAATAGAATATGAAATAAACAATGAACTCAAATTATACATAAATTTGAAATGTGCCTCAGCAAATTGCTTTTTATGCATTTTTTTCTTAAAAGCTGTCGACCTCAAAATTTCAATCGACTCCCTCAGGCGTTTATCGACCCCTTATTGACCCCCAAGCATTTATTGACCTTTTAGTAAGTCCCATCGACCCTCATTAGTCGATATCGACCACTTAGAAGAATCCTGCCTCTACCCATCCAGCCTTTTTTTCTCGTGACTGAGAGAGATTTTAAAATACAGAAATTTGAAAACGATGCCAAATATTCATATCTCTTTATTCTAATCTACGTTCCATTAAAAGTTGCGGGGAAAAGTGTTTATATTGCCCAGCGAGTGGCTCAATGCTAGAATCAAGTGTTCATTTTGAAAGTCTATTGATTTACCGTCTTATGAACAAAAAAATAACAAGTGTAGATAATTTTGGGAATAACTTGGACAAATTTAGATCATCTAGGATAGAAAACAAATTAATAGGGAAATTTGGGTAGTTATCAGCTGAAATATATAGAATTTAGGAAATAAAAAGTGCCTGGTAAATGTTTCTATGTAGTGATAAGCTATTATTTTTTTGAGTTTTATACATTTTTATTACTTGAATTAATGTGTATTTTAATGTTGAATACGTATTTTTAATGTAAATTGTATACGGAGATGGCCGTAGAGGCATTTTTGTTCGATAATATATAAATTTCAAAGATATTTATTTTTCCCATTTATATTGTTGCAGAATGAGAATATTTAAAGCAATCAAAACATTCTAAAAAAATATAATGATGATTTTTTTAGATCATGAAAAAATTGCTAAAAGTGTGAAAAATATTGACCGAAAAATCCTGGAAATGAAAGCTGGTCATAAAATGTCGATGCCTGACGCTTGCTGTGAGATATAAAGATCCTATCATATTTGACCATCGGATTTCAACGACGATGGCTCACTCGTCATTTATTGCTCTGCTGTTTTCAAGTAAACTCTTTATCACTTTTCGCTTTGCGATTTTTCTTTGCGTCGTTTGTGTTTTTTCCTTGTCACTCAGTTGTCTTCTGTTGTTCTTTGTCCTTATTTACGTTCTCTTTTATTCCAGTGTTGGTTCCTTTCTTCCTCGAATCTTTCTTTCTCCAGTTCGTCTTTTTTTCATCAGTCTTCCTTTCTTTCCTCAGTATTTCTTCCTTCAGTTTTTTTTCTTTCTTCACTTTTCTTTCTTCCTTCATTTTTTTCTCTTTTCCTTCGGTTTTTCTTCTCTAGTTTTTGTTGTCAGTTTTCATTCAGTTTCTTCTTACAGTTTTCCCTTCTCTCTCCAGTTTTTTTCTTCAAAGCAAATTTCGTTCTTCCAATTTTCTCTTCTTTCTCCACTTTCCTCTCTCAGTTTATTTCCTATCCTTGGGTTTTCTTTCTTGTTTCACTTTTTCTTTCTCCACTTTTTCTTCCTTCTTTTTTTCTTTCATTCTTCAATTTTCCTTTCTTTTTTCGGTTTTTCTTTCTTCCTTCAATTTTTTCCCATTTCTGTTCCAAGAATATTCTTGTTAGCTAATATGCTTTCCATAATTCATAAACGTATCTAATTACTTTAAAATTCTGTACACAATTGTTATTTTTCACATGACTAGGCAACTTATTCCAAAAACATATTACTCTATTAGAAAAGAAATCTAATTGTTTAGAAGATTTAGTTATTGAAGTCTATCTTGTCAATAGATTTACAGTTTGAGGAGAGATATTAAAGAATGGTGTGCCATATTCAGAAATTCCATTAATTATTTAAATTGTCCCAATTAACCCCATCCGTCAGTCTCGAGCAAAGTTGTTAAACCCAAGGACTCCAATCTTTCTTTGTAATCAACATCTTTTATTCCATTAATCAGTTTGATTACTTTTCATTGTACGCTCTTTAGTTTCAAGATTAAATTCTGATTTCCATACCTGGCAACCAGCGCCCAAACCTGAGTGCAGTACTCTACATGAGGTCTAATCAATACCTTGTATATCCTACTAATACCGTATACATCCATTGAGAGAATATTTCTAATCATCCAACCAATTTTCTGACACAACTGATTAAATATGATTATTAAAAAGGGTTTGTTAAACACTTCTCAAGAATCATTTCCTTCGGTTATCTTTCTAATTTCCTCATTGTTTGATTTGTATTCAAAAGTCACATTTTGGGAACCAACCTGTAGTACAAATATAGCCTATACATTAAACTTTAATTTCCAATTTTTTTCCCACATTGACAAACAATAATTTTGTACTATATCTTGCAATGGTGGTCCGACAAGTAATTTAAAATCATCTGCAAATAATGCAACAAGTGATCTTTTTACTTCCTGGTAAATCGTTTATAAATATCAAAAATAACAATGGCCCCAGGGGGAACACCAGACGGTGCACTATGAGATTCAGAGCAGGTATTACCTACCTTTACTTTCATATTTCCATTTGACAAGACATCTTTCACAATATTTATTATATTATTAGAAATTCCTAAAAAATTGGAGCAAAATCTGTTGGGTACGATGGATTGTCTTGTCATTCAACTTCCAAAGTCTTCTTGCCAGCCCTTGTGAGCAGGTGTATTTTCCAGCAAAAAAAAAAGGTTTTCGCTGCTTCCCTTAATTTTCTTTTCTTCAACACCTCCTTTAATTGACACAACACGTTAGGATAGTATTCCGCATTAACTGCTTGGCCCTTCTGAAGATAGCCATTCATCAAAATACATTCCTCATCTCCCAAAACCATGGCCATGACCTTTCTATTAACTCTTGGGTCTTGGATTTCTTCGGAGAGAACCCTATTGATGCAACTACATGGGCCTTTGTTTGGTCTCTGGATCATATTGGTGTAAGCATGCTTTATCAAGAGTGACAAGTCGTTCTAAAAGATAATTACTTGATCACTGAAAAATGCTGCAGGATCAACTTGGAGGTGTTCCTTTGAATATCGTTTCTGGTCGCTATTCAAACATTTTGGCACCAACTTGGCTGACAGATTCTGCATACCCAACTGACCGTGAATTTTAAAACCAACACGTTCATGATATTTCTAGAGTCCCTGCTATTCCTTTGGTCAAGATTCGTCGATGGACCGAAAATAGGCCTTGAACGTTATCAACAATTCCAGGAGTGTGCACTGTGAAAGGCCTCCCTGATCTTGTTATATCTCCAGGCTGAAAATTGGCACACCATTTCCTAATAGTTGAGTTTGACAGGCAATTGTCACCCAATGTTTACATCATATAGTAATGGATTTCCTTTGGAGTTTTTTTCGGCAGGGGCAGGGACTTCACGATCGTCAGCTGTTAAGCTGTTGAAAATTCCACACGTTCGGTTGACATGGTTCATTCAGTCAATGGTCTGAACAGAAATAAAAAAATGTACCTGGATCCTGCGAATTGCTTCTTTACAATATAAAAGAATACTCCGGCCACAGTTTTCAAATAATGCTCAGATTTTGGAAAATGAATCGGGCCGAAAAATATTCAGCTCCTCACCACCTCGTAAAAGGATAGAACCCTCAGATCAAGGACGAGTTGGCACAGCGGGCAACCAGGTGTTTATCTTCAAGGAGTACAGTCCAGGTTTTATCGCTTTCAAACTGGACGAAATATTGTGCCCATATCTGCTCACTTTGTATTTAATTTCAAATTGTATTAATTTTCATATTCACTTTATTTGAGTCTGATTCTAAATTTTATTCCAAATTAAATTCTAAACGTGTTAATAAATCATTTGAGAGAATTTCCTGTCGGAACATCGATTAATTTCTTATAATTGATCAGTGTGATTTTTCCATAGAACTTTTCAGACGCTATCCGTTTTCTTTATAGTTCGATTTCATTGATTGGTTCTTGGAATCCAATAATTCAATTTTCTGATTAATGTTAAAGCAAATTGATTTGTTCGAACCAGGGAAGATTTTCGCTTTAAGAAGCAGCTGATAATTTCAACTTTCACTCTACAAACAAGGACCAGGAAAATATTAAGACTCCACCTCTAAGAGACTTTATGATACCCTACATCCCAAGGACATTGCATACGTGTACCGTCAACCAAATACTAACCTTACTAAACTGAGTATTTTCTTTGTTTCTATCCAAAAATATTACACAGATCCATTGATGAGAATATTGCAGGTCCTTGGCAATTTATCACTTAACTAAGTTCAACAAGAAACACAATCGAAGGCTGATTTCACCACTCTCCAACATAATTTTAAAGTTGTAATCTAATATCTCTAATCACTACTAAGAATCTGATTCAGCAAGGTAAAAAATCTTTAAATGAGTACTAATCCCGTATCGTACGTACATAACTTGCTTTAAGGCTACCTTCAGCAACCGTTAAGCTCAATGTAAAGTCACTTCCCATGTATAGACTTCATATTTCCCTTTCATTTTAGCTCCCTCTACTCTTTCATACTATTTTCCCCTTATTCTAAAGACATTTAGCCCTTATCTTATCTCTCTTTTTCTCTCATCATTTCCTCTCATTTTGGAGACGTTTAGCTCTTCCCAAATCCACATTCTCTTCCCTCTTCCTACTTGTCATTTCCCTACATCTTTTTGCATCATTAATTAGTTGTGTATAACATGCAGAAATTAAGGATCCACTTCAGAAGTATCGTTACTTTGTGGATAGAACTCCTTCATCATAAATTTTGTGTTTTGGAAAAATAATTCCTAATTAGGTAGAATGAAATAATCGAAATACTTCAAAGCCGTAATGTTTTATCACCGCACAATCCCTATTTTCTGCGTTTCACTTACATCAAGGATAGATGACCCTTCCTAAGACATTATTTAAACAGTTGTTAATCATCAGGATTTAATTTATTCCTCAAATTAGTATTAATGGGTGTAACACTACCAAAAACTCCGGCTACAATGTGCCGTTCTTGCAGTGGGACGGTTATGTACCCAACAAGAGTAAAAAAAAAATGGATCATTCATGTACAGATTAACATACAGAATTCTGTTCTCACTTATTTGCCATCAGTACATGTCACAATTTATCCTCAAGTTCTTCTTCTTCTTCTTCTTCTTCTTCTTCATCTACTTTTTCTTCTTCATCTTCTTCCATTGAAAAAATCTTTTTCAACCGGCCATTTTTTATTACTCTCCTGACCTCAAATATTAATTTCAATCTTTTCCCAACCTTTGCTTCCGGAATCAAAAATTGGGTTTTAAAATAAGTGGCTTCTTTGGCCCACGATTGATTTTATTTCTTGGTTAATCTATCTTTTTTTAACAATTTGGAAATGTTTTTACTCTTTTTTAATTAAAAATTGGTTTTCAAAACATTCACTACAAAAAACTAAAAAAAACATCTTCTGTCAATTTTTTCTTAGATTTCTTTTTCTCTGTTCATTAAAGTTTTTGTCAAAAAAAGGAAGTTATCGGAATTTTTTCCAAGTTCGATGCTTGAATTTATCAAGTGTTTGGGTTGGAAATTTTTGCTCTTTTTTTCTTAGATGAGAGTAATCATGGGATTCGATGGTCTGTATGTGAATATATAACTGTAACTGTGTTTGTATGTGCATATACATACATACATATATATATATATATATATATATATATATATATATATATATATATATATATATATGTATATATATATATATATATATATATACACAGGGAAATTCGGGCATTTAGTGTTGGGTAGAGGGAGTGTGTGGGCGTATGGTGCCTTTAAGAGGGCGTGTACATCTATTTGTAGCCATGAGATTGATTGTGTGTGGTCATAAGTATATATTGGTGTGTGTATCTTATCGAATGTTTATTAGTATGCATATGGCATTTTATGCAAATGTTCGAACGTGTTTCTTCATATTTGTAAATACGATCAAATGCATGTGTATGACTTTACAAATTTGTGTGTGTGTGCATCTGGAGTGTAATAAGTGTTTGTATGTACATGTGTGTGTATTAGTCGGTATGATTTAAACTCGATCTCCAATTTTGCCTTTTTTTCGTTTGAATCTATTTCCTTCGTTTTATTTTTAGAAACTGTCATCATTAAAACTGTCAACATAGGTTTCTTCAGTTTTTAAGTTCATCAGTATGGCGATGTATGGCTGTGTGTAAGCATACAAGCTGCACTAATGGAACTAGAGGGCTAAAAATTAAACATTTACTCGTCATTATGTCTATAACCAATTCTTTTTTCAATTCCCTCCGAAATAGGTTTTTAGTGAAGGGTTCAATTTGATTAATAATTTTGGCTCATTTAGGCCGATAGTTTGTGTTCGGCATTGTTCACGCTTTTTCTTTTTTAAATTTCAGACCTTTTGCGAGACCAATACCCAACAAAAGGTGAGAAACGTAACTTATTCATTGATTGCCCTTTTTTCCATTTTTAATTGATCACTCCAAAAACAATGTGCTGCCAAAGAATATTGGTCACGAGACGGTTTATTTCGAGTGACTAACCAGAACTGTTTGTCTGTATAGTCGGCCAATCTCCTTGCTGATTTTTCTAGGGTGGGGGATTGTTTGTTTTTTCAATTTCTTTTTAGTTTTTTTCTGTTACGTTGAATTTTTTTATCTTAATGATTTCGAAATCTTTTTCTATGGTTGCGTCTATGTTTCTTTTTAATTCTTTAAAGAGTTATTGCATTTTTTTGTCCCAGTTTATTCTCATATTTTCAAAATTGATACCATTAACCACTGAAAAATGCGTACATTTCTGATAAGCATTATTTTTTCTAAATTTGAAATCATTTCTATTTATCAATATTTATCAAGCAAGGGTTCGTCAGAATGAGAAGAGATAGAAATTTAAGAGTAAATTTCTTATACGAATCAGTTATATTGGCATTCCTACTTATTCTAACGAAGCCTTTTACAAACAATTTAAGTTTCTTTCCACATTTTCATTACTATTATCATATATATGTACATCACACACACACGCACACACACATATATATATATAAATATATATATATGTGTGTGTATATATATATATATATATATATATATATATATATATATATATATATATATATATATATGAAATTAGCAGTAACAGTATGGAAAGAAGTCTTATTTTTTTGTAAAACGAACAATTTATTTCATTAACATGTTTTGCTGAGAAAGCAAGGCTTTGTTACAGTATATATGCATATATGATACAAATGAGGAATGCAATAAAATACAATATCCGATGCTTGGTGGGTTTATTTCATGAAAAGGTCGATACATTCAACAATAAACAATACTTTGAATTAGAGTAGAAGTTGAAATATAATGAAGTAAAGGATCTTCTGCACAAACACACGAATGATTCGGTTTATTTTAGATTTCTATTCAAGACATTTTGTGGGATGTTTAGTTGAAGCATAAATTCTTTGTGATGTATTTCTGAGGATTTTATTCTTACTTAAATCTATTTCTCTGTTTCCCTGTTCCTATAATTCAACACCACACATTCAGGTATACTAAAAATTAACCATCTTAACTATCTTATTCCCCTCATTATCATTAACAATAGTTGTATTATTATTATTTTATACCTCCAGCCCAATTACCTTTTCATAGTTATCTTAGATATGTAGCAATAGATATGTAGAAATAGTAATTAAACTACCGACTAAGGTCATGTAAAAATGAACCCTTACACTGCGAAACAGATTTAAGTAAGAATAAAATACTCTTAACGGAGGAACATATCACAAAGAGCTGATGCTTCAACAATATACTGATAAAGAGAATGCCTACATTATCTCCTGCTAATTTATAATTTGTGACTACCAGCAAATAGAGTATATCCACTATGTAAAACAGAAAAGCATACCAAGCAATGACCAACCACTAAACAAAGGGGGAAAAAGAAAATATATATAAATAGAAAAGAAGATCCCACACCCTAAAAATAGACATACTCCCAAAAACGTTTTAAAAAGGGATCTAAAATAAATCGAATCATTCACTTGGAGAAGCCAAAGCAGGGGCACAAACTGAAACGTGTTTGTGTAGCAAATCCTTCATTTCATCATATTTTAAGCTCTACTCTAGCTTAAGTTAATGTTCAATGTTGAACGTATGGAGCATTTCATGAAATGATTTGTACTACATACACATAAAAGAAAGGAAATCATTTGATTCCTTGCATCTTGGCATTCCTGATATCAAAGATGAAATATTCAAGTCAGTGGTTCTTAAACTGGCTGTGTTGACCCTCAAGTGGCGCATAACGCAATTTAAGAGAATTTGAGAAAAGATGGACAAACTTTTTCTTTTCATAATTACTAATTCTAATTTTTACCTTCATCTTTTCTCGTTGCTTTCCCGTCGGGGCTGTTCAAATCTCGCCTGATTTATTCTTGTTTTCTGATCATCGCTGTATCCTCACTGCCGAATGGAAACTGGAGTGAGATTTTCTATATAAAGCAACTGACAAACACAAATAAAACGTAGTCATAAAAATGAATTATAATTGTATATAAAACTCCATCTGAAAAAAATGAAAAAAGCTTCTTTTTTTTTATTGCTGATGCATACGTCTTTTGTTCTTTCTTCTTCATATTTCAGAGGAGATATCTTGATTTAGACTCATAATTCTGACGTTTTTAAAATCAACTTAGCCACTTTTGACTTTCTTAAAACAAGATGAAGATTAAGATCAAGTGGTGCAAGAAAGATGTTGCGATCTCAAAAGGGTGCCAGCCGTGGAAATGGTTAGAACCGCTTTTCTAACGCGATACACACATGTAAGTCGTCAATTGGACATAGATTAATTCAACTTAATTAATCTAAGAACCTAATAAACTTTTATAAATAACATTAAACTATTTACTCAACATACGAAAACAATCCTAAAATATAAAAAAATATTTATTCAATGAACGCACCTGCACTGAGAAGATATCTAATATTAAAACTGCAATAAATTAACTCTAAATGTATTTTTTTAAACACCATCCACTAAATTTACTTCCTCTGTTTCCAACTGTTTATGATGAGTAAACGAATTACTTTGACACTCGTTAATAAATCCCAAAAGCAATTAATGATTGAGGAAAATCTACATGAGTCCTTGCTACAATTCGACACCCATTGATATAATTTGCGCGAGTAATTTTTATAGATAATTTAAAGAACCATGCAAATATTTAGAAATTAATTTAATTTTTTTCCATCCTTCCAGCTCTTCAACACAGCATAATGACAATGCTGAATAATTATATAATTCGTTGAACCAATCTTTTAACATTCCATAAAGATGAGCAGTCGGTTAAGCGACCGCTGATACGTGCGTTTTGTTCACAAATATTAGTACGTTTCAACGTTCGAGGAATCCTGGCCTAGTGACCCTAATCTGATCTAGCAACATTGATCAGATACAGTGCACGTTATTTGTTGTTCTTCGATCCATGGGAACTTTTGAGCTCCC
>OY735233.1:30250512-30393012 GCA_963457665.1 Thysanoteuthis rhombus | reverse complement strand
AGTGAAAAAGGGTTAAGCTTAAATAAAGAGAACAAAACTCATACTTCAAAATGGTACATTCCATGAATATAGTTAAATAATACTTAATAATCCCCAAAGTATCAAAGTTTAAAATAACAAAAACTGCCGTCATTTTGGCACCTTTTGTATAGATAAATAGATAAATCTAGTGTAAACTTACAGCGTAAAATTGATCCAATAAAAACACAAGTTTAAAATATCAAAAAAGGAGAATATTTTTGTACGTAATAGATAGATAGATAAATTCAGTATGAGCCTACATTGTAAAAATACCCCTCACTAAAAACCTATTTGGGGATCCTGAAACCGATCTTGCTTCTGCAATCCCGGTATTTTATGATCGTTTTTGCAATCGTGTGCGCTTCGACCCCTTCTTATGACTTGTCACGTCTCTGACCACATCTTCTGAGTTTCTGTTTACATTCTCCGGTCTGTCACTTATCCTGTCTCACATTCCTTGTGCCATCTTTCTTTTCTGGATCCTTCAACAGCATTCATCGTTTGCTTTACAATCAGTGGTGGATTAACCATTCGGCTGAGAGGACTTGAGCCTGAGGAGCCAGGGGAGAAGGAGGCCCGAGAGCAAAAAAAATGTTTTAAATGAGTGTGACAGAATGGTTTCATGAATATGAACATAATGGATAATATCTCAGTATCTTTGCATATATTTTTTCATACTCGGAATATTACAAATATTATTTAGTTTTCTGAGGAAAATAAATAAAAAAGAGGACTGTTATTGACATTATACACTGAGTACATTACGCATTATTATTACTAGGCTGAATACCCGCCCTAACGGATGGTTTAAATTGTTGTCCAGAAAAGGAACGGAAAGATAGCTAAATGGAAATCAGATAGCGTTCAATTCAATTTGCTTCCAAAATTAATATTACTTTTTTATACTGGTAGTACAATGGGGACTAAGGTTGAATAAATGTGGGTGCTAATGTAAAAAAAAGGGTGTTTGGCTAATGTGAAAAAAGGGTCGGGCTAATTTGATCCCCCAAAACGAGTAGAATTTTCACTTCGCAATTTTGAAAATTTCGTCTTAATTTTGATTTCTAAAAATGAAAATAAACGCACCTTCTCGACTTTGACAACCGAAAGGAAACGTTTATTTTCTCTACAAAAAAACCCTTGTCTTTCGCCCCCCACCCTCTCTCTTAGCTTTCCATTTTCTCTTTCTTTTTTCTTCTTTCTTTCTCTCTATTTTCTGTCTCTCTTTCCCGTCCTCTTCTTTCCGCTTTCATTCTCTTTCTCTACGATTTTGACCTTATGAGTGAATCTTTTTACCCGAAGAAGACGCAGAAAAAGGAGAAAAAGGAAAATCTCCCTCTTCAATTTCGACCCCTAGAAAAGGAAAGAGACAAAAATTTCACCCCTAAAAATGAAAAATTAAAGTTTCCGCCATGCGATCAACATAACCTCTAATTCCCGAATTTCATGTTTGGGGAAATGTATCTACCTGTCAAATGCATTCATGAAAACACCACTATTCAAGGTATTCATGTACAACCAATAAAGATCGCGGTATGAGATATGTAAGAAAATGTTTCAGCTTCTTTTTGAATGAAGAACGTCACATTTTTATCTCCAAGGGTTGAGTTGAGGAAAAATATTCTTTTATTAGTCATCATAAAGTATTTTTATCATTGGTGAATAATCATATAAATAAACTCCCCCCTGATTTGAAACCCCCTAAAAACATAGTTTGAGGAATGGTCTTCAAAAACCAATTGGCTAATAATACTTCCCGAGGATCAAATGTATACCCACTGAAAAATCCATGGATCAATATTGAGTAGTTATTGTGGTAGACGAGTACATATATACAGATAGGTGAACTTTTGGTGAATTATAATATTTATTACCATTATTATTATTATTAGTAGTAGTAGTAGTAGTAGTAGTAGTAGTAGTAGTGGTGGTGGTGGTGGTGGTGGTGGTGGTGATAAGAAGTGACTGGCTGGCAATAACACATAACCCTTTGCCGACTACAGAGGCAAGAGCACAAGTCTTCAAAACCTCAAAGAAGAAGAGCCAGTCAAACAGTATGGCTACTCGGCATCAGGTCATGCTGACCTTACGTCTGAAGATGTCGCCTTTGTTGTCGAAATGTCCAAGCGGCATTTATGACGTCACACCATGGACGGAGATGTCCGCCCGTCAGTGCTGACCGCTCCTCGTTCTCGTAATGTTTCTATACGTGGAGTTGAACTGGCCTTTGTCCACTTGGACATTCCCCGAGCTGCAAACGCCAGATAGAATCCATCAGAGACGAAAGGGGAACAAGGGTGCGTACACGAACGGATTTACGCGTGGGCTGGGAAAAGACTGTCTTCCTGATTGTGTTTATTTCTATGTGTGTAGGGTGGGTGAGTGTGGATGTGTGTCTGGGTGCACGTGTTCTCATGAGTTTGTATATCTCAGAATAAGCATAAAGGCGTGAAGCTGCGTGAGTTCATGTGGATCGATAGGTGTATATGTGCACAAACGTATATTTGTGTGTGCATGTGTGTGTATGTGTGTGTGTGTGCTTCTATTCATAAGCTTTCATGGTTTTAAAGTGAGCATAATCCTTGAATATCTGTTATTATAAGATATATGCTTGCGTGTATGTATAAACAGGTGTGTGTGTGTGTTTCTTTTATGTTAGAATGAATGTAGTTTTAAGAACATACAATCCTATTTCTGCCTATATGCATTTTCAATCTTTTCCGTTGTGTGAGTTTCAAAATAAATCTCAGACAAAGTCAGTATTTGATTGGTCGTAAGCGTGTTTTTCAACTTCTTCCTTTTTTAGAGAAATAAGCAACAAACAAATGTAATTAGTCAATCAATAGAAACTGCGACTTAACCAAGGCCTTTGGGCAGCATGTCTCGTTGGGGATGATCATCTAAGGAAAGCAGGGATTAAATGAATAATTTATCCTTTAACAATTATTTTTTTGTTTGGCACAAAAAAACAGGCAGAAAACAAGCGTGAAGGTCGCCGGACACAAACTAAGCCAATTTAGCAAAAACTTACATTGCAAATTGAATCCTCCAATGAATATTTTTATGGGCGGAGGACTCGAAAAATAAGACAATTTTTTTCTATGCATAATAAGAGATATGTGTTTACATTTTCAGCCTTCTATCTCCATTGGTGCGGCCTGTGCACGTGATAAGTAGGTACATACCCAGCTAAAAAAAATTGAAGAAACTTATGTTGACAGTTTTGGTGACTGTATCTGATATGTTTGTAAAATCCTGTAAATGTTGATTTATTTTTATATTCATCGGTATGTGATGGTTTTTTATGAGAAGTGTTAGTGGACAAATATTACGATGATCAGATATGGCCAAATCACGTTGGATTCATCGGTATTTGAACGATCAACGAAGTTAAGCAGCGTCGAATCTAGTCAGTTCCCTAGACGGGTGACCAATTGGGTATATCATGTGCTTTCGGCAGCCATCTCTTTAATCCTGCTAGAAGGTCACCGATCTGTATACTACGCTCAATAATGCAAGCCGATGACCCACCTTCCCCCAGAACCCCTTTGACAGGCCTGGCTGCGAGCGACAAGGAATGAGAAAAAATGTTGGTCTAGAGTAAATGCAAACATGCATAGTCGTCCGTGGGGTCATATGCAGAATGGTCACCTCATTGCACGTAAAGTATGTGCGCATGCGTGAGTATTTCTCTTGCTGAGTGATAGTATATGTGACCAGGGATGTATGTTAATTGCCTATTTTTTGCGGAAGAATCCTGCCTGCTGCAGGGTCAAACTCCAATTCTGCTTCAATTCCAACTGAAGATGATTCTTGCATCCTTTGTTTTCTATATATGATAGATATATTTGTAAATATATAAGACTTGTCGGTTTGGTTCAGTTGGCAAAAGGGCTGCCTAACAATCACTTGCTCGTTACTTCAAATCACTGTAGGGAAATGTGAATTCAATTTATAGGTTTGGCTCATCAAGACGTGATAAACAAACAATGAGGTGAGGATTGTTCTACTTACAGGGGGAAAAAAGGTTCACTTTAATTTGGAAGTAGTTTGACAAAAAATGTGCTTTTTGATTTGTGTGAGTGTGCGAATCCATGTGTAAGAATCACTATCTACAAATATAAAACTCAATATATATATATATATATATATATATATATACATATATATATCTTATGTTTACAAGGAAAACATTCCAGTGAAGGTCAACATTTCATGCCTCACGCAATCCTCGGCACCGGGATGCGTTTTGATATTGTTATTGTAAGACAAAACAACTTAGTTTGGTAAATATTATGCACTGTGTTTAAACAACAGATAAAAATGCAGTTGTTTTTTTAATCTTACAAATTACTAAAAACATTAATATATGTATGTGTGTGTGTGTGTGTGTGTGTGTGTGTGTGTCTGCGTGTGTGATACTGCACTCTAATTCTAGGTAGATGTGCCTTATCCTAGGTGGAGTGCACAGATGCTACACTCTAGTCTAAAGATACAAATCAGTGTGAGTTTATTTCTAGCAATCCTCTTCGTCTCTTCCCAACTAATTAAGACGGTAAGTTATTCGATCACATCATTAATTGCTTTCTGAGGACTAACAAATCTAGAGCCATCGGCTAAAATGTGAAAGAGATGGTAGTAAAGTGACTTTCATCCATAATTGAAAACGATTTGCCAATTGCCAGCACAATGTGTCGTATTCAAAGAGAATAAATTATATGACGATCTTTCATATGCTCTATAACTGTATTGTCTATATGTTTGCATCAATTAAATTGTAACAACCTTATCATATACATTTTTTTACTATTGTTTATCTCCATCTCAATTTTTCACTTGATTTTTTATAGCAACTGTTACCCAAGGTGACTCACATTCGGCAGTGAGTTCGTCGGAAATTAAGGATAAGCTCAGATGAGACTTGAACTCAAATCGCTATCGGGAGTGTCTGTTCACTTCATCAAATGAGCTACTGAATCCAAGTGGCGAACAGTAATTCAAATCAAACCCTTAAAATTTGAATTTCTGCCATGAGTCTCTCTTTCCTTCTTTATCCCTCTATACTATTGTAGATACTGATCAGGATATTAGATAGATAGATAGATAGATAGATAGATAGATAGATAGATAGATAGATTGATTGATTGATGAATCCATTTTTACTTCTCTCCTTCTTTTACTGTTGCAGGCATTTTGCACTCATTCAGACCCCTTTATACACCTTCCATTCCATTCTCTGTACCATAACAGTTTGATCTGCGATTATATTTGTTGCCTTACTCTCTCTCTCTCTCTCTCTCTCTCTCTCTCTCTCTCTCTCCTTCTCTCTCTCTCTCTCCTTACCAAAAGTGTCAGAACAGGTTTCTTCTTTTTTCCCAAGTTGTTTATGTATGTAAGTATCACACATACGGGCCACACCAATGGGGCTAGCACAGCTTATGAAACAGAGGTCTGCAGATCTCGAAAAGAGATCATAAGAATCCCCAAAAAGTTATTGGGCAAAAGTTAGGCACACTACTTGAATCTCTCACACCCTTTCTCTCTCTCTCTCTCTCTCTCTCTCTCTCTCTCTCTCTCTCTCTCTCTCTCTCTCTCTCTCATATATCACTCCCTTTTAGAAACCGTCAACCAAAACTGTCCCCAAAACTGTCAACATAGGTATCTGCAGTTTTTAACATGGTCTGTCTGGCTGGCTATCACGCGTAAATACTGCGCCAATGGAGTTAGAGGGCTGAAAATGTGAAGATTCTTATGAACATCTTATGTCTAGCAAAAACGCCTCCATTTTTCTTATTTTTCCCGCAAATAATTTTTTGTGGTAACTCTAATTTGCGATGTAATAATGAGCCAAAGTGTTCCAATAATTTGTTATTTTCAAAATTCGGACAATTTTTGCGATCACTACCCAGCAAAAGGCGGGAAAATAAACTTATTCATTGATCACCCTTTTTTTTCCCGCAAATTTTTCTCCCCCAACACGGAATGCTGCCACCAGAAATTAGTCACTTGACGGTTTCAATAGAATGATCAACCTGACCAGTTTCTATTTCTCTCTGAATCTCATATCCCACAATTCTCTATTTTCCTCTCTTTTCTAAATTCTTGCTCTTCAAATGTCCATGATTTCTGTCTCCCTAAAGACACTCCTTTTCGTAGCCTGGGGTCTGCTTCCATAATTAGAAATGTGACCTTAGGCTCCTCTCCACTACCAGTGAAGCAAGATTCTCCTAATATCCCCAACCTGCCTCAAGTTGCCAGCAGTAGGCAAGCAGACACTGACCATCCGACCACTGACCCCTCAAGCTAAGCTATTGATGGCTACAGCGTTAGGGACAAGAACCAGTTGATCGATATGACACCCGTCCCCTAGCCGACAGCCACCTTCACCGACTCGAGAGACAAAAACAACTTCGCCCTCCCTCACCTCTTTCTTTGTACATTTCCTAGTATTACTTTATTCACGCTGTTTTGCTCTCCCATTCTCTCTCTTCCCCCCCTCTCTCTCTCTCTCTCTCTCTCTCTCTCTCTACATATATATATATATATATATATATATATATATATATATATATATATATATATATAAATATATATATATATATGTGTGTGTGTGTGTGTGTGTGTGTGTGTGTGTACTAGCATAGTACGCATAAAAATGGCGGGGATTTTAGTGTTAAGTTTAGATAAATGATACTCATATATATTCGAGTATAACTGTTTTTATTTATTAGAATCCAACTTACGAATGCTGGGAGTAGTTATTTTGTTTTTACAATTCGGAAAATACCAAATGACTATTAATTATGAAAATGGATTTTTCCAATATAAATTTAGGTGCTATCAGTCAATAAGATCTCTATCTTAGAATTTCGTCTGTTTTGAGGGAAAAATTACATGGTTTTAGTTACGATTTTCATTTACATATAATCATAATGTTAAGAAGCGCATGAACTTACTTCAGAAATTTTTACTATAATTATTTAGCTATTCGGTATAATCCGATTCCTAACCGTTTCTTATTTTGTTTATTTTTCGTCCATCTATCTATCTATGTATCCATCTGTTTCGTAGATCCTAATTTCATATATATATATATATATATATATATATATATATATATATATATATATATATATATATATATATATATATATGTCTGTCTGTCTGTCTGTCTGTCTGTCTGTCTGTGTGTGTGTGTGTGTGTATGTGTGAATAAGTAGACCCTGCACTACGCAAAGGAACAACTTTAAGGATACAGACATCATCGAATTTTAAAGAGCAATTATTTATAAACACATATATATAGAGAGAGAGAGAGAAAGAGATAAGGGGGAGTGAGAGAGATGAGAGAAAAAGGGAGATCTGTAAATGCTTGTATTAGTGACTTATATTTCTTTTATTCATTCAATTTTAAATTGAATAGTATCGCTTCGTTGAAATCTTTTGGAACAGTCGGGGCCACATTCAACATTAAAAAAATCTCTCATTCAACGTATGTAAAACCAATCTTGCGAAAGTGATGTGAGAGATATTTTTAACTGCTCCCATTTATCGTATCTAAAAAGCTTGAAATAGTTACTTGAATTTTTTTTTTTTTTTCAAATTTTGAATCAAATATTATCGCTCCATTGAAATCGTTTGGAACAGTGGGGCTAAATTTAACACTGAAAAAGCTCTCAAAATTTGTTCTTCGTTGTTCAAGTTTGACACTGGCGTTGCTGCTGATCCTGATGATGATTCAAAAAGAGGGGGAAAAGGAAATATATGAGTGGTGCTGATTGATGACGTCTTAGCAATTAGGATGACATTTCACGCGGTTTTTCGCTGTGTCTTAGCTTGCCGTAATGGTTAGCGTATTTCTTTCTCGACCCAGTGCATGCTGATTCAAGCCATGCCAGATTCGTCTCGTTATTTTCATCAATCAGCTTGGTTCAATATAATCCTTTGAGATGAACCGACAAATAAACAAAGAAATTTGATTCAATCCTTTCACCTCAATTTATTATTTTTCCTTATAACCATGTTTGTCGAAACATAAGACGAATGGTTTACAAGTGTATTTGGAGGACTACCACTCACTGCAATTCAACGAAGTCCCATAACTCTTCATATCAAGTTTTAGTAGATGGTCCTTAGCCACAATACCAGCAGATTGGATGGATGCAGTTTATCATTTGCACATTTTTTTCAATTAAATGCTCACCTTTTATACCACCATATACGGTATCTCTCCTTCATTATCGTGTTTTCACTCATTTCTTCTCTCTCTCCCTCTCTCTCTCTCTCTCTCAACCAAAAATGTTAAGGTCTCTTTAATTTTTGAGTTGGCTATGTATGTATTACGCATACAGGCCGTACCGATAGGGTTAGCAGTGGTTTAGAAACTGAAATCTGCAAATCTCAAAAAGAGATCAGAAAAAATCTCTGAAAAATTCTTTTGCAAAAGTTACCCACACTAAAGTGAACATTTGAGGCAAAAACACTTTCACACAGTCTCAAAAGCAATCCTTTAAAAAATAATGATACAAAACTAAAATCAATAAGCTCTTTCAATTTCCTAATAAACTACATATAATGAATTGACATGATCAATTTTAAGTAGAATGATTTTGTTTCAGTTGCTCAGTCCTAGAAGTTATCCACTGTGCCCCGATTCTCGGTGCCCCACACATACCATTCTAAAGAGCAAACAAAGTGATTGCAGTATAGACAGGCAATAATCATAACACCATCTTAACTCCACCACATATACCACAATTAGAAAATTCTGAATCTCAAGCAAATTACTGCATATACTCAAATATAAGTCGCAGCGGTGGATGAGTCTTTGAGTTGATGATATTTTGGCTCCAGCCCCTGATCCGTGTAGAAGTCACGTGTTGCTGTTATCTACTCCGCTTGCGCTTGTGCAAGTGCTTCCAATCGTAAAAAAACGGATAGTGGGCAGCTTAGTTGAAATATCAAATATTTATAGATAATCTAATGATATTGATGATGGTGGTGGAGGTGAGATGGTAGTACTGGGGGATGATATTGGTGATGGTGAAAGTGATGATGATGGTAATATTGATAATGGTGATGATCCTAATGATTTTGGTTGTGAGGATGTTGTTGATGATGATGATGATGATGATGATGGTGATGGAAGTAGTGATGAAGTTGGTGGCTGTGCTAGTGGTGTTGATGATGATAAAAATCATAGAATTACACACCCAATATTTTCAACAAGAAATATTGTTTCCACAAATACAAAATATATGAATTGGCACCAGAACTACCTATACTTGGTCAATGGGTGGATCAAAGACATCTGAAGGATGATAAGAAACCTTTTGGACATGTCTACCAGATACTGGCCTGTTCAGCTATGTTTCCTGTAAGTGTAGGACGGGTTGTGTTAGGCAGTGCAAGTACAATCTGTTAACGTGGCAGGGGAGGTGCTTTCCTGTGATAGACCTTGAGCCTCGAGTGTTATTCTTATCACTTATTTTGAGTTTTGAATTGTATCAGGGCAACCATCTTGAAAAATGACCGCCATCTTGGCTTTTCACTGACTGCACGCATTTTCGAAATAACAACCCCCAAAAATGTGTGTAGTAAATAAATATCTCCATTATCATATAATATCTTTTGCTGATAGAAAAAATGATCTGAAAACAGCAGTCGCCATTTTCAAAGTGGTTGCCATGGTCAACACATTGAAAGTTCAGGATTGCTCAATATCCTGGCCTTTGGCTCTAAGTCTATCAAATCATTTGCTTTTATCACAAAATGTCCAATTGATATGGTTATCTGCTCGACTTGGGCGGAAATCGAAGATTTTCCTCTCTGAGACAGTATTTAATTTCATTATGAAATAGAATGTTTATTCGTTCAAATAACGAACACATTTGGCAGAAATGATTCGAATTATTGCCAACCCTGGCGAGTTAAGTTCCGGAACAAGCAGACCCACCGGTGCTTTTTAAATCGCCACTCCCGATTGGCTGGGATTAAATGCAGCATCTAACGGGCATTAGGCTTTCAAATGGCTGCTAGAGGATTGCACATATATGTTTTATAAACGTGGAAGGTGTTTATATATAAATTGATGAGACTATGTTGAAATGGAATGAACATTAAAAATTATTTTCATGAACCTTATAAAAAATGCCTTAAAAATATACAAACAATGATTTCATGACTCCACTAACACGTCTTCCAACCAATCTGTGTTTACACATAACGAAAAGTTCAGACAGCTATAAACAATACAACATATGTTTTGTTAATTTATGTCATCTACATTACATACGCACTCAGTGTTAGAGCAGGATTCGGTTGGGAAGTCTTTGCATCGTTTTTTTCAAGTAAAAAGTTTGACTCGTGGACGGTTATATGACCATGTTTTACAAAAAAGCATAAATACAGCAGCTATCAAAATTACTATACCTTCTATAGACGTTCTGCGTGTATAATTTGTGCGTGTGTGCGTGTAGTTTAGAAAAATGTTACAGTAATGATTTGTGTAATGTACTTTGTACTTTCTCAACTATCAAATATATGCTTCTGCTGATGGATCTGATAAGGATCCTCTCGGTTCGATACGTTTAGTTATTCTGAAAGGTTTCTCCACGTATTTCTTCATCCTAATTTCACTTGATCTTATCGTTACTCACTGCAAGAAAGGCGGATCGGGAACAAAGGTCGATAAGGCCACGAAACCTTCCGACTGAAGTCGTTCAGGTCTAACCATAAAGCTTATCTTTTCTTCTCTGACCGCCTAATGTGTCACCATATTTTTTATTCACATTATTTTGCATTTTCACACCAGTTGCCTGGTGGTCACCGCTGGAGACTGAGTGACAGCAAGTATCCGCAAGTGAATAGCCCTCCTCTTCACACTGTCACAGTCCACAGCAACGGTTTCACACCAGTTGTCGAATGGAGGCTGAGTGACAGTAAGTCTCCTCAGGTCTCTAACCATCTTCTCATATCGTCCTCACCCGTCACAGCAGTGCTGTAGTTTGTCACGCCTCCATCATGCCTTTTTTTTCTGCTATTGGGCCATTGCAACTAGCTGGGGGTCGTAGGTCTCATATTTCCAGCGCTTTCCTCAGTATTTGTGCGGTCCCCATTAGTACTGAAGTTTGTATAGTATCAACCCTTCCTCTTATCCCCAGTTCCTCCATTCGTTTTCAGTATCTTTGGTACGGTTCCACGTTCACTTACTATTACTGGTACTAGTAATTTTAGTATCATCTGTATATTCACATCAGTTGCCTGGTGGTCATCGCTGAAGAATGAGTTCCAGAATTCTTTTGAATAGCCATGTCCGTGATCTATCATCTACTATGTTATCTCTCTTTTTTCAATTATTCATGTTTTTTCTCTTCCTTTTTTTCCTTCCTTGTCATCTTCTTTACTATTCCCTCGTTTGCTACTTTTTCATTGTTTGTTTCAGTGCTCCAAGCACTAAGCATGATATCTTTTTTGACCATTTGGATACAGTATTAAATCCAGATGAGTCGGATTACACTGACTGTATGTGAAGAGGACTTCACATACAGTCTGTACAATCACTGGGATGTTGAACCTTGTGCATCGTCATCCAAGAAATGGACCTGTGTATCTTTCTACAGCTACTGCTCATGTGTACATTCCTTTTATCAAATTTCTGCTATTTACCTTCGTCTCTAATATTTCCCTTATCCTCTTAAGGCATTCCTTATTTTTCTCTATATTTCTCTCTGCTTTATTGGGATTTGAGAAACCCCAAGTACTTACACCGGTTCGATGTACTTATTGCTCAAATTTTGTTTTAGTCCGATAAGTCGATTCCTTCTATTGTTATAAGCCTTCCTCAGTGTATTACCATTGGTGCACATTTGGCTATTCTGAACGCCATCCAAATGCAATCGCTGTATTCTCGTTAACGTTGTCAAATTTGAAGTTTGTTTTTACCTGTCAGCACCGGAATTCCCTGCCAGTACTTTTATGTAAATCTTTGCTAAATAATACCTAATTCTATCGTTCTCCAAAGTTGACACAGAATACGAAAACTCCCTACCTATCCCACCAAAGTCTTCCTTTATACCCAAACACTTGATAAAGTTTCCACCCAGACCAGTTAGATCATCTTTCTTTTTTTGTCCCCTCTCTAATTAAAGGCCTTCACACAAACATGCAAACAGACTTTCAAATATATATTTGATTATTATTATTATTATTATTATTATTATTATTATCATTATTATTATTATTATTATTATTATTATTCACCACAACTCTCTGAAATATGTTCCGGGTTGTTATTCTGTTTACATATTCAACGATCTAATATGCAGACTCCGCTCAAGAGATCCGGCTTAGTGCAGCTTCGGTTACTGCTATCCAAAACTCTAACTTGGGTGGGTCTGTATGCGTCCACCTCCCCACCCACCTCAATTTGAAAGCCCTCCCTGCCCAATGCCACATTTCTCTCCCTGACATTCCAGAAGCCTCTGTGTACTTTCCCCGCAGACCTAATCCCATCAACTCCACCACGTCCTCCTTATTCCCCCTACTTCTTTCCGCGTTGTCCATTTCCCCTCCCACCCCTGACACAGCTCGAACCTAACCCTTACGGCCTCGCCAAGACAGCTTCCGTCGTACTGTGGTCGTTCCTGACACATCAGCCCGGGGCTCCCAAGTGAAAGCAAGCGAGAATGACCGGTGCTCGATGCATCGACATTCAAGCACCTCCCCATGCACAATGACATTTTCATCAGATATGCATTCAATACAATATATATATATATATATATATATATATATATATATATATATATATATATATATATATATATGTGTGTGTGTGTGTGTGTGTGTGTGTGTGTGTGTGTGTGTGTGAACGTATCTACATAGAGAAAATATTCCTCTCTTCTTAAGTGATTTTAGATAGATAGATCCAGTGTGTACGCAACACACACACGCGTATATTACAGCAGAGAAACTACGAAAAACATGCTCGTAGTTATTTCATACTATTTCAGTGTGTATTTACTAAACTTAGCTTAGTACAGTACAAAGCCAAATGAAGTGAATATAACGTTAGGAAGGGTATCTGCCTGTTTGAATCGAAAATCAGCTTTCTAAATCCTCGCTTTTACTTCAGCTCAAGCACTGACCTCTGGAACCATTGAAGAATAAATAACTATTCCTGGCTTAGTTACTCATTTGGCATCTGTGTTTCTGTCCAGGTGAAAATCATGAATAGGTATAGATAGTTTCAGAGCTAAAGGGTGT
Source organism: Thysanoteuthis rhombus (assembly GCA_963457665.1). NCBI lineage: Eukaryota > Metazoa > Mollusca > Cephalopoda > Oegopsida > Thysanoteuthidae > Thysanoteuthis > Thysanoteuthis major. Next base: position 30,379,725 of record OY735233.1, on the reverse strand, counting down.
GTTTCAACAGTAGGATCAAGAACCTCATTCAAAGATTCCATCGATATCCGAACCGCCAACCCCCCTGCAAACCGAATTAGACAAAATATAACCCTCCATTCCGCAAACGTAGACACACACACAATCTGATCCCCCACACAAATACACCAGTGTCAGGCAAGCCATTTCGAACACTCATAAAAACCAGTAGACAAATAAGATTAATTACACTCAAATTAACAACACTTGACACATCCTGGAAATTCCTCAAATGAGACATATACATCTTCTGCCAACAATATTACATACACACATAACTGCCCCTCCACAATAACAGATCAAATTTACAAGTCCAGTCTGTTTCGGACACTCATAAAACCATTATGGATAATTGAGACGAATGACATCCTCAAAAGGTCGATGATAACACCCAAAGCTGATTGAGACCCATGTAGATGTTTCCTCCATTTGTATATATTTTCATTCTGCAGAAGCTGGTCCAGTCATTTCAAACGATTTTCGCTTTCCATTTTCATCCTGACCTTCTCCTCTCCCTGACCGATTTCATCTTTTCACCTTCTAATATCAAACCAGCCTGATACTCATAGACAGATAGAAACACACTTCGGCCCCTCCTCGAAACAGACTCTTCTTATTTCAGACCAACCTGACTCTCACGTACACTAATACAAACCCCTTCTCCCACTCCTACTAAATAACCCACAATATAGAAATATCCCCATTTCATTCCTCAAATATCAAACGCGTATATAGCATATAGTTTTCTCTGCAACTGCTCCAAGTTCTCTGAAAAAGGTGTTTGACAACCATCGGAATGCATCAGAACACCTATTTTTCTCTTAAATTTTTGTTCCCCTTCGAATTGTGATTTTACCAACACACACACACACACACACACACACACATATATATATATATATATATCAGGGGATAAATGGGGTTTATATACATGGAATATAATGAAAGGTTATGACCCAGAAATGAGATTTATGACTCTCTAGAATCATAATCTGGGTGCACAAACTGGTCAACTAGCCACTGGAAATCTACTGGCAGCGGATATTGTAATCTGACGCCACATTTTTTTTTTTTTTATCTATTTTCTGCACCACCGTTGAATTGAAGGTATTCTGTATTTAACTTGACTAAGTTATACTCTTCTGGGAGGTGAAATTTTAAATGGTTCCGGCAAATCAAAATCTTTACATTTGTGCAAATCAGTGTCTCTGCTTTGTTTGTTTGTTTGTTTGTTGTTTTTTCAGCAACTGCCTATTTTGATAATTAAAGAAACGAACTTCCTGATGACAAAACACTCATTCACAAGGTGTGACACTGATCTTCTTCATAATAATACAAAATAATCCCCCAATTGGTCAGAATTAGAAAATAGGATCGCCCGTTCAAAACACATAAGCTAGATTCTGTACGATTGTCCAATATTCCAACTAATTTTGGTATCCATCGTAGAGGCATATCATCTATTTTGAGTAATTTTGCCGAAGTAAACACAGTTTTTGCTTTCTAGTCATTTTCTGAGTCACTAGTGTTGTAACTGCTCTCAAGTGTTACAGTGTACTGTATTCTACTGATTTTGGTTGCCAGTCCCTGGTAACAGCAACCTCTGTAGCATTGGACTGCTTTCTTTTCCCAGGAACAGTTCTGGCAGCCTCAGACACACCCATATGAGATTGTTTTGTTCATCGACATTATTATGAACAGGCTGGCCGTGTAGATGGAAACGGCACCGTATTCCCATCATCCTTAAACCATCCAGATTCTGTGCATGTTGGAATTTCTAGCTCGACGATGTCTACATTCTTGTCATGGTGGTTGCCAGAGCTGTCCCATTCAGGTGTCGGAGAAATGCATCTTCTGTGGGGAGCAGTAGATTTAAGGGGGTAGATCTGTTGTCCGGGCACTTGTATGCTTTCTGTTTGATCAAATCCTCAAAGCTATAAGTAGTGGTTGTGTACACAGCTGTGAGGTCCTGCACCTGGCTGAAGAGGTCATTTGATTTGGCATTGGCAAGGTTCTCACCAAAGTCTCCAAATGCAGGTATGTCGAGACTGACGCTGCTCTTGAACCGTGGTTCAGTGGTATCCCAACAGTTCAGACTGTGGGTGGAGGGCATGTTAGGACACTTTGAAGGTCCCAGTGCCACAACCACTTCACGGATAGTTCGGGTAGATCCTTTGAGTTGCACCATAGTAGAGGCACATAGCTCAAAAGCTGAAATGAAAATTGGTTTCATCAGAGTTATCAGGAAGGAAATCAAAGGAGGTGGGCCTTTTATTCAATCAGTTTTGTTATGGGGATGTTGTTTGTTACAGTTGCACGGGCGCCAAAAGCACTATTTTTAAATGTGTTACATTGTTTCGAGCCAACCTGTAGGTTTCCATCTGCAAGTTGACCAGGTTGTGCCCCAAATGTGTGACCCTTCAGTGTCCTAGATATCATTATGGGCATATCGGTAATATTCCATACCTTCTCTGTGTGTGTATGTGTGTATGTGTGTGTGTGTGTGTGTGTGTGTGTGTGTACTTTTGAAACGCAACCTCAAAAAGGACAGCAAACCCCATGGCTCGCTTCTGCCCGGAGAATGACACTCCTGTCAAACCTACGGCATTGGAGTTCTGCTCCTATCTGTGGACCATAGGATGCTAACCTTTGGTTTACAGGATGGGATTGGTACTGACCCCACTTTGAAAATTCCATTGCTCAGGCTGGATGATAATTCCGCACACAAACCCCTTTGTCTACGGTCCTATTGCCGAGGAAATCCTACCCAACAATCTTCGCTCGTGAATCCAAGCCATTCATTTATTCATACCATATATACTTTCTGTGTGTGTGTGTGTGTTTTTGTGTGTACGTGTATAGTGGATGGTATATATATATATATATATATATATATATATATATATATATATATATATATATATATATATCCAAAGAATGAGATGAGAATAAATATCCAGGAATGGAAATGTTATATGCCTGTCTCCTTATATTTAGGTTAACACATATTATATGTACTTATTGACGGACAAGAATGAAGATTCGGAACCCGTTTTTCAATTTATGGTCAACGTACTCTATTGGAATGATAAAGTTGTTTAAATATCATATTCTAATATTTTGAGTTGTTTTATTTTTGATAATCCTTTCCCGGATAACTCAGTTTCTAAATTTCAGCAGCAAAATACCAGAAATGTATCTGCTTCGGTCGAGTGAGACTAATACAATCGAAATATCGAAGCTATTATCAATTGCCTTATGACAGATGCTCTATTTTTCATAATACTCTAATTTTTTGAGATATACTTATAGATATGAACTGATAGAAGGTGAGAGACGGATCGATATCAAGAGACTAATAGATAAAGACAAATAATTACTTTTACTGAGATAGACAGATTGATAGATGGATGGATAGATAGATAGATAGATAGATAGATAGATATGAACAGATTGAAATACTATACCTGGATAATTGCAACTTAGGCACAATCTCGTAAATGGTGGTTCTATCTTCGTGGCCATGACCCTCAATTACTACTATCTTTTGACCCACCCGAACAGCTACAGGCAAGTACCTCTTCTAGCACCCACAATTTCAGTTCACTCCACCATTTAAACCAACGTGCTTATATATCTCGAAGCCCATCACGCTATAACTTCATTATTTGCTACCCCCACTCCATCCCAAAATTCTCTCTTTCTCTGCTTATGATTACATCCACTGAGGATTGGCTACCGTTTACAGTCTCTCTCCTTCTTCACATTCATTCGTACTTCTTGCTTCCTTTCCTTTTCTTTTACTCCTCTTTTTTTCTGCTCTTTTCTTCTTTTCCCTTTTTTCTCACCTTTTCTTTTTTTTCTTTCTTTTTCATTTCCCTTCTTTTCTTTTCGATCTTCTTCTTCTTCTTCTTCTTCTTCTTCTTCTTCTTCTTCTTCTTCTTCTTCTTCTTCTTCTTCTTCTCAAAACCTAAATGAAATAAACCTACTGTACAACATAAGGTATTACACATACATATTTACCTAAACCTCCATATTGTATATGCACAAGTCTAAATATTGATAAAATGTAAATACCTGTCTTGCAAATTGATGACATACCTTTACTTCTTCAATCCAGGCCATAGCCTTGCTTTGTTGGGATCAGGTGATATGATGGTCTCAGCCAACAGGATGCTTACAAACAAATAATTTCATTCTAGATGCTGGTGTATCATGATATCGACTCTAGAATGTTCGACTGTGCAGTGCGTTCTTATTTTTTCAGATGGCTGAAAATTTCAACAATCATTCATTATGTCTAAAGATACTTCTTTTCTTGTTTTTCCTAAATCCTCCCTTTGAATAGTTTTTTTAGCTAGGGGTTGCAATGTAAGTTTATGCTACATTGGTGACTAGTTTGTGCTCTTGTTTTTTGAAAATTTGAATTTTTTAGATATTGAACAGAAGGCTGGAGGAGTAACTAATCTATTGATAACCCTTGATTTCATTTTTAAATTGATTACCCCGACACGTATTGCTGCCAAAAGACATTGGTAACTTGACGGTTTCTATTAAGTGACTAACCAAACCTGTTTCTATTCTATTCCCTCTTTTCCTTTTAATGAATCAGTGGTTTTGCTTGCAACGAAGGTTTTGATTTCAGTCTTGCTACCAATGTCGAATAATGCAAGAACTCTTAACGAATCATTGACTCGAAGCTTCAGTTTTTATGACAAGTGGTCACTCTCGTAGGAAGGAAATCATGATTTTGAACTTGGCAGGAGGCAAAGACAAACTTTTGTTATTGAGCTTCTTCTTGAATTATTATGATGCTCAGCCTTATCTGCATGCGAGAAGCTGAGGGGAACAGTACATATCTCTGTAATGTCAACCTTGATCCTCTTTGGGGACATATTTTTGTGATTAGATTAGGATTCAACATGGCAGATTGAATATTACTGATAAGGATTAATCTGTATGACTGGAGAAGGGACTTAATGCTGCGATATTCGGGCTTATGCCAAGGGAATTCGTTCTTCAATACTCAAAGTCTGGGATTGGAAGCCTTGCTCTAGTTTCTTTTGCAAACCCCATTCTCTTTTTTCCCCCAGCCATTCCTTTTTTTCCACCCTTGTCTCTTACGTTTTCTTCCTCCTCGCGTTCCCTCTTTTCCTTTGTCACTTTAAATACATTAAGCCGTAACTACAATCACCCTCATCATCCTGACCTTACCATCAAATACAACTGTAATCTTCCCTGCCACAGACAGACATCCCCGTCACACCCCTCTGAAGCTCTCTGTCCCTCGTACCCCGCGCCACGGCCATCTTAGCGGCGGTCATCAATGCCATGTTGGTCATCTCTCCACGTGTGGTGCTTGTTGGCGCGTGGCTCGGGGACCTAGTGCCAGGGACATGTATGTTAATCCTGTGCGGGAGGCAGTCTCAGATGCACAGGTAAATAAATTGATAGGTAATTATGGCTGGGTGAGATGATGCCAGAGGGAAAGGAATAGATCCGAGGATGACAGAGTGAAGATATGCAGAAATGAAGAGGGGGGTGGCAAGAAACAGGGAAAAGGAAAGGAAGGAAGGGATACACTAAAATAGAGAAAACTAGAAGAAAGGAAATGGATTCACGAGTGAGAAAAAACGGGAAGAGAGTAAATGAGAGAAAGAAGTAAAGAAGAAAAAGAAACATTAAGAAAGAAATGACTAGAAGATAGAAGGAAAGAAATGAGAGAGAAAAACGAAGCATCGTTACCATCAGAAACTGATTACGGGGACTTGCACAACCTCAATTCAAAGCCCCCCCCTTTTTTTACAATTGACGTTTACAGAGATCTAAGCCGAAGAATGATATGAGCTTTACTGAAAATATTTAAGCGACAGTCACATTTTGAATATCCTTGTTATGGAAAATAAACAGGTTAAATAAAGGTTGGTTGAGCATAGGATGTCATTTGTGCCCACAATCATTTTTCCGGGTTTGGTGCAAATATCAATTTGGAATATATCCTGTCGACCCCCCCCCCCCCTGTAACCAGTGAATAATGATACCATCTTTGTATATGGGAACATTGAATCGGGGTTACATGAAACAATTGCAATTCATCATTATTCTTCATTGACGTTATAATGTTCCAAGTTTCAAACGCCCACGCTATAAGCTGGGAATGACTTGATCCGAGGGAAGGTGCCCGTTTGTTCTTACTCCAACCCTTCAAAAGTCCATGTACAAAGGAAGGAAGAAAGGAGGAAAGACGGAAAGGGAGAAAGAAAGGGTGTGTGTGAGAAAGAAGAAAAGCAGAAAAAGAGAAAGAGAAAAGGAAAAATCAAGAGAGAGAGATAGAAAGCTATTGACGTCAGGTCGAATTATTTGGTGCAGCTAAACAGATTCTTTCGATTAGAATTTAATACTTTTTCAGGAAGGTTTCTATATCATCCCAACAGAAAGCCTAAATGGAACCTACCAATATTCAATCTAGAAATAAGAAATTATTTACTTGAACAGTTGAATTAATTTCTTGATTTCTTAATTTTTTCACGTACTGCAATTCCATTCAACATCAGTAAAAATGATCTCATTTAGTGCAGGCTGCTGATACTCTGAGAGAAGAAATGGTAGAATGTGTTTGTGTTTTCGTGGTACCCTACTACTACTGCTACCACTGCTTCATTGACCAAATGATATGTGATGAAAAATACCCACAGCCTTTTATTTTAAGAAACCTTTGTGCTGTTTGTACTAAGAATGATTGCACAAAATTTTGATGTAAAATTATTTATTTACTATGTTTAAAACCGTTGATTGGGTATTTTCTAGTCGGCGATAAAAAGAAAATGCAACTTGATCTTATTTTTACTTTTCAAGCTTCCGAACTTTAGAATTATGGATGTTAGTTTTTAGCGAGACAAAAACCCCGTATTTTGCCGTCAGATTCATGGATCTCATTGAAAATACAGTTTGAAACCTGCTCCAATGAAATATCTAAAGCATAGAACCATTTGCCTGGGGGAAAAGGTAACTTTCAGGTGGAAAAATGGCTTCAACTACTCAAGGCAAATTTTATTACTATACAATGATTATCATTATCATCATCAATATCATTACTGAGCTGGAGGGCACGCTGACAAACGCCAAGAGACGTGAGCTGATAAAAACCAAGCAATTCGTCCTATGACGAGAGACCTCGGTAATTTTCAAGGTGTGAATCCACAGATCGTCATCATCTGTTCAGCAAGGGGAGGGGAAAACAGCAGGCGTACAACGCGGAGCATATTGTGCCAGTGTCGCCTGAGGTTTTGGAGCCATTTGCTTTTAATCTAGTCACGTTCAAGAACTTTGAACCAGTGGGCGGTCGACCTGCACAAAGCGATAAGGCTGCGTCCTGCGTGAACCTAGCAAGGCACGACCAGGTGCACCCTGAATGACAGGAGGCAGGGAAATAGTCGTAGTATCTCACAATGACTGTCTTCGCCTTCAACCTTTCGAACTGATCACTTTTTTATGATGACCACTAGTTTACACGTACCGTCAAAAATGACGGTATGATTTAAATCATTTTTCAATTGCACTGTACTTGAATTATCAGCATTTTCTTTTTGCTTTTCAACCAAAATCAACCTGTATCTGTTACGCATTTGCTAATGAATAAATAACGGAGGCTACTCAACAATTGGCATTTAATAGTTATTCGCCAAGACGAATGTTACAGACAAAAATATAGTCAATCACGTCAAATTATATGAGCAGAACAAGGGTTTAGTGAATATAGAGCAGTGTTTAACGGCCTTCCTCCATAAGGACATCTAGAGAAGCATCGCAGTTGAATAGCCAAACTCCAGTCAAAGTCTCGAGTTGACTTTGACTTTTTCCTACCGTAACAAGAACAACAAGAAGAATCCTCACTAAATTGAGGGAAGTAAAAATTAACCATCCTCAGCCGAGATCTAAATCGCGACCCGTAGTGAAAAAAAACTTTTAACCTCTAAACATAATGTTAAATGAATATTTAAATTTTCAGTTCCCCGGATGCGGCCTGTGCACGTGACATATTCATAACCATCCAGTCAGCCTCAATAAAAATCTGAAGAAAGGAATCCGTTTCATGCCTTTTGTGGGACGTTTCTTCCAAAACCGAGGAATGAACTCATTTGCTTGGTTCATTTCCGGTATCATTATCAGAGGCGTCAAATGGAGAACATGATATATTTATTTTGGAACATAATATTACTGTATTTGTTGGCATATAAGACCGTCCCTTTATTTCAGCGGGGAATAGTATCAAAACAACAACAATAATAATCCTCACCAAACACAAGGTAGTAAACACTCAGCTGTCTGTGCAGTCGTGTTAAACCAAACTTAATGTAAAATTGACATTTCCCCCACGGGATTTGAAATAACAACCTACTTATTTGTAGGCAGCTCTCTTATGGACTGGACGGAATTGACAAGTCTGACATAAGAGAACTTACGATAGAAATACGCAAGGGTCTATTTCATTCGAAGAAATATGATAAATTATAGAATCTTAACAGAAATACTTCTCTACTATGGTTTGAAATCAAAGCCAAGTGCTTGATAGCTGGCTCTCTCACCGACTAAGCCTCTCATCCTAACTGATAAGTCTTCCTTATATTCAAATCTATCAATTAAATGTACAATACACAAGGAATCATCTTCAGACGGAGTAGAAGTAAGGGTTGAGTTTGACTCTGCAGTAACCAAACTTGTTAAGAAAAGAGAATTTCCCTGGATCCCTCCCATGTATCGTTAGGTCTTTTATTAAACTCCACATCAAGTTCTGATCAAAGTGGGGCTAAAAAAACGAAGATTACATTCACCTTTCGAGACAATTGCAGATATTTTCCCATTCATTTTCAGGCAAAGGTGTAGAAATGTTGTAGGTATGTTATCTATTTTCATCTTCCATTCCTTTGTTTGTTTAGAATTCAGTAATATTTGGCAAGTGAAAATAAACCGTAAATGCTGCCAAACGCGTTGGAAAAAGTCTCTTTACCCTAGAATAAAACTAAATCCATTCCCTTATTCATCACTCCCGGAATTTTCAGAGGCATCCGAAACAACGGTCTCTGCATTCAGTCACCCACAGCGCCATCCACCAACAGAACTCAAAATGATGTTTGTTTTCACAATACTGACGCTAATAAATTGTCCGCCATCACGTTCGACACGTTTTTGGCGCGCCTTTATTGTGACAGGCCATTGTTTGTATAAGACGAGTTGACACTGAACCTCGTTTTGACCGTTGTAGTTCTTGATAAAAAGATCAAGATCGAGTTAAAGATCCTTTTAACTTTGTTAGAGAGCTCTTTATTGACGATGGTATACAATAGTATTTCGAGGTTCGTCTTGACACGGCATTCATTGATAAACAAGAAAAGAATGAACTCTCAAGTTTGTTGAGTGATATCGTTCACAATATGAATACGTTCTTAGCGTGAAAGAAATTATTTTTCTTATTATAGATAGGATTGTTCGAAGATACCTCTCCAACAATTGGCCACACCACCAACACTTATCGCTATTGTGTGAATCGTTTTATAAACGCTTTTAAAACAAATTAACTCGACTGTAACAAATTACTATACAACTCATATCAATTGATAGCCAATGCTGATCTGTGTAAGGGCATGGTACGTAACACATTCTATATACATTCTGGAGTATTTTCGCTATGGAAGATATTTAATACATAACTGTCACGATATTTGTCTGTTCTATTCTAATTTCGTTGGCACAAAAAAATTTTTCAGTCACTTCCAGTTGGTGGCAAAGAAAATTCTCGCTGATGTTTTGAATTATTTGGATGCACAAATAAAGTAGAAATTAAAAATAAACATCCATTATTATACTTTCCTTTGCATATGATAACCTTGTTCCATTTATTAACACCTTTTTTCAAAACAAGATTTGTAAAATTCCTTCGATTTTGACCAAACATTAGACGATGATTTTCAACCCCTTCTCCTGCTCGTCAAAATGGTTTCGCAAACTCCTGAGTAAACGATAATCATTTTGAGCAAGGTCTCTGACCAAAATGGATGAATCATATTTCCCCAGCCGATTGCCTTTCAATCGAAAACATGCATCGGTTCTCTATTTACTAAGAATAAGAATTTTCTGTCTCAAGATATTTTCAAACGACGAAGTTGTTATTATTGAAGTTCAGCTGTGAGTGTTATCGAAAATGAAAGTTCCTTATAATTAAAGACATGAGTTTTTGTGATGTGAACCTATGATTGCAAAAGTTATTTGCTTCTTTGTTGTAAACATGATTGTTTTTCGAAATAGTCAATCAGTAGAAAAAGAGACTGTTCATTACAAACTGTTGTAATTAAGTATCTAACAAAAATACCAATCAAAGCACAACATCTGAAGAGGCTGAGGTTTCAGAAGGTTTCATTTTACAACTGAACCGTAAATTACCCAAATTATTTATACTTGAACTTTCTCACACGAATCAATACTTTCTTCATTAATGACAACAACTGAGGAGGAATTTGCAAAAATTGAATAAATAATTTTGAGCGTGCTGGCAAGGGTCTGAAAGCTTAAAAAAACATATGGCTGACAATTGTATCATATTCCATTTGTTACAGAATACTGTATATTCCGGCGTATAAGTCGACCCTTCAAACTAGGGTATTAATTCATCAATTCCAATATTTGCTGGATAAGTTGATTTTCCACCATAAGGCAGCGTTATGCCTATCAAAGTATCATGTTCATAATTATTTGCAAATTGATGATTCATTCGGAAAATAATTGATACTTGAAAAGTCGACTTCTACGCTAGCATATACAATAGATGTTCCTTGGAAATATGTTAGTTCTAATAGAATACAAAACTTTTTAACAAGTAAACTTTTTTCTGTATCTGCGTGTGTCCGTGTATGTATGTGTGTGTGTGTGTGTATGTGTGTGTGTGTGTGTGTGTGTGTGTGTGATTTCTTAGTCTATATCTTTTTCTATGAGAAATAGAATTATCAGTGTTTGTGAAATACATAAAATGTTGCCTAATTCGATTCAATGAAGGATTTAGCCTTTGATAAGAGTCAGTAGAATTTTGAATATACCTTAGTTTGTTATGATGAAGAGTTAGGAGTCGGGAGATTGTGTTGCGCCAATCATCCAAGTGGGTAAGACATGTGAAATTCTGACTTCAATCTGAGCTTGTACACGGTCCACTATTGTAGGGGGAAGATATGCAACTATCACCCAAGAAAGAAAGTAGAATTCACTTAGTTTCGTTTTGTCTGACCTGATCGTTAATCGGGTGATAATTTTGCACTTTCAACACCAAGATATCGATGAAACACATTTTGGTGTTTGTTGGATTAAACTGACATTAGCAGCCCCTGGTGGGAATCAAATTCACTAATCATGACTAGCTTACCATGACTCTACAACACACACTGTTGGTGTAACTTGTATACACATACCGATTTATAAACACTAAGGAAATGACCATTCCAAATGTACAAGTTTGGAAGGTGCCAGACTTTATGGTGTGTGAAGCAGCTCACCATAATAGTCATGGAAAATAATTTCCGTCCATCGTACAGCTTCAGAGTATTCCAGTTACTTATCTTCAACGTTGCCAATTCAGATATTTTACCTCTTAATTCAGAGCAATAATTTCAGTTAAAAGATCTATACTCTAATTTGTTATTTGTTTAAATTTCTCGGGAACAGCCGATCCAAATAACTTCAAACGGTAAATAGCTTGTGTGCTGACTAATATATCTGTTGAATGTCAACTCCGTACAATGACGAATAGTCGAATAATCACAGTGCACACACACACACACACATACACACAAAAACACACACACACACACACACATACACACATACACACATACATACACACACACATGCGCACACACTCACACATACATACACACACGTGCGCACGCACTTACACACTTCTTCTGCTGTGGTTATATACTCAAGGAGTTTACGTTCAAGTAATTGCTTCCTTGACATGTTTACCTTTTAACCCTCTCAAGCGGCACTTTTTTAACCATTGAGCTACGTCCACGATCGAATCATACACAAACGACTCCAGAACAGCCAAGGATCAGGATTGAACTTGATTTGACATCTCAATGACTGTCACTAAATGTTGCAACAGTCTCATCTTCCTAACTCTTCACCAAATTCCTAACCAACTTCTTAGCTTTATTTGTTGTAAAGATAGTCCATCATTGATTATCTGAAAAAATGTTCGATTTTTTTTTTGTGGAATTTTGGTTTATTTTAATATCCCATTAGTATTACATGATTTACCATTAATTGGACTGATGGCGAGCTGTGTGGGTGGAGTAACGGTTACCAGTCTGGGAAACGGAATCACCCAGCCAAGTTCAAGATTCGACTGAGGCTGTTCATGTTCACCTCACATTAATGGACATTGAAAAGGCATGGATCTACCCCCAGCTGTCCAACTATTTACCCACAGCTGGTATGGGTAAATAACAGAAACAAAGATTTGATAATCAAGAAAGACGTGCGGCGGGGATGAGAGAAGAAAACAAACAACCGGTCTGGTTAGTCACTCAGCTCTCTAGCCCTGTGAGGCAATCAATCCAAGAGAAGACAACTGCAACAAAAAATAATCCCTGGCAGCTACATGGGACTAGCAACCCCACCCTGTAAAACTTACTCGCTTCTGAAACCGCGACAGCATCACGCGAAGTGTGGTTGCGGTCCTATGCTCCCCCTACAGGAACAAGCCAGAAGATACAATGAATAAGTTTGTTTTTAAGGATTGCAAAACGAGAAATTAAAAAGTACAAAGTATCAAAGAAAGAAAGAGAGAAAATGAAAGAAAAAGAATGAAAGAAAAGGAATGAAAGAGAAGGAATTGAAAAAAGAAAATTTCAAATGCAGAGGAAGAACAAACATTTTCAACGAGCGAAACGAAAAAAAAAAGAAAATATGATGAATATAAAAGAAGAAAAACAAACAATAAAGGAAGGATGGAAATTAAAAAAATAAATGAAAAAGCGGGGTGAGAAGAAAGTAAAGGGTAGTAAAAGACAGGAAGCAGATCGAGAAGAATTACGAGCTGAAAATCAAAGCAAATGACCGAGAGAATTTGAAAAAAAATTCTAACAGAATCAAAGATTTGATAATCAAGAGAGACATGTGGCAGGGCTGGGAGAATAAAAGAAACAACAGGTCTTGTTAGTCACTCTGTAGAAACTGTCACCAGACCGACGTCTTTTGACTGTTTGTGGTGGAGGGGTGATCAATTGAAAAGTTGGAAGAAAGGGTGATCAATGATATCAAATCTCTCGCCTTATGTCAGACAGTAAACACTAAAAAAGTCCAAATTGAAAAGAACAAACAAAAAAGAAAACGAAGTGCGAATGCTGCTGGACACAAGGTGAGGAATCAGTTTAGCATAAATCTAAATGGCAATTTGACCCACCTCCTAAAAACAACTATCAGAGTGAGGGATAGAAAAAAGAAAAAAAAACAAACGTTTTTCTCGTCGTAAAGAGTAAATACTGAAATTTTCAGACCTAGTTCCATTGGTGAAGCGTATCCGCTTGATACATATATGGTGAGCCAGCAAGCCAGACCTACTTAAAAACAGGAGAAAGCTATGTTGACAATTTCGGTGACAGTTTTGATTAACAGTTTCTAAAAAGTGGAAAAAAAAACGAAAAAGAATTTGCTTGCCTGAAGTGTACTGAAAGAAAAAGAAGGAAAAAGAAAAAAGAACGAATATAAAGAAAAAAATAAACTGAAAAAAAATTTAAAGAAAATGGAAGAGAACTAACGATTGATGAAAAGGATAAAAGAAATATTATGGAAACAAAGATTCAATCGTAAATAAATAGAGTTTGGGAAGAGAAAGAGAGAAGAAAATGTTAAAGAAAAAACCTGCTTTACTTAATCGTGTGAAGCTTCTAATTAAGCAAGTCTAAAGTCTTGAACTAATTCAAGATCAAATGTTTAAAGAAATGGTGAGGCACTAACAAAACGTCCAAAGAATCTTGTTTACAAAGATCTTTTTAATCCAGTCTTCCTACTATTTCTTTCATATAAAATCCGCAATGAACAACAAAAATTCTTCTCGTAATCAATGACGGACTATTTTCACAGCAAATAGCATTCAGAAATTGTTTTAAATCAGTTGTTGATACGCTTGGTAGAACAGCTGATGAAGAAGAGGAAGGAAATTAGACGAGGCTGTTGCAGCTGTTATTGGCAGTCGTTACAAAGTCAGATAAGGTTCAATCATGACCACTTTCTGTTAACGTCTACATTATTGCACTGTAGATATAGAGAAGTGAATTGCAACCAGGAAAGTTACAAACGATCAAGGGATCAGTCTAAATCACTAAGAAGTTTCTGCTTCCTTAGAGTCTAGCGATAAGAAAGCAGAAATAAAATGAAGTAAAACTTGTGATAAAGTCATAGGAAGTGTATTGACGCAGGGTGTTGTGATAAAAAGAAAACAATAATAAGATGAAGTAGAACTAGTGATAAACTAATGATTTGGTTTGTTAATATTCAAAGTGAGGGTAATTAGAAGTTATTTAGCGAAAAAAACTTAAGATAGGTGAATATGTTCTTTAATCTTACTTTCGTCTTTTTCTTTTTTTCTTTTCTTTTCTTCTCTCTTCTTTTCTTCTCTTTTCATTATTTAAAATACAATAATCTTAGTCAACAAAGAGAAAATTGTAGCTGGCAATTTTGTTCCTGAAGTTTACTGATGTCGTTGTTCCAAAATTCACAACAATGTCTTTGATTCCATCGTGTCTATTTTCCGTCTCATGAATATCGATGATCTAGAGATCATGATAGGGAAAAAATCATCCAGAAATTCTTTTTTATAATATCTCTGAAATCCACCTTGCTGTTTTTAGGCTCAATCTACTTTGAATTGCTTTGTGCGCATGCGCTATTATCGGACATATTCAGCTTAGTCATTGTCTACAAGTTTATCCGTGAGATAGGCAAAAATATATTTTAAAGAAAATATGCTAAAAAGTGATACTGTTATGTAATCATTTTCGTAATGGCATTTTTCAAGAGTAGGCGATAGTCACTTTCATTCAAGAATAAGTGAATAAAAAATGTTCGTCTCTTATTCCTCTTTCTTCTCTTCATCTGTTTCTCACTCCCCACTAAATTCAATTCCCTTCTTCCCCCTATTCTCGTCATTGTTCTTTTTCTTCTTCTCCGTCCACTTTCGCGTCCTTTCCGTCGATGTGTCATCGTTGTTCGCTAATACCCTGATTGAGAGAAGCGTGGGGTTTGGTACACAGGCACTTGTTCGTAAGACCAACTTCCGGCTTTCCTGGCCCATCTAAGCTTTGTACTGCTTACGGAACTTGCTATTCCCCTATTGTCATCAGTGTAGGTACTGACTAGGCTCGACGTTGCTCAACTTCGGTGATTTCACAAGAATCGATCTATCCGTCATGATCTAGCCGAAACCTCTTAAGCCCAGGAAGAGTTTCCTCAATCCTATTTCTTGCTCCGAGTGTGTGCCAATTTTAAAATCTTTGGTATGAATGAGAAACTGGTGTTGAGTACCCTACCATTGGCCCGCGGTGATCGTTATTTCATTCTATGTGTTCTATCTAAATCCTGCTATCTTTTGTACCCAAATTGAACAACCGTAGCCACCAAAGGTGGCAAAGTATTCTATCCGTTTTTTTATATGCGCGTGTGTTTGTGCGCTTACGTCTTCCACCACTCTTGGCCAAACCGTTTTGCGTACAGACTTGAAAATTGGCATCAGCTCTCCACTAGACCCCTTCCCAAAATGTTTTTTGCTTGTTTATTTTTTGTTTTGGGGGCCTTATCTAAATAAAATCTAGATTCTTTAGAATCTGGATATTTCTACATGTTTTTGGGGGGGTTTTTGTTTTGTTTTTTACATGTTCCCCAGTGGAAAATGCCAGTGACGTCATTGATAGATTAGTTATTCTTCAATGTTTTTACATGACTTCAAATTTTGACGCTACGGTTGTTCAAATAATGACTGCGATATCGAGTTCTTTTCTGAAAAAAAAACTTTTCCTTTTTCATCTTCTTAAATAAGAAAGTTTTCTCCTTCCCCAATAAAAGTTGGATTCGACGTTGTTTTCCCCTGTTACAATTACAACAATAATCCTCACCAAATTCAGAAAAGTAAGTTCTTCACTATTTGTTCATCCCATCACGTCAAAACAAAACTATACATAAAATTTACATTTCCCCACCGCCCATGCGATTGGGAGGCAACTTTCTTACAAACTGAGCTAAACTGATTGCACTGCAGCCAATGCTTGTAAAATACATTCTCCCCCCCCTCCTTTACCATTTTCCTGCTTGTATTTCCTTTTTTGTCTTTTTTCTTATTTCTTCTCAAATGCATTTCTCCTCTTCTACTTTCTCTCAATATATAAATTCTTTTTTTCTCATCTTCATCTCCTTTCTTTCAGTTCTTCTTTTTTTGCATCCCATTGTTTTTCTTGATCTTTTTCATCGAATATTTGTTTTTCTTTCTTTTCCTTCTCCTCTAGTTTGCACTTCTTCCTTATTAAATGCCTTTTTCTTCTTCTTCTTCTTCTTCTTCTTCTTCTTCTTCTTCTTCTTCTTCTTCTTCTTTTACTTTTCCTTCTTCTTCTTCTTCTTCTTCTTCTTCTTCTACTTCTTCTTTTACTTTTCCTTCTTCTTCTTCTTCTTCTACTTCTTCTTTTACTTTTCCTTCTTCTTCTTCTTCTTCTTCTTCTTCTTCTTCTTCTTCTTCTTCTTCTTCTTCTTCTTCTTCTTCTTCTTCTTCTTCTTCTTCTTCTTCTTCTTCTTCTTCTTCTTCTTCTTCTTCTTCTTCTTCTTCTTCTTCTTCTTCTTCTTCTTCTTCTTCTTCTTCTTCTTCTTCTTCTTCTTCTTCTTCTTCTTCTTCTTCTTCTTCTTCTTCTTCTTCTTCTTCTTCTTCTTCTTCTTCTTCTTCTTCTTCTTCTTCTTCTTCTTCTTCTTCTTCTTCTTCTTCTTCTTCTTCTTCTTCTTCTTCTTCTTCTTCTTCTTCTTCTTCTTCTTCTTCTTTGTTTCCCTCTCTTGAAATATGTTGCTTGTCCAAAAACAGGATTTGATAGATAATTATTCCACTTTTTCGCAGATCTCTGTTTGCATAGTCATTTACCTTCCTGAAAGAGTCTTCTTATCTACCGCTCAGCTTTCTGCTCAGGAACATCACAATCATTTTCTCTCTCTCTCTCTCTCTCTCTCTCTCTCTCTCTCTCTCTCTCTCTCTCTCTCTCTCTCTCTCTCTCTCTCTCTCTCTCTCTCTCTCTCTCTCTCTCTCTCATTGCTTTCATTTCTGTTATTTCTACATCGTGTTTTTTTTCTGATTCCTTTCCTTTACGACATCAATGCAACGGCCTTTATGATAGTTGTTTAGGAGATGTACTTTTAAGCGCCCAATTTCTTCTCTTGGTAGCCTCACCTCTCTCACACCTGGCAAAGCCGATAGAGCGAAGGTATCTGTTTGGGTCAACCGACCTGATCCTGAGACTTCATCAATTTCGTCATTTAACGTCCGTCTGTAAACAGGCATTTCCCAAGATTCACCAGATCTCTAGATCATCAGCGTTGCGACGTCAATATCCCTTTAACTTGTCTAGCTCGTCCCGCCATCTTACTTTCTGCTGACCACAATTTTGCATATGATTTCGGGAAATCCATGTTGTGAGTCGTAATGTCCTGCAATTATCTGATAGTCTTACAACATTACCAGCCAATTGCCATTAGTGTTTTCGAATAGATTCTATGATATTTCTGATTCCTGCCCTTTTTTAATATACTGTGCTGTCCGGTGGTCTCTCCAAGTAATATCAAGGACGATCCTCTCTGGTGTAAGATGCATGGTTCTGAGTTTGTGGGTCAATCATTTGATTTGGTTCTATGTTTCAGCTCCCTAGGTGACTATTGAGAAGATGCAACGGTTGTATACCCTTCTTTTTAGACCTAATGAGATTTTCTTGCTTTGGAATGAAGGACTTACAATAGATCACCTTATCAGTTGATAGATAATAAGATTATAAAATTTCCAGAATCTATCAGTACATCTGTCCTGATCATTCAATACTTCAGTCAAAAACAAAATCGAGTCAATACTAAGTTTGGCCATATGATGGGTAGGCAAGAACAGATTGATAAAGTTTCTTCATGTTTGTACAAATCTATCAAAATATCTTTCTCCATTTCTATTTTGAGATCTTTTTCTGTCCATAAAACGTTTCCTTGACATAAAATTGTGTGTAAACACTCGCTTTTTTCTTCTTTCTAACTCCGATTGCAGCTTTCTATTTCATGCCAAAATGCAAAATAAGTCAGCAACGGATTTGTCACAAATAACCAGCAGTTCATACATACACGAGTCTGGTTAGTCACTCAATAGAAACGATCACGTGACCCCCCCCTATTTACCCATTTTCCAAATGGCACTTGTTCAGAGATATGGATTAGTCGAAAAAGATGATGATCACGAGTATTGATGCAAAACATATTTGGTTAATAAACATTTAATAGTATGTAGATATCCGATTTTTGCAGCTGATTTTATTGGCGATACTCAATCTTCCAATTCACTGGGATAATTCTACTGATGAATTGAGGCAGATAGATAAGCCTGGCTGCAGCGGGGCCAAACTCCATTCCTTTTAGTATTCTAACTGAAGATGATGACAGCAATTTTTGTAGTGTATACATACTAAATAAATTTGTAGATATGCAAAAATTGTCAGTTGTCTACAAATCATTTGGCAGTGATTTCAAATCACAGTGGGAAAATATTAATTTTGTGAAAGTATTCATTTATCAAAACTAAAAAGGAAATTGCGTGTTTCTAACATACATTTACTTATGTATATCAGACTTGTCAGTTGAGCTCAGTCGGTAAGAGAGCTGCCTATCAGTTGGTCGTAGGGGAATGTTATTCTTACATTTCGGTTTGGTTTGATGTGATGTAAGGCAAACAGTGAAGAGTTTACCATTGTGAAATCGGTGAGGATTGTTCTTGTTCTTGTAATAGGAGTTTGACAATGAATTGGTAGATCGTTCTGAGGCAGAATTGAAGAAACAGACTGGCAAAGGATTGGCTGAATCCGATGTCAGAGGGGGCCTACATTTCGATATGGATGAGAAAATACTTAACGAACTTACGGCGACTCGTTGCTTTCAAAAATTTATTGCAGAAATATTTTTTCAATGTCCGATAACTTGTACTGCTTCTTTCGTGGCGATTTTCATTTATATGACCAAAGACTGATCGTTACACGTGGAATATCCTTTGCTACCTGGATGAGGCTAGTGCAGGGCCTATAGTATATGTTACGAAAGGACCATAAATTCGAAAGAAAATACGTATGAATATTAAGAGAGAGCATTTTTTCCAATGACATTGTAAAGATTTTTTTTAATTTGCAACAAAACCAGTTTACATGAAAACTGATATTTCGGCAATTGTATTAGTTCTTCGTTTAAACTTTTGTATAGTGGCTATGACTTTAGTTTCAAATACCTTCGATTCTATCCATTGCCTATCTCTCATATAGATGAATTAATAAGTGCATCAAAATAAAAAAATTAAAACTTCGGCTATTGAAGGTTGACTGAAATCATAAAAACAAACCTTAAACATCAAGTCGTTCATGAATGTTGAAGGCAGAATCGTTCTATAGTCAGAATTGATATCTTTCAAGCATTTAGCACCAGGGACTTGAAGATGCAAAGGTCTTAGCATATGCTATTCTTGCTACATAGTTAATCTGGCACTGTTTACTACTTCCTTAGCTGACATAATTACGTCGAGTTGGTGTAATAATGATTAAGCGATTCTCAATGTGCCTGAGAGAAACAGTATTTGTTGTAGACGTCTGATAATTAATATCTTAATAGTGTCATGTTGAAAGGACCGATGACTGTAGCCCAGTTGCAGATCGCTAACCACCATGGTTTAATTCCACTTTCAAAATGGTACACTATGCCTCTCTACTGAGCACCCAGCATAAGGAATGGTTAAGGAAACATCTTCCCGGGGCTAAGGGGTTACAACAAAATCCTGCTGGGTACAGATAAACAAAGTTAAGCAACATAGAGCCTCGTCAGTACCTAGATGACTGACCATTGAAGAATACCAGCTGCCGTAAACAGAACAAAGCTTCAACATGTCTTTCCGCATGTACCTAACTCTGCAACACCAGCGATAAAGTGGAGAACGATTCTACATACATGATACATAATACATGCATGATACATAATACATGCATGATGCATAATACATGCATGATGCATGATACACATATGATGGAAGGCAAATAGACGAGAAAAGGATTGGATGGAGAATAGCTGCATTTGTAACAAAATTAGGTCAATCTTGTTTGTGCAAAAATAAACTCCAACTGGCATATTTCAACGCTTATTTTCATAATCTTCCAGAGAAAAAAGAATCAAGAATGGGTGGCATTAATGTTACCAAATTAGAAAAGAATTTATATCAATAAGCCTGGCTGCTGTCGGATCAAACTCCATTCTTACTTTTATGCCAACGCATGATTTCAAATCTCGACGAGACAGACAAACGATGGAGAGGTTACACCGCCTTATTAGATGAAGATTGTTGTTTTTCTTGCTGCTTCTACGGCAGAAAAAAGTCCACCTCAGCTTTCGACTTGGACTGGAGTTTGACAACATCCTACCAAGTGTCTACAACTGTTATATTGTTTTTTTTTTCACTACGTCTATTTATCATTTCGATAAATCAATGACAAGGCCAATGCATTGTTTCCTAAAACACTTTCATTGTGAATAGACATAGATTTATGGCACATCGATTCAAACCAAATGGTCATTTTTTCAGACGCTAGTAGAGGATTACTCAACTATTTTATCTAATGGTTTCTTTTGGTTATGTTTTAAAGCAGGCCCCAAACATTAATGAATCTCAAATGACATTTCACTTACGTTGTATATTCAATGTGACCCTTGTGTCTGATTCTTTGTTGCTTGATCCTCAGTAGTTGGATTAATATTTTGTGAGTTTTAATCTTATGTTTGAATCTACGCATTTATCAGTTCTATTCCTTTCTTTTGTCAATATTTTATTGACTGCATTAAAGCCATATTTAATCGAATACGGAGTTGGATAGCCCAAAAGTACTTGTGACATTTCAAATCACTTGTTCGGATTAAACTGTTTAGTAGTATTTGACGACCACAATTCAGTCATTCCAAACTCTTTCAAATTCATATTTACTTTCATCATTGCATTTTAGCTCAATAAGTCCCTCTTGGATTTCTTCACTGACAGATTTGATATCACAGTCGAGAAATTATATATTGAAATCTATTGAGAACCACGGCTGTACTATTTACTCTTCAATCGTTGTTATCATATTCCTGGTGGCTGATTTGTCTCTTCCTAGAAGAGAGAAAGAGGAATTCAAATTCATAATAGGGTGAATTCCTACTTTTCAGACTGAGGGTGATAACTGCTACTTTGTTTTATCGTATATAAATTATAAATTCAAAAAAATTCAAAAGAAATATTTCAGTATAAATACATCTATCTGTTAAAATAAAATGAACACCTTTGTATCAGTATAATGAATTTCAGTAGATATATAAGTTATGTAAGACTTCTTTCAGTCGGTAAGAGACGCGACTCGGTCGTGATTTCAAATCATCGTAGAGGAATTGTAATTTTCCTTAAATTTGTTGAGGATTGTTCTTGTCGTTTTGTTATTGTAGAAAGACCAAGTCAACTTCAGGTTTCGACTGGATTTTGACAATACATCCCAAATAGGTCATAAATGAAGAGGACGGACAGTCAGAGAAAGATGTTTCAAGATATAATGGTCAGAATTGCAAATACTGGACTTGTCCGTTCGCTGCCTCATTCCCAAGTCTGTATTGTCCTTACAATTCCATCATCGTCAGGGGCCCCAACGTTGAGTTTTGAAAACCATCGGATTCTTCTGAATCATAAGAGGTGGAACTAATGGGCAAAATTGCCGTTCTGCTAATTTATGTCATCTTTGGACCAACCTAGTCGCGTCTGGAATCTCCTGGGGCCACCTACGTTCTATATGACATTTGAGTGATGGCAGACAGGGATTTAGTGGAATCTCAAAGAGGGCAAGGAAGAGGAATGAGGAAATTCAGACCGAGATTTATTCCACTATTCTGATCTCTTAACAATCTGAGCATCCTTCTTTTAGCCTACCTATCTAGTCCATCCTTACCTCAGTGCTTTTGTCTCTTCTTATATTCATTGTCAATGGTTCGAGAGACTATTTCGCTAACATTGCACTAGGACATAAAATCCAATTGTCCGTCGATCAATGTTTTATCATATATATATATATATATATATATATATATATATATATATATATATATATATATATATATGTATATATATACATATATATATATATATACATATATATATATATATATCTATATATATATATATATATATATATATATATATGATTATAAATTGCGTTATATTATATTGAAACTCTTGTTCGAAATATTCGCCCGTTATCACCCAGAGAATGTATCACTTGGCCCAGACAACGTAGGCCATGTGACACATTCCCAGTGTTATAACAGCTGATCATTTCAAATAAGAGTTTCAAGATGATATAAGGTAATTTATAAACATTCTGTCGGATCATTTATCAATTTCTTAATGACATAATTGTTGCACTGAAAGAAACATAGAGCAGATGTAGACCGAGAATTACCAAGATCAGAATTTCGAGTGGAAACAGTTATTTGGGTATTTACATTACTGGCGGCTGTTTAGCTCAATGGTAAGAACAACGGTATGTTGAAGTGGTGCCTGCGGCAGCTCCATTTTCTCAAATTGTTTATTCTATCCATGTCGTCTAAGCTTTCGGGAGTATTAAAAACCGGATAGGTTTCTTGTTATAGCGCATTTCGTCATATTCATCAATATCTCCATAATCTTAATTCGTTTGGAAGTAAAAACATATACTTTTCTTGTTCTGTTGATATGGATTTGGGTTGAAGTAGAATTGTTTTACATGTATTTATTCTATTATGTTACGAATGGAATCAGATTAGATCTGAATGGAGATTTTCATTAATCTCAATATGTACTTAATAAAATTTTAAATTTGTGAATTTACATCCTCGTTAATATAATCATTCCATAGGTGTAATTAGTTTTGAAGTAAAAAGAATCTAATTACTGTTACTAGTGTATTAGTGTGGTTGTGGTTTAAGTGAATTCATTTTATATGTATGCATATAATACGTTGGATAGATAAACCCAGGATGAATTTGAGGTAAAATTCTGTCTTTATTAATATGTATTCAAATATTAGTATTTATGTTGACGTTTGAATTAAGTATTGAAAATTTTCAAACCTCACATATTCAACTTTGTATGGCTTATTCGTTCCTCTTCGTTATTTCTCTGTTAATTTTTGAAAGTTTCTCGTTAAAAGTTTTTGGGGTCTGGCTGATGAATTGTTTTCCTCCCTGTCTCATCGAAGGCAAGTAAATTTATGTCATTGTCAGTGAGTTCAGTAGGAGACGTTTGACCTTATGACTGGTTGTAATTGTTCCCTAATTGAGGTATTTCATTCAAATATGTATACATACATACATACATACATACATACATGCATACATATATGTATTGTTCTTTTTCATTACGTAGAAAGTAAATTTATTTTTATATTTCATCATATGGTTTATTCATCTCAAAGTAAAGTTCCTATTTATATCTATATTTATGTAATGTTTTAAGATTCCGATATGTTTACTGGTTTATTCATAAATTTACGTTTTATTTTTAAGTAGAATTTCTATTTGTATCTAAAGTTATGAAAGATATGTTCATTAATAGGTTTAATAGGTACTTATCCCCTTTATACATATCCATATTTATGGTTATAAATGGATTTGGTAATAAAGTTGTGTATTTAGTCTGTCTGGTTTATGTTATCTACAATGTCTTTCAAATTATATCTTATCGTTAGAATATTTTTTCGCATATATATATATATATATATATATATATATATATATATATATGCACACGCATATACATATACGCATACACATATATATATACATATATACAAACTCATACACACATATATATACATATGCCGACACACATAATTATAAACACACATATATACATATTTCTGTTCCTTTTATTCCTCTTCATTCAGTATGTACGTACAACATATATCTATGGAGAGACGATGGTCTTATAAAACTCAACAATTGCAATAGCCAGAAATGTGACCAAATCAGGAAACAATTAAATAAAGAATCAATGAAAATGGGTTTGAAAATCTAAAAAACGTCAAAATCTTTTAATCTTAATCTTAATTCTAAAACCATACAATACACCCGACGGCCCCCCCATTTATAAAAAGAAATTCAAATCAACAAACAGCTACTCTGAAACAGGACCTAAATTCTCTTAAGATTGAATTCATCAAATGAAAAGGTCCTAAAAACTGCCAAACTTACCAGAAAAGCACTTGGAGAGTGATAAAACATAAACTAAAATAGATGTTGCAATATGGTTACTACACAGTGAATGTATCATTTGGCCTAGACAACGTAAATAGAAACACTCAAAGAGAATGGGGTTGCTGCAGGAATCGTACCAGCTATCAATAGCGTTGTTCTTACCATTGTACTAAACAGCCGCCGGTTTTTTTCCATTTACATAGTCTTAGCCAAATGATATATTCACCGTGTAATAACGGGAAATCATTTCAAATAAATTACGGGTATATCATAACGCATGTCGGATCATGTATCCATTCTTTCCAATAACATAATTGTCTACGTTGAAAGAAACAAATAAAGCAATTATATCATAAACAAACTGAGAATTATAGAGTTAAAGCAGTTATTTTTGCCTTTGCTTTACCGGCAGCTGTATTGAAGCATATATATATATATATATATATATATATATATATATATATAATCATGCAGCTCCTTATACATATATATGATGAACTGCTAGAAGATCTGTCCTAGTACAAAGGTTAGCGATCAAACCATTGACAATGAACATGGATATGGAATGACTGGGAAAGATTGACACACAGACAGACAGACAGACACACACACATATAAACACATATGTATATATATGTGTGTGTGTGCGCGTACTTGTTCATATCTATCTACCTGGGACTGCCTGTCTGCCAATTTCTATCAACCTTTCTATTCGTTCATATACATATTCCTATCATTATTTCTCTTACTGCATCGATCTTCATCTATTAAAAAAAAAAGTAAAAAATCCGTTTCACCTCCCCACCCCCATCATCTTCGGCTTCCAGTCTCAACAATCCAAGTAAGAAAATTGTCGCCAACAGAGCCATGTTTTCCTTGGCCATCAGCATTACCCCCTCAGAGCAGACGGCTGCTGCCAGGTATGGCCTGGTGTTTGATATCACTGACCAATCAAACCAAATGGTATAGCAAGAAGAAACGAGTTTCTAAAAGTTTGTTGGTGGTGAGGATCATGTAGTGTGCCTTCCCTTGGCGATCCCTGTTAATCCTCATAGGAGTAGACCAATCTCAACACCATGCTAAATTATGCAAGCCATAGGACCATAGGGGGATATCACCTGAACCCGGCATCATTATTAGAGTGACAAGATGTGAATGATCTTGTGGTTGAGGAGAACGAGCCTTGTAGACGAACGTATATTGTATAGGTGAGGATTGACTCCCCATGAGAAATGTTATATAATATTTGTAAATATTGCTCCATTTACGTAACTTCTTCCTGTGAGGTGGAGGAGGAGGTACACTGCAATAAATGACAGATTGTGGATCAATTAAAGGAGCAAATTTGACGTTATGAATAACCTTTCTTGCAAAGGTCGATCGAGGATGTACTGAGAGGCTTAGAGAAATTCGTCTACAACGACGTTTCCTACGATGAATTTCAACACATCAGACACATTTTACAAGTGCTTGGTCAAATGCAAAGCTCGTTTGACAGCAAACGAATAATAAAACATTATCAATTTTCAATGAGGAGCTTCTTTTCATTCACGACCAACAACGAGATCTTTTCTTGAGATTTTAGGTTTTGCACTCTGAATCGATATAACGCTCACACTCAACATAAGATCTCGGTTCGTCAAAGGGAGTTGTGTTCTGACACACAAAATTCTGGGGCAGTTTGGTGGTTATGTCATGTGCTTTTTTCTGGCACTTATCAAATTTCAGAAAACTAGATACGTTGGTTTAATAGAAAGAGAAGTTGGATAAATTTTTAAAGTTTCTGTCTGAAATTATCAATACGTATCTTCTTGGACTTTTGTCCTCAATTGGATTCATATTTTGAATACAAAGTTTTGGCTGTTGTATTGTACGGCTTTTTTCAGGTATTCGTCATAAATAGGTAGGTTCCAAAATGCTGGGACGAGGAGCCCCAATCAAACAGGAGCTCTGCCCAAAACACAAAAACATGTTTGTATTTCATAACATAGAATGAAAGTTTACTGCAGAAGTGAAACAAAAAAGTGTTGTTGATTTTCATCGTCTTTTTCACATCATAATTTTATTATAACATAAAAATAATGTTAAATATACGTTCCCATAATATAAGAAACCGCCAACCAAAACTGTCAACATAAGTTCTTTCAGTTTTCGAGTCAATTTGGCCGGCTATGAATCTGATTCGTACGCACAGACTGTGCAAATGGAACCAGATTTACTATGTCTAGAATTAGGACGATAGGATTTTAGTGGATATTTAATTTGCAATATAGGTTTTTGCTGAATTGGTCCCCTAGACAGTGTCCAGCAGCATCAAGGCTTGTTTTTTGTTTTGTTTGTTTGTTGTTTTTTTTTTGTTGTTTTTTCGAAATTTCAACCTTTTTAATGATCCAGCCAAAAACGGGAGAAAGAGACGTGTTCATTGATCAACCCTTTTTCCAATGTTCAACTATGAATTTTATTCTATGCTCAGGATAATATATGCAAGCTAGATTACGTGTCCACATTCAAATATAACCCATTAGGAATAATACTTTATTCAGCCAGAACTTAATTTGCACTTTATTTCTTTGAAACTATCTTGCAGAAATCTCTCAACAAACGGACACAGACTTTCTGTTGATGACCAGTGATCTTTATAACTGTCCATAACATTTTTTTATGTTCCAGTCAGTCTTTTCTGCAGCCTTCTTTGGCCTTCCTTTCTTTAACTTATGCATTCTGCAACTGGGTGGTTCTCTTTTTTTCGTACTCCTCTCTCTTCATGTTATCCACCTAATTTTTCTTCTTTTTCTCTCCAATCTGGTTCCTCTCCCTCTTTCCTTCTTCCTCTATCATCTCGTTCTCTCTCTCCTAGTTCTATCTTTTTCCTTTTTCTTCTTTCTACTCGTCCAACCCCCTTTTTCATTCTACTCTCTCTCTCTCTCTCTCTCTTTCTATTCATCCCCCACTTTCACAACATTTATATTCATTCCTTTTCTTAATGAAATCTTTTCTTCTTTCTTTTTATCCATTCTCTCACTCCCTTTCCCCTTCTCTCCTCCTTTCTATCTTTCTCTCTCTTTTACTACACAACCCCATACAAACACAGAATAACAGATGCGTTTAGATACACCCCTATATCTTTTTCTTTAATACTCTCTCTCTCTTTTTTTTTTTTTAACTCACTGGCACACCCTTCCTCTCTGCACCCACACTAGACACCCCAAATATTTCCTAATTCAGCCAGTCTTTTTTTTCTTGGGGAAAGGGGTAATTCTACCACCATCGTCTCCCCACTGCACCATACCTCTACCATCGTAACCCAAGCTACCATCGAAGCCCTTACCGTCACCTTTCATAGCAATGTAATTTCCCTGACACTCTCATGGTGGTACCAGTCAAATGGCAATGACACCCTACACCCTGTCAAGCAATCATCATCGTCAATGAGACCATGGCCGTCATCACATCTCAGTAACAGTTCTTAAACTCAGTCCCACGTGACCCTACAACGTTAAAATACACCAACATTATCGCCACCCTTCCTTCCCAACAAAACCAATCGGCGGCAACATGGTTTCAAGATCAAAAAAACTTTCATTTTCTTGAAAGTTTTTTTTATTTTATTATTTTTCTTCATGATGCTAATGTTTGTCATCATCGTCATCACGTTGTCGGCTCAGTGGTATCAAGACCTTCGCAATCTCAAGATCATCATTAACAAAACACCTCAACAACAAAACACACACTGTCATGGGGGCATAAGACGATATATGTAAATGTACGTTTGTATAAGTCCCTGGTCGTTTATGTACTTTTCAATAACAGGCACAATAACAGGCACGCTCGTTTACATATTGTTACGCACACACAAAAATATCCACAATAAACTCTCGCTTTGACGAACCTAATTATAATGAGTTTCGGCTTTAACGAACACGTGGATCCATCTGATCTAACTGTGGATTCACTGAACGAAGTTCAATACATCTCGAGAACTCATGATTCATAACCATCGATAAATGCAGCCGCATACGTGTGGCGAATACATGGAAAAAAAAACAAATTTTCTACCAATTCACCGGAGCAACTTCAGTAAATGCAAGAACCAATCACCGATCTCAAACGTGCCAAGACTGATAGAATATGTTGCTAAGAATGAATTCCAGCACGCGCATGCGTAGTTACAGCGTAGTCTTCTTGATTACACGTTTGTGTCAATGCATTTTTCGTTCTATGCTGACTGCGTTGTGTGTGTATGTGTGTGTTTGTGTGTGTGTGCGCGCGTGCGGGTGTGTTTGTGTGTGTTTGTGTTTGTGTGTGTTTGTGTGCATTTCTGCCATGGCTTGTAAATGAAGTACATCTCCGGGGGAACGCAGGAGGGGTATATGGTCTTTAAGATGGAAATTTGGGATAGCTTTATAGAAAGAATGGAGTAGGCCTGTCGGAAGTAAAAGCGTACAGTACTGAAATTAATGAGAAATTTCTCT
Source organism: Thysanoteuthis rhombus (assembly GCA_963457665.1). Taxonomy (NCBI): domain Eukaryota; kingdom Metazoa; phylum Mollusca; class Cephalopoda; order Oegopsida; family Thysanoteuthidae; genus Thysanoteuthis; species Thysanoteuthis major. The sequence goes on along the minus strand of OY735233.1, from coordinate 30,350,689 downwards.
TGTTTTCAAACCAAGTGCTCCAACTGTATTGTTTAAAAAAGTTTCCTTTTGGCAATAGAACTTTAACAATTCTACAGTTGTCCCCTCCTACGAATTATTTGGGAGTGGAAAGTATTAAATCAGGTACCGAAGATTAGCCACTTAATCTTCAGGTGAAAATGAAAAGTAATAATGTTTCCCGAAAGTTTATGAAGAGAAAGGTTCATGAGACTCAGTGACACTGGTGAGACTGAGAGGGTCGCCACCTTGAATTTTATAGACAGAGAAGCTTGGCTACTGCAGGGTCAAACCCCATCCTTACTTCTATTTCGACTGGAGATGATTAATGCAATTTTCGCATAGTGTATATGATCAATAAAAGATCATGAAAAATACATTTTTAGTAAATATGTATTTAATTATTTGAATGAAATAAACCCGTGTGTATTTGTAACAAATGGTTGTAAATATGTAAGTTTTGTCAGTTCGGCTCAGTCGGCTAGAGAGCCACCTACCTTAACAGTGACTTCCAATGGTATATATATATATATATATATATATATATATATATATATATATATATATAATACACATAAAATGAAAAACTACATGTATGACAAAAACTATATAATAAAGGGAGGTGCTGAGGTGCCATGTTAATATAGATGTTTAGTATCTAAAATCCCCTAAACAACTGATGATCCCAACAAAAGACGATTTATACATTGTACAATAATAACAAAATATAGGGGGAAACAAAGAAAGAAGCAGTTTTGAAGATCACATAAATTGCATTAACACATATTGGGAAATTGGTGACTGAAGTGACACGAAAGAAATCTATTGAAAAAGTTTTTTGACGTTTACTATTCAACGATGTAAAGCTTTCTAACATATATATATATATATATATATATATATATATATATATATATATATATATATATATATATATATACACGTGGTCTTGCTTTCTGAAACTGTTCATTGCCAAGCAGCCAATATTCTTCAAGTAGTTCCATGCGCAGTAAATGTAGTGGAAATATTTTTCATCTTGAGCAAGTTCACATCAATTTCATCAAAGAAATTGTCCCATAGGGGAATTGAGACGAATGAACGGTGCAACTGATAATTTTTAGTTTTTAAACATACATAAATACATACGTTTGACAATTTTAGGTGTGTCTGTAATTTGTATATAATCCTAATATAAGTCAGCCAGAGATGAAAAATAAAAAAGAAGAGAAATGATTATGTGAGTGAAGGGGTGGGACAATTCACACACAAAACAAACGGCGAACGCTTTTTTTGTAAGTTTTTCAATTGGTAAAAGCGAAAAAAACGTCATTGAGCGAACTTCCGGAAAGTGAGATATATATGTACTTAATTCTGACAATAGACTGTATTAGTCGAATTTTTGAGCATAAAGAACTTTCCCAAATGTATCATAATAGTGTGCTTAGAAAAGATGGACTTGATAGACGGAGAATTGCCTCATTTTGGAGAGTAGACTTATCTGGCGGAGATTGGACAATTGAACTTATAAGCCAGTTTATTCAGTAATTATAGTAACATGAAATATTTTTCAAATGTATATTTGTTCGTGTGTGTGTGAATATATATATATATATATATATATATATGTATATATATATATATATATATAGAGAGAGAGAGAGAGAGAGAGATAGATAGATAGATAGATAGATAGATAGGCATACATTAATAATATTTCCATGTACTCAGTACTTTTCAGCTTTCTATTCGCATACATTTCTATGCACTCACTCAGAAATAATATACAAGTATTGCTAGATACATTTAGTGCATTGTGTACAATCCGCGTTGAAGTCACGTCTGTGTACTTGCTGCAGCTCTCCCTTGTGTATGAGGGTCCACCTTGTTCTCTTATTTTCTCTCTTTCTACCACTTGTTTCCCTCCTTTCCCCTTTCCTTCTTATTCCTTGCTCTCTTTTTTCCTAGTCTCCCAATGAGCCCCATTTCACATTGGTAGCGCTCGCTCTCTCACAGAAAGAAACCTTCTGAGGTGAAATATTAACCCAAGCCTACATGAAACATAGAACCGATCGATATTAGGGCCAGAATTGTCCATGGTCGAACCGGCTGCCACTAACGCCGTTTCGACAAAACCCCCAGAGGATTGAGACTACGCTGAGTGGAAAGAAATGCCAAAGACTCTCTCCCTTCCTACCCTCTCTACCCTCAGTCTGCAAGGACTGTAATCTCTATCGTTATTTTAAGCGGAAGAGTATTTGTGGAAGTGGCGTGCCATTTTTATGTTGGTAATAGTGAACACAACGAGAATAGAATAAAGTTGGATTTTTTGCGTTTGAAGAGTTAAATTAACCTATCACAGAAACAAAAATGAAACCCAACTTTTAGTCTTTGATTGGCTCTTTTTCAATATCTCTACAAATCGATCCAATTTACTTTGGACACTACGAAAAGGTTGAAAAATAGCCCTAAAAAGCATCTACTTTATATATATATATATATATATATATATATATATATATATATATATATAATACACCACTTGATTGGCTATATTTTATGTCGGTAACGTTCGTCGAATTATATTCTATTGAATTCTAATTGCATTATCCTCGGAACGTTGATTCTTTTTTTGCCAAACCGGGTTCATTTTGGTTCAACATGAATAAGACAAAGACTTGCATTCCAAGGGAAATTATGAATCACCATTACCCATGGATACTGTGATGGGCGGGGGATCAATTAAAGAGATAGAAAAGGGGGTGAATTAGTAAATTACCTCTCTTGCCATTTGTTTGACTGGGATCACTAAAAAAACTCTGGATTTTCAAAAAAATGAGCGGACAGAAACTAGTGATCAATTTAGCATAAACTTCAATTGTAAATTGATGCACCCCCTGGAAAATATATTTTGGGACAGAATTTTCAAAAAACGAAAAAAAATAATTTCAAGTTTCTATTATTAACAGTATGGACCGAGCGAAGTCCAAATAGATTCATCGAGAGATACATATAGATATCGAAACACATGAATAACCCAAACCAAGCAACAGTGATTAAACTAAATTCTCACGGGCAGTAGTGATTGACAAAAAAGACATCCAGATACATCTCAGTCAATTTTTGCTTCAAATGGAGACAAAACCTTTATTCAAAAAATCGATGGTCGGTTAGTTTTTTTTAACGAAAACAAAGAATTTAAAATAAAGCGATTTAATTATTCACTAATGCAAAATCTTCAGTTGCAAAAAATTACACGTCGAGAACCAAATTTTTTTTAATTTCAAATTTCTCAAGCATCAACAATATTGCATAAAGTGGCCAATTCTTGCCAGCATTAACTTTGCTACTCAGCTGTAGCCTCCAACAATGTTTCATATAACATTTCGTTTGATACTACTATCACACACATACGGACTAGAGACTGCTTTTCGCCACTAATAGACAGACTTTTACCAACACTCAATGTTTTTATATTCTTTAAGTTCTGTGCAATTTAAAGATTCACCCCCTTTTCTATCTCAAAGCAATTTAAATCCGTGGTAATTTTTGGTAGGTGGGATACACAAATCAATACTGATCAATGAACAAGAAATGTGGTTTATTTATTATTGCAAGCATTGTGGTAAGGGTTACGACATTGTATTATATATTATTCGAAGGGTGATGTAAAGAACTATTCCTCAGTCAAGACTTCCACTCAATATTATCATCATTATAATCATCATCCATTTAGGGTTTACTGTTAGACATAGACATTCCATAGACATTCCATAGACATACAGTTCTTCCAGATCTCTTTATTGCAGTCTGTTCATTGTACTTGGGTTATCTAATGTATTTTATGAAATCACTGACTCCAGTTTCCCTCTAAAAGACTGTGCCTCGCTATCTCTCCATTAGATGTTAGATATAATTCTCTCTCGGGTACATGGTTGCATTATTTCGGTAATGAAGAATAAAATGGATTTGCTATAAATATATTTTCGAGAAACGCGTGGGAGTTTCATTGATAAATAGAATTGTGTTAAAATAATAAACAGGGATTATAACCCTAATACGTCTTTTAGAAAAAAAACTAATACATATTCTTGTATTAATATTAGTAAATAAATAAAAGTTGCTACTACAGTAAGCAAAAATGTTATCTTTTTGATTGCTGAAATTCTAAGAGTGTTAACAACTTAAATAATCCTTTAATCTCATGCTTCTGCATTTCTCTCACCTTATAACTGCGTTTTCTAATCTTTCCCTTATTTCTTCCGAAGCCCGACTTGTTTTTCATTTAAATTATATGCAAGCAAGGATAAGCTTCACATGCAAAAACCTTCCAACCGCCTCAGTAAACTACCTAACTTTCTCTTCTTCTCTCTCCCTTCCAATCCTCTCAGATCGTTTTATTTCCCGTCTCTCTCTCTCTCTCTCTCTTTCTCTCTCTCTCTCTCTCTCTCTCTCTCTCTCTCTCTCTCTCTCTCTCTCTCTCTCTCTCTCTCTCTCTCTCTCTTTATATTCTCATCAAACTATCGCCCCGTGTCTTTTTACCCTCTAATAAAACAACTCTTTTTCGGCTCTCTTCCACACAACCCTTTTATTTAATTTGCTGTCCTCTCTCTCTTTGTACCACTTAGTTACAGTACCCAACGTTTCCATGATGTTACTACTGTTAGCGCAACATTTAAGCGAAGGTGGGGATAGGCAGAAAAATCTCGTGCACGAGTGTGTCTTCTGAACCACCCCTTACATTGCAATGGGGGTGCCTGACATTGATCTTTAATGCCTCGCCGAATTATTTTCCTACTCACCCATGCGAATAACAACCTAAACTTTACACAACTGAAGTAATTTGTCACCCAAAACTCACAGTCAATATCCTGCGAGACGTGTAAACTACCATCAATCTTCAACAGGGATCTTGTCCGAATGGTCAATGTATGCAGGGTTAAGAATATTCGTTAGGCAAGGCCAACTTTGAAACCTTCAGGGGAACATCCAATGAGGAACGAACACGCAGTTAATGGTTTACCAGATGAATATTTTGATTTCTCTTTACTGTTTTAGTTAACCGACGCAGAAACTTATTGATCGCCCAGATATGTGATTGTTCGCTGCAAGATTGTTCTGCAGTCGTCTTAGCCTCTGTTCTGCCTCCGATTACCAAAACATCTTGCCAAGCTAGGACCAGACTTTGCACCCGGTCCTTTCTCATACACACCGCTCCATGGCAGACAAATGACGGTGTGCTCCACCAGGAGCCTCCATACTCGCATGATCCAGGGTCAGCAATCAGGCAAGTAGATAAAGGTTAACAAAAAGCTCAAAAACTTTAATCAAAGTCTCATCCGATAAAACAGAGCCCTATTTCTTCCAAATTGTTCAAATGACATCCGGACATTTACCTTTAACCCTTTTGAGACTCATGGGACATATACTGCCTGCAATTTCTATTACTGCTGGGATATATATGTCCTGTGGGTTCTTTCAGAAGTCTGTTGGGAGGTATATCAGAAAAATGAAGATATTGAGATATTCCTGGCCTTTACAACCGGAGACAATGGCGTCATCATAGTTTGAAACCCCAGCACAAATTAGTTCACATTACTTAACTGAGACGTACAGACGAACCGATCTGCTATTTCTGTATTTTTTATATCATCATCATCATCCCCAGCAGCTTTTTGACATCCATCGTTGGACACGGACCTCACTATCATGGGCGATGCAGAGCCAATACTTTTTGAACTTGCTTAGTTCGTCTCGTCATCTTACATTTTGTCGACCACAGTTTTGCCTCTGATTTCTATGGTACAGTAGTCAGGCATTCCTTCAATATGCCCAGCCCATTGCCATTTGAGTTTTCTAATAGATTTTATGGTGGCTTCTGTTTTTCTCTATAACCTGTGCTGTCTTGTGATCTCTCAGGTGATGTTGAGCATGGTCCTCCCCAGTGTCTGTTTGAGGGTCAATTTTTAGCTTAGGTTCCATATTTTAGCGCCATGGGTGACTATCCGGAGGATGCATTGGTTGAACACCCTTCTTTTCTGGGGAAATTAGATTTTCTTCAAAGATTGAGTTTGTTCTAGCGGAAGGTTGCCAATCTATGGAGGCTCTACGACTGATTTCTTCTTTTGAAGATTTCATGAAGATCTGTTGTTCTATGAAAATGAAATGGTCTACTTTCTTCAGTTCCACGTTTTCGATTTTCTTAGAGTAAATATCTGATTGGACAAATGAATATATCGTAATTTTGGTTCCTCTATTCTACAGAAAATGAGTGATTTAATAAAATAATAGATTTCCTTAACCGTTAAGTAAATTTGAACACGTTCTTGCTTTTTATACCCTTTTGAAATTTCAGGTATTATTGCGAACCTTAATGGGTTAGTATTGAAAGGGTTGAGTGAAAATGTGTTCTTCACGTTGATGCCAAGGATCCTTATTTTGGGATGCAGCTGCCCATTAGTTTGAGATAGAAAAGTCAGACCATTCTCAGTTACCTTCATAATAATAAAGACCAGGTTTGATTCCGTAGATCTATGAGATGTTCTCCTAGTAGAGTTTGAGGCAATGGATCTTATTTCATTGGCTGAAGACTTCTGGAAAGCCATGTGAAATCAGGAACAGCGTCAGGATTTCTCAGTAAGAATTCTCATAATGTATAATCATACGATTAAGCCCATTTTTATTTCCATTTTTTGAATTTCTATTCTATTTTTCCTTTAACATTGTTCTTTTCGCTCTCCCTTCCCCTTTTATAAACTGCCAATCAAAACTATCAATATAAACCTGTTCAATCTCTACATGGTTTCTTCAGTTTTTAACTTGGTCTTGCTGCTAGGTTGGCTATGTATGCATGTTTGTATCGAAAGAACAGGTCGAACAAATGGAGCAAGAGGACTGGAAATTTAAATATTTACTCCTTATTATATTAACAATTATTTTTCAAAATCCTTTCAAATAGTTTTTTTAGCAAGGGTTCAATTTGCAATGAAGAGATATGCTAAATTGGTCCGATAGATTGTGACTAGCAGCATTCAGGCTTGTTCTGAAAACTCAGACTTTTTCCAGAGATCACGACCCTAAAAAAAGCGAGAGAAGTAACAAATTCATTGGTCAACCCTTTTCCCATTTTAATTTATCATCCCCAACACGGCATGCAGCGAAAAGGGATTGATCATGTGACAGTTTCTTTTCATTGATCAACTTCTTTCTCTCTCTTCCTTCCTTTCTCTCTTTTTCAGTCTCTTACTCTCTCTCTCTCTCTCTCTCTCTCTCTCTCTCTCTCTCTCTCTCTCTCTCTCTCTCTCTCTGTAAACTTACATATATAAATTTATATATATATATTTGTTATTAAGAAATGGATACATGATCCGACAGAATGGTTATGAATTGCGTTATATTATTGAAACTCTTATTTGAAATTTACCCCCCCCCGTTATGACACGGTTAATGTATCACATGTCCTATACAACGGAAATAGAATAAACAATTAAAGAAAATGGGGATGCTGCAGGGATATATATGTATATATATATATATATATATATATATATATATATATATATATATATATATATATATATATATATATATATATGTCTGTCTGTCTGTCTAACTGACACTTCAGTTCTTCAGTTGGTTTCTCTTTTTTACCGTCCCCTCTTCAGTTATTGTCCATATTTTTTACTATTATCACACTCTCAGTCAATTTGAATCTATTTCGTCTTTTATTTTTCATTTTATCGTTTACTTCCTCACCCTCAACCTCTCTCTCTCTCTTTCTCTCTCTCTCTCTCTCTCTCTCTCTCTCTTTCTCTCTCCTTCCATCATTTTATTCTTTCATCGTTCTCTTTATTCTATCGTCCCATCTCTCTTCCTTTTTGTTCTTTCTTTGACAGCATTTTATTGCCGACTAAAATTCTTCCGATCTGACTCCCAAAGCATGAATGAGTAAGTCCTGGCTTTAATCCTTTGCAACGACGGATTAGCTTTCTTGGATTCGGCGATAATCCTCCCTAGTCGCTACAACCAACAAGAACATTTTGATATCGCTCTTCTTTTTCTTCTTCTTCCTTTCCTTCTCCCCCCCCCCGGCTGTTTCTTCCTCTTCTTTTCCTCCTTTTTAATCTTTCATTCATAATACATCTTATTTTCATCTTTCATGTATTCTTCTCTTCCCTCTTTTTTCATTTGTTATTTCAATTCAGTTCTTTCTTCTTCTTTTTCTCTCCTTTCCTTTTCTGACTAGCTTAATTTTTCTATTTTCCGTTTTCTTTTCTTCTGCTTTTTCATTCCTCTTTTCCTTTTTCATTCTTGACTCTTAGTTTCTTTTTTTCTGAATATTTCCTTCATCATCTCCATCTTTTCCATGTACTCACCTCTCCCTGAAAACTATGTACATATTTCACCTTTTCTCTTTCCTTTCGCCTCTTTCCACAAACCTTCCTTTTCTATCCTCTTTCTCTTTCTCTTTTCTTCTTCCCTCAACAATTCTTCTTCTTTCTCATACCTCGTTTATGACCCTTACATTCTCCGGTAGCTTGCACGCATGCGCACCGGTCTTTTCCAAGCTTAGAGACTCGATGGGCAGAGTTCCAAAGGTCAACGCTGCTTTCAGGTGAATCGCTACACAAGAGATACGCTCAACGAAAGGCTGGTTAAGGGAAACGGTGGAGTAGATCAGCTTCCCACTCTCCCACAGCCGGCACCCCTCCTCCTCGTGACGTCACCACATCCAGTCTCCCCTGACCCTGATGGCAAGGACATGCGTTTGAATCTCTTTTCAATGGCGCTACTGCAAAACCGTATGGACACTATCAACTGACCGACAGATAGTGGGTGATCTTCATTCCAAATATTCTGTTGGTTAAGCGTTTTAGACTGAGATGAATAAAAATTATGAATTCAGGTCGGAAACTTGGGCTTTTCAGTTTAAATCAAATACTATAAGAATTTGTCTCATCTCTGTATACAATATGCATACACGTCTCTCCATTGCTCCTCTCCCGCCTTCTCTTCAATCTTTCTCCCTCTAAAATTCAAAAAGGCTTCCTAACTACTTTTTTTTTCTTGACATACGTGTATGTCTATTAATATGCATAAAGATTACCAGCTTTACAGTTTCACGCCATTGTGATCAACGGACAACTGTTTTTTTTTCCTGTTTTGATTTTGCAATAAAGGAACCCCTAGAAGCAGTTCACAGATACATATGTACATACATACACACGCACGAACAGCTTGACTTCAAAAACGAGGATTTTTTGGTGGGGATGGTGCCACGAAAGCAGGACCTTAAACTGTACGGATTGTACACAGATTATTCCACCGAAAATTATACTTATCTACATCAATTCCAAACAATTTGATTTATAATGATATATTCATACGTGTGTATGTGTGTGTGTGTGTGTGCGCACACGCGTGCGTACTTACAAATTTTGTCTTGTAATCGGAAGATGTTCCCTTGTTGGCCTTCAGAAGGGTCCATTCATCTATCCACTTCGTTGAAAATGCATTGGAGGAGACCAGAAATCTTTGAGATATTACATCCAGATAAATGAACAATATTTCAAATCTTAATGAAGAAAATTTATTGCCATGGACTAGCCAGCTGAATTTCCATGGTAATGACTCATGTTCATTGTCAATTTCCTTGTTTTGTTTTTGTTTGTTTGTTTTTGCTTTTTTTTTCAGCCTTATTTCTCAATTATTCTCAGCTATTCACTTTGTAAAAAATGCATGGTTTTACGTATGAGCCCGAAATATAGCTGTCCTTCATTAGCTCCAACAGAATTTTGGTGGATATCGAGTCATATAACCGTGCCAACAAAAGGAAAGGCAGGCTGACCTTTCTTCTTTCTACGGACTTAAGGTTGAAAATAACCAATTTTTCACCAAGCCACGAATCTATCATAATTATCTTATGTAAATGAAATAAATGAAAATCAGCAGATCCATACTCTCGGGAGAGTGGGGAAACGAAGAGACTTATAAGTACGTTTCAAAGTAAAAACTCAAGTGAAAAGTTATTGCCACATCATTTAGAGGGAAAACACTTCCAAATGTTTGTAAGGAATTCTTCTACAATTGAATTGTCTTTAAATCTAATTTAGATATTCTCATTTATTCAAATCTAGATTTATCGAAATATTGATTGAAAACCACGCCTGAACAATAAGGATCAGATGAACTTGAATTAAATTCCACTTTTGATTATTCTTTATTTTGCCACTAATCTTATTGATTCTGATATGTCATTGGCCAAGGCGACTGGGGATGGCCTAACACTCTCCTTGATTCACACAACTAAAAATATACCGGGCATTCCTGATGGGTCAGCAGTTTTGGAAGTCCAAACTGCATCACTTGCCTTGGGTTGAGGCGATTTGCTCTGAGGGTGACTTTACAAAAACAAAAAAAAAGTACAACCCCAAAAGACATAACCCTGAATAGACGTGCATCCAACTGATCTTAAAAATGAAATCAAAAACATCAAAAGAGACATTATAGGTATAAGCGAAGCGAGGAGAGAAAGAGAAAAACTAACTGAACTAAAGAACAGACATATTCTTCACAGCCACAAAAAAGGAAAAGGAAAACAAAGCAGAGAAATAAAATAAAATAATACAATGTTGTAGTATTCAAAGTTATCTCCCATTGCGTAGCCAATGCGCCTATGCAGCACTTGAAGAGGAACGAATCATTCAAGTCTATACTTGAATTTCAAAGTCAACCAAGGAGGAAATAGACAACTACGACCACTTGAACTCCATACTCCAAGATAGAGAAAATACTTCAACATCAAGTAGTGAAACAGGATGAGGGGGGAGAGGTGAAACGTTGGGTATTAGAATTTATTAATTGAAATTCATTAACTTCTTTACATCTCGTTCCATCATAACTTGTCTAAAGGCGGATAAATTTTATACACTGCTATCTCATATATCTGGGCCCCAGAGACGAGAAACCAAAGTACTTGAACCCGGCTGACCTATAAAGGGGCTAGTATCTTTTATCAATGTTGAGGTCCCGTTCGGATACCATGTTTTTGAATTTTCTCTTCTTCAATTTTCAGGTGTAGACACTCAGAAATTGGTCGATGGATTTTCTCGCATGAGAAAAATGGATTTGTTCAGCGAAAGTGATCACGTGGTGGTTTGCAGCCAAGGAATACAAAGGATTTTCTCGGGGTGATTTCCCAAAATCTTCAATTGAATCAGAGTAGACTCGGGGATCGAAGTTGTCAGTCAATGGGGCCAGCTGCACTGCGTAAAGGCGAGAATGCCGTTGTATTGGTAGTCAAGTGGCTGTGACTGATGAGCATGGAACCGAGAACCTTTGTCTTTTCCCCTCCTTTTGAGGCGGTTATGTTTCCCAAATTTCTTCTCTTTCTGTACTGACTACTATTTTGGGTTGAAACCTTACGGTGCCTCGGGACCAAGGTCTCACTGCAAACAGTGACAGCTTAGGACGAGTCACAGGTCACGAATATCCCAGTCCCTTACCTGACAAACAAGATCTGGATATACCTAGTTGGTACCCTCCTAAAATATATCTTTTTGCCTGTCTCACTGGAAATTTGGTAGTAGACGCCCATGAAAGTGAACTCGATATAAATTTTTGATTCGTACAAAATGCAAAAAATGCTATGCATGAAATAGCAAACCTCTCGATATTTATGTACGGTAACAGGACAGTTCTTAGTTTGAGCGGAAAGGTAGCGTAGATTTGAACAAAATTGAGCGAGAAATGAAGACGAAGAGAATATAGGATCGGACAGACAATCACGGAGTCTCTTACAAAGTGGAATTGTTCGCTTGAAAAATCAGGTTGGGACTTCGAACACAGGAGCCTTAGCGGGAAGAAATAGAATTTTAATTCTAAGGTCCAGCTATTGAAATGAACTAGTGAAAATTACTTCCGGTTCGATAAGCTGAGTTCCACCAAAAACTTTTAAAATGGTAATCATTGCCTTTTTGCAAAGCATTCAGCTCAAGGGCTATCATTGAAGAACCTCTCCTTGAGGCTAGAGGGCTACGACCAAAGCACATTAGATACAACAATTCTCATAAAGATCATTGAAGTTAAATGAAGTCGAGTCTGGTCATTACCAAAATGGCTGACTATTAGGAAATACCAGATGCCGTAAGCTGAACGAAGCTTCAACAGCTTCAATTCTTCTAAGACTGTGGCATATCCTCCAGTTGCCAACAGGGATTGTACGTTGATGTGAATCAAACCTTTTACAATTCTTTTTTATATTTCATTTTTTTAAGTAAACAAATTCCGCCAATTAGGCAATTTCACTGATTCGGTGTCATATACATTGGAAATACTGAAAGCGAACATGCTTGATATCTGCCAAGTTTAGCTTAGTTTGACACAGTTATGGGCCACTGATTGACTAACTGGAGATATCATGAAATTACTGAAATGTTAAGGTATTTCATGAATTCCATTGAAATTTCACAAAATCACTTGGTTTTCTTAATCCTGTTGTAACAACTATATGCCTACATCCATAGGTGTCGTTGCCACTTTTCCAGGGGCGGGAATCATTTCAAGGTGGTGGACAAAAGGATGTATTCAGAACATATCTTAGCAGCAACCCTTTTACCAAAAAATAGATTTTTTATACGAATACACTAGGTTGTCGTTACATGAAACAATTGCACAATCCTTTACTGTCGGTGAGAATGCCTGATCTGAGATGGGGGGGTCTCTCTCTCTCTCTCTCTCTCTCTATATATATATATATATATATATATATATATATATATATATATATATATATATATATATATATATATATATATGTATATATATATATATATATATATATATATATATATATATATATAGTGTGTGTGTGTGTGTGTGTGTGTGAAGACGTTATTGGTTCTTTGACAAATAATGTCCAACGCTTAACTCGCTGGAGCCATGAATAAAAATATGATTATAATTTCATTGTACCCAGCCTTGTTGGGCGAGAAAAACCTGCCACGCCCGTATGCTGTAGAGACGGGAGATTATACTCATAAACAGATTTAACCGTTAAGCTGGGTGTGGGGGTTGATTTGAATTCCATCAATGCTGCAAATTATCTACAGATGCATACCACAAAAACGCACACACAAACACACATACACAGATGTGTATGTGTATGTGGGTGAGTGTGTGCATGAGTGTATGTGTGTGTAGATAGATAGATATCGGTATTCAGCGTATTTACTTCGGTTATGCCACGCTAATATGAAAATGTAGGTAGATCACAATAGATCCATATATATAATTATACATTACGTGTGTGTGTGTTTTTTTATATAAAAATTATTATATTCATATATCTGACAGGACTTCCTTAAATTTGGGTTTCAAACCCAATCTTTGTGGTGGAAGATTATTTGAAAGGAATTCAAAAGCTACGCATTAAACAACGTTCCAGTCGCTCGGCAATATGTAAGAAAGGTGCCAAGGTAGATTTCTGTTTTGTATGCATTTGTGTTCGCTAGTCCTACAGATCATAGACTCTGCAGAGAACTGCAGGCTCCTGGTAATCTCCTTCTTTGCAGCGGTAACCACTAAACGACATTCTCAGGTAAATAAATATTCTCTGGCCAAGTCCAAAATGGCCTTTGCTATAAGCCTTAGCAATAATTCTTCCTTCTTCTCCACATAGTTGCAAGTCTTGGTTCTGCTAGGCTGTAAATGCAAGTAAACCAGCTTAGGTATATTTGCATAATCATAAGGAGAGTTGGCGTCCTCCAATCTGTTCCAATGATCACCTACAGGCAATAGTTGTTATACAAGTAACGAGTCAGATGAGATTAGGTTAAGCCAGTGCTTCTTAAACTAGAGAATGATTCACCAATGGGTGAATGAAATTGTGTCGGCGGAGAATAAAACTAGATGGAATAAATGAAGGGTGAATAAAACATGAAAGGTTAATGACTTAAATTACTCAGATATTTACAATTTTCTCTGCGTAAAAAATAATTTTTGTCGAAAACATTTACATCAAAAAACATTATTCCCCAAATTCTAAGTACTAAAACTGTTGTTTGCTAGATTTATGTAAATGTATGTACGTGTGCTTGTATCTGTATCACTGGGTGATTGTGGTTATGTATCTCTGTGAGCATGTATAATCATGGTGAATTCCTCGACTCTGATTGATTCGGAAGACATTCAATTACCCGACAATTATTCTTTCACTCAATCTTCCTCTCTCTCTCTCTCTCTCTCTCTCTCTCTCTCTCTCTCTCTCTCTCTTTCTATATATATATATATATGTGTGTGTGTGTGTGCGTGTGTGTATCTCTGTATGTGAAACGAACTCCCTTTATTGTACGGTGAATTGTCATTTGGCCTAGATAGCCTAAATATAATAACAAATCAAAGGAAATAGGGCTGCTGCAGGAGTTGGACCCGCAACTGATTGGGTAGCTGCTCAAACAAAGCGTTGCTCTAACCATTGTGATTTAAAATTCTCATTTTTGTTCCTCCACGGTCTTTACCTGCTCCATTTGTTTCTTTCAATGCGGACAATTGTGTCTTTAAGAAATGAATATATGTTTCGACAGAATCCGACAGCAACCCAATTGTCTAAAATTATTTATTCTATTTATGTTGTCTTCAAGAATCTGTAGCCTTTTTTAACGATTAATGTATGTATTAATACATGTATTAATATATGTATTTTGATGATGAGTATTTGCCGTATGCTGGCGGAAATATCAGTGCCTAGAGCTTTGTTTTCATTGATATGAATACGGAAAACACTTAGATCTGGCACATGGTGAGTTAACGCATGTTGTAGTGTGGTTGTATGTCCCACATACGAATTCTATTTTTTTTTTGTTTTGTTTTGTTTTTTCATCAGAGGAAACATTTCCTCAATAAAGAGTCAGAATTGGCGTTATTGCTTAATATTCAATTTATTTGTTTACTAGACACCAATAAACACACACTCACACACACATACGTATATATATGTATATATATATATATGTGTGTGTGTGTGAGTGTGAGAGAGTGTGTGTATAAAGAGACGTGACATAAGTAAACATTTAAAAGAAATATATTAATTAAAATTAGTTCAGTTTATTATTGAAAAAGACGAGATATAAACGTACAGCAATTTCACAATTCCCCCCACCAAAAAAATGTCATAAAGATTCATTGAAAACTTCTGGAAATATCGTGTGGACAAACAGTCATACAACAAAGAGACACACGTGAATACATATTCCTCACCAAGATTCGTTGTCAGATGTAAATAAACAAATATACAACCATGTCTATATGTGAGTATTCGTGTATACATTCATGAATGTGTGTATAATCTATCATTTAATTTCGTACTGATTTCCTCATCCAAACACATTACTCGTGACCTCCATTAATGCTTTAATCTTTACTTACATCTATATCAAACAGTGACGCAGTGTTTAATTACATTCACACCTTAATTTATCTGTCTATATATCTAATTATATTTTCACAATGCCCCCCTTTCCCTTGCCCCTTTATTTGCAATCCCGTCTCTTTCGCTTGTTTCACACTTGGCCTCTCTCTCTTTTTCCCCCACTCCTTCTCTCTCTCTCTCTCTCTCTCTCTCTCTCTCTCTCACACACACACACACACACACACACATTCTTATTATATGTGACATAACCCCCCTCTCTTTAACTCCATTCCTCAGCCCTCCATTACGGCTCCTCCTACTGCGGGAATCACACACTGTAGTTATTTACTCCCCACCACTGCCATTACAATCAAAGTATTAGCAACGTCAACCTACATTCGTAAAACCCTCAGACCTAATTAAACAAAAACAAAATGCAACAACAAAGAAAATTATTGAAGAAAAAAGAATTTTTATAAAATAACCATAATATGAAGCGTAAAGTCGAAAAATGAAAATTTTATCAAAAAGACGAAAAATGAAACTACCAATAGGAACCGTCGAAAAATAAAATAAAGATACGAAACTAAATATCAAACGAATTTATTCTTTTTAGTTTTCCTTTTTATTTTTAATCCTTTTTGTCAAACGAACAATGAAAGGAGAGAACCACACAAAAGAAAAACGGGTACATAATAGAGAAAACGCTATATACGTGCATTCCAACGTACGTTCATAAATACATACGTATCTCTTCATATATATATATATATATATATATATATATATATGTGTGTGTGTGTGTGTGTGTGTGTGTGTGTGTGTGTGTGTGTGTGAATGTGTGTGTAATTTGAAAGTGAAAGGATAAAAAAGAGAACAAATTAAAGCCTGCAACTCCATTGATTATTAAATATGATAATTAATTTATATTCTACCTGTCACATTCTTCATGTCTTCTACGTCACGTTTCTGTACTCATAACAAAACATTTTTGTTTTTTTCTATTTTTCCCCCTAATTCGTCATTTTCGTATATCTGACGCCATTTTTTACTTTTTCTCACAATTTCTTTCCGTCACTTTCCTCTCTTTTTCATGCTTAATTTTCCCTATCTCTCTTTTTCTTTGTTGCCCTCTTTTTGTTTAAGAATTTTCTTTTTCTTTTTTTCTTTTTTTGCTGTCTCCTAACTTTGTGTGTTTGTATCTTTTTTCTTTCTGCCTCTCTGTACTTCTCTCGTGCTTTTTCTCTTCTTCAATTCTGTTCTTTTTTTCCTCTTAATTTCTCTCTTTCTATTTCCCTTTTCATTCTCACTTTCCTCTCTTTATGACTTTCTGTCTCTCAGACCAATCGTCCATTCTTATTTTTCTCTTTACTTTCCCTCCTCCTCACCTTCTCTCCTTTTCATTAAATCGATCAATCATTATTGTCAAACTCACACTGAGTTGACTTCATTTTCCTTCCCTAACAACAATGACAGGTTCAGACTTCCGGTTAAGACTGAAAGGTGAAACGATTGAAATGACAGAGAGAAAGAGAGAGGGGGGAAACAGAGAGACAGATTCTATTCTTACATTATCAATCAATGGGGGAAGAAAGAAAGAATGACAGAGGGAAAGAGAGAAATAAACTGAGAGAGAGAAAAAAATGGAAGCTACGATTGAATTACCTGGTGTTGCTAAACAGATTGTTCTAATTAGAATGTAAGACTTTGTCTTCTTTTTTTACCTTTACTATAATTCTATTTTCTTTTTCTCTCTTCTTCTCATCCCTAACAATTCATAGTACAAAAATCGAAATGTTGCACACGCACTCCGTTCAATGAGCAGTGAAAACTTTCATTTTCTTTTTCGAGAATTCGGCTTAGTGATAGAAAGACTTGTACTCAGAGTGGACTCTGCCCCTGGAGCAGCCAACCTTGTTTTTCTTTTACTTGCATTTCTCGGTAATTTTTTCTTCTGTTTATTTCGTACTTTCACTCACTCCCGTCACTCCCCACTTATAATCCTCGTTTGATTTTGCCAAACTCCATCCCCAGTAGGAGTTGACTTAATTTTTCTGATATAACAAGAACAAGAACCAGGACAATCCTCAGCAAAGTTAGAGGAGTAAACTCTTCACTGTCTGTCCCGTCACGTCAATCTGAACAGATACATAAAATCAACCAACATTTTCCAATCGTGATTTGAAATCATGACCATTTAATAGGAAGGCGAAGCTCTCGCCAACTGGGCTAAACTGACAAGTCTGATGTACCTTGGAAACTCTTTGATATATACACAATTCAAACGTTGCAGTAATAGTCTAGGGTGGCCAATATATATAGAGAGAGAGATAGAAAGTGAAACGTTTTAAATGATGGAGAGAGACAGAAATGATAACAAAGAGACAGATTCTACTCCTACATCATCAATCAATGAATTTTGAATGAAGTTTGAACCTACAGCAACCAAGATTATTCTATTTCATTTTCTCTCACTCATTGCAGACAGAGACGTTACACCTAAAAGTTGACTATTTAATATGACGGAACTTTATCGGTAATTTCGAATTATGGGAACCAAAGAGAGAAAAAAGAAGGTAATATTGACACGATAAATACTTGATCAGTGCGTCCAATTATCATATTCAATTTTGACTCTACGTTAATGGATTTAGTAAGACTTGATCCGTTCAATGACGTTTTGAGACAATCGAAGTGATTCTTCTGGCTATTTTTGTGACTCACATTATGTTTTGATGAGATAAGGCTATTCTGTTGTATGTTTCTGGGTTGTTTAGTAGAAGTAGAAGGGAATTGTTTGTATCTGTGTCAACTTAATAGCCTTATATATATATATATAGCGATGCTTACAACAATAGAATTATCAAGATGAATCAGTTCGATTATCGGGCAAACTCTTTGAATGCTAATGTCATTTCTCAAAATCATTTATAACCATCATTACATTCGAATTGTACACCTGAAGGTGGCTGTAGAATGAATCAACCGAAACATCTTTGCATGCAGTTTATTTGGACTAATTTCTTTGTTCTTATTGTCTGTTTTTTCAAAACAGTTCGGTCGTGAACTTCCCTGGCCTTCTTCGGACGTCCATTATGTTCTGAAATATAAAAGCAACTTCTGTGGGAGCATGCCTATTCCCTTACACACGTCACGTTTGGTTTTTACGTCTCTGTATCGAATGGATTGGAACAACAAAGATGGAGGGGTCTGAATATACCACGTACAATAATTGAAGCACCATATCAAACAAAATTCAGACGAAGCCTAAAGCAAAAAGATGTTTAATCTCAAATGCAGTGTTCGTGGAATCCGTAATAAATAAATCTTAACTCATGGTTCTTTAGCTTGGGTGCGCAAGCCCCATCTGAAGTATAAGACAAATTGGGTAGGGGGGACAAGAGAGTGGCAATCAAACTTCTGGCAATCTTAAGGCAAATGCAGGTTTTGGAATTTCTTGGACGGCATTCTGATCGGCTGTATTGAATGACTAAAAGCAGTTTTCAAAATATGGCTGAAACAGTGGGTGTTCAATCGCAGTAAATATCATATATCCCAAAAACTCGTACAAATGCTCCAAAAAGTAATAACGATATTCTCGATGTGAAGAGACATTGGTGATGCAAAATGACGATCCGCCTTGAATCTAACCACATTTGACCGATTCAAAATGCCTATTCAAAAGATCGCAGAAACTGTTTTTCCAAGAAGTGTCCAAACTATTTTTCCTTTTATTGCTGATACATACTCCTTGCATGATTTCTCATTCGTGTTAAATTGTCTTATTAGTGATATTTTGATGCAGAATTTTTAATTTTGATGTCGGATGAATTTTAACATTTTTTGATATGACACTTTTAACTTTTCAATAACAAAGTTCAACACCAAAAATTCCAAGTGCTTGTAGCGCCATACTTCCATCATCTACATCAATCTTTTACCGTCCGTCGTTGGACAAACTTTCTAAGGATTCGCCACACTCCTCTATCGTGGATGTTGCGGAACCATTATTTTATGAACCAGTCCAGTTCATCTCGCCATCTCATACTCCACTCCTGCATTTAATCTTTGGAGATCCATGTTGTGACTTGTGATGTCTATCGGTTGTCTACCATTCTTGCAACGTAGCCAGCCTGCTGCCATTTGTGTTCATCAATGTTTTTATGATGTCTTTGATTCCTGTTTTTCCCTTAACATACTGTGCTATCTTGTGATCTCACTATGTGATGTTGCGCATGATTGTCCCATGAGCATGTCGTATGGTTTTTAGTTTGCAGGTCAGTCTCTTGGTTAGGTTCCATGTTTCAGCTCCATGGGTGATAATTGGGAGGATGCATTTGTTGTATTCTCTTCTTTTTGGAACTAATGGGATTTTCTTCTTCTTGAACGTTGAGCTTGCTTTACCAAAGGCTTGCCATTCTTGAGTGATTCTTCTTTTAATTTCTGCTTCATTTGAGGATTTTATGGAGACTCGTTATCTTAAGTAGATGTGATGGTCTACTTAATCTAGCTTTGCGTTTCCGAGTTTGATTGTTGTGCGTTCATTTCCGACATGTTTGTTGTACATGATCTTTTTCCTGCTGAAATTCATGTAAGGGTCAACTTTCTCGCTTCTTCGTTCAGTTCATCTAGCATTTGTTGGAGTTTTTTTTTCAAAAAGGACAGTGTCGGCTGCAAATCTGAGGTTACTTATGTATTTGCTGTCTATTCTAATTCCTTTGTTTTCCCTGTCTAAGTTTCTGAAGATCATCTTGGGTCAGCTGTAAAGAGTTTGGGTGAGCTAGTCTTACCTGTTTGGGGGCTGAGAGTGCTCTAAGTCTTTATGTAACCTGATAAAGGAACGCCATCTTTTAGTTCCTGGTAAATCAATGTTGCGTTTCTATTCCCCGTGATATTCCCTAAATGGTTGAGTTGAGAAGAAAAATCATTCCATGAAAAATAATAACAACATAATTTGTTATCAAGAGTTTGATAACACGACCTGTGTTTATGGTATTGATGAAAATATGTGGATTCACGTTCAATTTTAACTGACGAGAAATTTCAGGTAGTCCGGCTAGTTAATGTCCACTCACCATCAAACAAAAATACACTTTTCTAGACGCCTAAATATATATCATAGGTAAATTTATTTTCAAATAAATGCATATGAAGTATCAATCAAGATTAATACTTTGAAAGTGTTCTTAGAGATTCTGAGGAAAAATTCATAATAAACATATCGTGACTACTTCTCTCCGTTTGCTTTCTAAGTAGATTCCTTATTCAGCCTTCACATTTAACAGCAGAAATTCTGAATTAAATAAATCGAAACTTGAACATGCACTTCGCATGACTGAAGATGGCCTTTAATCAAGCGCTACTCGTCAATAAGCAGGCATTGATGTCAGGATATTAGCCAATTGCTGAAAAGTACCACTCGTAAAATGGATCTCTTGAGACCATTGGCGAAATTTTGACCACCAAAAAAGATGATAGCGTGATAATCTGGACAAATTCAGTACGTTTTGGTAGTGTTACGCTCAAAATAAAACAGGTAGACAATGGGCTGGGCCTCTTCCTAACAACGGATTACGAACGACTGATGATGATGATTATGATCTGACTCGGACATAAGAGTCATAAAGCTGTCATGATCTGGTACGTTTCTTATCGATATTTTTTTAAGAAAAAACCCCCTCCCCATCCAATTTATCCCACGCTTTGTTGTCAACTATTTAGTTGTAGTAATATTCTGAAGTTGATCGCAATTGAAGTACGCGGGGAAGTCTGTTTATGATCAAAATCAAACATTTCTCTTAGTTCAGTAAAGTTGTTCCAATCATCACCAACATTCTGGCAAGATCAATTGAATCTCGGACATTTCACTTTACAGTAGAAAACGGTCGCCCAATGACAAAAGCAAATAAGTCCATGAAATGTGAAACTGAGCAAACTGCAAAAACATATTTCTGGCAGCCTTCGATAACTATACGTATTTTGTTTAAATACATCATGACTATGTTGTAATGTGTGTCAATAATAGCACCCCAACAATGTTTCCGAAAACAACTATTTGAGGGATCCTTATCATTTACGCCAAGAGTTAGATTTTGGTACAATTGGAAATATTGGGTAAATTAAAATTAGTTATCAGAATAATGCAAATTCCTTAGGAAGAAATATCTAAAAGCATGTTTCGTATTATTTTGAGAGTGTTCATATACAATTTGATCTGCCTCTATCCATCAGTATCTTTTTATTACAATTGTATGGGTGGACTGAATATAGCCCCACAGGCATATATGGGTTAATAGGCCTAAATTACACTGATCCTTTTTGTCATTGGAATTTGGAATTTTCCAACCCGCTAAGTTCTTTGTAGAATACACAACAAATTGTCATAAATTTGTTTAAATAAATCACGTATAGTTATTGAAGGTTGTCAGAAATATAGTTTTGCCGTTTTTCTCAATTTCACATTTTATGGACTTAGTTGTTTTGTCATTGGACGACAGAGGACTTCAAACTCCCGACGCTTCTCTTCTCGTGATTCAAGTCTTGTGCGAAAGGATGTGCACTAAATATATAATGAAATGTAATCTTATTTGATGTCAGTGTTCATCTCACTCTCGACATGTATGGCTTTATCTATGTCTTCGTATATTTGAAAGTTAATTGCTTGAATTTCAACCAAAACATATGTGAATACATCATTGCATGTACAGAATGGGGGTATGTATATGTGAATTTGTTCTGTAATTGAGAGAATTGGTAATCACACACACACACATACACACACACACACACACACGTATATGTGAGTGTGTGTGTTTGTGTGTATAAGAATGATGTTTAAAAGAAGGAATAAATCACAAAGAAAGAACAAAAGAAAGAAAAGGAAGGGAACAAAAAGAAAGAACGAAAGACAAAACGAAAATTAAATAGATCCGTATTTGGATGTAGCGACCTTATAAACAAATTATTCGCTCGTACCAAAAAACCTTGAAGAGAGCTAAAAAAAAAAATAATAATAAGTGTAGTAACATGCGTCCATGTTGTTGTTGTTGTTATTGTTGTTGTGGATTCATGTATCAGTGAAGTGTTCTGACTTTACTTTAGGTTCAGACATTTAATGGCTATTTTCAATTATTTTTTTTTCTGATTTTTTCCTTTCCATTTCTTTTTTGGCAATCTGCAGAGAGACATTCGGGACCCCGGCAGTAATTGGTTGTCATTATTAAGCGAAATACTCGCCAAAAAATGTTATTTTTAAAAGATTTGATGTCTGAAAATAAGAAATGGAAGAAAAGAATAATTTGAATGGACTGAAAGCAATATGTACCTTTGTAATTTATGTAATGTATCTATATATACATGACTAACAGGTTTCATCTTGTTGCACACACACGCACAAGCACATGCACACATATACACGCATACATACATGCATATGCCTGTGTGTTTTTTCACAAAATATGAATATACACATGTACTATACTCATTTATGCAAAAGAAAAAGATATTCTAATATCAATGCAGATATGGTATTTACTTAACTTCATATATACAAACTCAACGATTGAAGTTATGTGTGCATATCAACATTGCGTGTATATATGTATGCTCGTAGAATAGCGGGTCTTTTTATATACGTAGTCACAACACACACACACACACACACGCATGCGCACACATACACACACACACACATACACATACATACATATATATCAGAAAAAATAGTAAAATTACACTTGAAAATATGAATCGAATACAATTAGAGAAAAAAAATCAGCCTGAAGACGTTATCAATTGGTTTGAAAGTATTGAGGATACAAATAAATCGGAATTTATCCAATTTGATAGCAAAGACTATTATCCACCAATTAAAGAAGAAACTTTTGCAAAACAACACACCTACATCAATGAAAATGGAAATAATTAAACACTGCAGGGAAACCTTGTTATTCCTTATACATATAAGATAACTTTGGGATTAAAATGATAATGATAACTGCTTTGATGTAGCGAAGTTTTTGAACTAAATGGCATAAAAATTCTAAAAATTCATAAATATGAAAGACAAAAGACCAAGGCATATATAGAGATTACGGGCTAATCATTCTAAAAATCATTTTCAGACAAAATAGGAAAAGACTTGTTAAAAAATATATCAAAAGATGTGAGGTTTGAGATAGAAATCAACATCCAATTGAAATAAGTTTATTTCTTAGATATCAATTTGAACCTTCACTATGATTCTTAGAAAAAAATGACATAACTCTACTTGTAAAGTTCAAGTCACCCACTCAATATCATTAAAAATACCTATTTCAATAACGGAAAGCCTCATTAGCAATTCCACGTATAACCTACCTTTTGCCTCAAACATGAAAACTGGAAAAGCATATTTGAACATGCAAATATTCTTAAAATCAACCATTCATGCACTAATAACACAGCTGAAATTATTTTTAAAAAGCACAGCTAGGAGATTATCATATAAAGCCACGGTGAACATCTTAGAAAACTCTAATTAATCAAAATTCTACACAGATGCGTCAAAAACTAGCTTTAAATCATATTCAATAACCATGTCATGAAGAATTGAAAAATTGTACATCTTTATCCTATCATGCCTGGAAATAAAAGGAAGACAAATACACTCCTAATACACGTTCACTCTCGCACGTGTAGTTGAAAAACTGATCCACATGGATTGATGCAGTCTTTTCATTCAAATGGTCAACGTCACTCCCACATAGCATATCAGTCAGAGCATTCTAAAATGCCTTTTAAAACAATATATATATATATATATATATATATATATATATATATATATATATATATATATATATATATATATATATATAATGCGTGCACTGTGCAAATGACAGGTGCTGTTGATGCACAAAAATATATTTTAACCCTTGGATGTTTTCATGTTGTTTTTGCATCCTTTGTGTCGATAACCGTATCTTGAATATGATATGGATTTTCTTTTGATCTGAAACTAAGCTTCACTGGGAAACCAATGAAAACATTGCGCAGATTTATGTCCCAACTGGGGTCAATCAGTTCATGATTAACTGACTTTAGACACGAGGTGATTGTTCGAATTTTAGATCTAATCCATTTTATTCTTTCTGCAAATAATTCAATATTATGAACGAAATTGGATTCGAGTCTCGGAATAAATGCTTCGATTTCTCGGTCTTCGAAATCTTCGTGCATTAGAAATCGTCAATCAAAACTGCCAACATCAATAGGTTGGACTGGCTGACTGTCTGGCTATCTATGTATCACGCCTAATCACAAAATGGAGATAGAAGGCTGAAAATTCCAACTTTTACTCTTTGTTATGCCTAGAAAAACTTTTGGGGTGTGGGGGTGATCTTCCCGCCCCCGATTTTGGAAAGTGGATTCAATTTGGTCCTTTACTTAGTGTCAGGAAACATTCGTGCTGGTTTTTTTTTTTGTTGTTGTTGTTTTTTTTGTGTGTTTTTTTTTTGTTGTTTTGTTTTTTAATTTTCAATTTCTTCACTGTGGTTACTGTCAAACAAAAGGCGAAGGAAGTAGCAACTTATTCACTGATCCCCTCTTTTCCTAATTTCATAATTGAGCATCCCCAACGCAGTATGTTATCAAAAGACGTTGGTTGTGACAGTTTCTATGGAGTGACTGGCCAGAACAGTGTTTGCGGGGGGGGGGGGTTAATATTTCGATAACAGTCATCTACTATGACATTTTGTTGCCTTAGAAACCAAGGTGATTATTAAGTTGGTTAAGTGGACCAACATGATAGGCGTTCACATGTTTTCAGGATATGCCGTTCGTCCACATGTGGAAGATAAAGTAGGTGTTTGAGAGACTTACTCTCTCCATTATGAGCCTTAGATTCAAAGTGACGTTTGAGTCAACACTTCAAAAACAGGGAATTGAAATTGAACAAAATTATGCTAGTTTATGACCTGCCCTTCCGCTGACGATTACCATAGGTGTACGAATAAAAATGTAAATACAATTGAGTGAAAAATTGCCAAAATATTTATCTTCTTTAAGGAACAATTTAAGCCGAAATGAGATCATATCACTCTTATTAACTCTTGATCAATGTATATATGTATCATGCTATTAACTTACATGCATATTAATTAATTATATAGTTTTAAAAAAAGGCCTCTTAAGTAAAAAAATCACTCTAATCTAATGTGACCAGAATTAATCCTTATTTTCTTCGCATTTGCAATTGAGTGAATAAGGGGGGCTACTCTCTCTTCCCATCTATCAGACATTTCCTTTGACATTTTTTGACTTTCATTTCAAGTTCTCTTGCTGCAGTTCTCGAACCTCAACTTACTGCAACGCATGAGCCACTCATAACAACCTCAATCTTCAAAGAACAGAGACAAAGTAGATATTCCCATGAGTAATTGTTGTGTCAAGTTTGCCAAAAGGTA
Organism: Thysanoteuthis rhombus; assembly: GCA_963457665.1. NCBI lineage: Eukaryota > Metazoa > Mollusca > Cephalopoda > Oegopsida > Thysanoteuthidae > Thysanoteuthis > Thysanoteuthis major. The sequence goes on along the minus strand of OY735233.1, from coordinate 30,324,844 downwards.
ATATTTAAAGAGCACTGATGAAATCTAATGAAACAAGTAACGTAACTGTTGGACTGTTGTAGGTTCTTTCAAAGTAGTTTGAAATCTAGAAGTTGAGGTTTTTAAAAAAAGGCCCATATCCTTATATTTAAGAGACTAGGGTAGTGATTCCGCAAGTGAACGCTGCCACCCAATGTAGCTGTAGATGACTCAAGGTGCGCTGTAAAGCTGGTTGATACTGGAAGACAAAGATGGAGGCTAGGATATCAATTGTAACCTCCAACGCAGAAAAGAGTATTTCTGAAAAGCTGATTTCACAGTACAGCTGTTTACAGTTCGATTATTAGTCCATCCAAATCAAGCCACTCTTCACACTAATAACTTGTAGCTATTTCTTTGCAACTACTTCTTTGGTCATGCATTAATGAATTGTCGTTTCAAAATAAAATATTTTTGACCAATTTCACTGGGGGCGTAGTTGAAATATATGTTCTAAAAGGAGGAGGGGGCCCTGATGAAATTCATGCGCTAAAAAGGGACAGGATGCTGATGGAATATGTGCTCTTGATGGGGTTGAGGGCCGTGAAATAAATGCTCTAAAAGGGACGGGTTACTGATGAAATATATGATCTAAAACTGGAGTCGTTAGAGGGAGAAACTTTGAGAAACACTCGGCTCGAGGAAGGAACTTTTAATAAGTCAATTTGTAGATGGAGGGAAATAATAAAGGAGAAATCTTCTGGACTTAGGTTGATTAAAGATTAGTAGCCCCTTGGGCAACCTCTGGGCCATGACTAACCAAATTTGAATCTCTACCCAAAGGCTAATGAAACTCAATTCCGATCGCGCCAGGGGATTTGTACAATATTTCGTTAACGCACTCAAATAGTCATTTGTGGGGCGTCCCTGAGGATAAGTTGTTGGCGCCTCGGTACTAACGATAGAAATCCAAATAGAGAAAGGTTATGTCCGAAAATCTTATACTAGTCTATTCACAATCCTCACTCTCAATACAATCAATATACTCGTTCACTTGTAAAATCTAGGATACCTATGAGGTTTGATATCCACAATGCTGTGAATTCATTAAGATCGCCTGAAATATAGATAAGCAGAGATTAATAGAATGGTTAAATGAAGCTGGCAACACGTTTTCGAATACATCCATAAGTTAATATCCTCCAATAAGGGTATACACACACACACACACACACACACACACACACACACACACACACACGTATATATATATTTATATATATACACAGTATATGTGTTACAAAACAGGCTAGTAGTATAACATAATATAATAATATATTAATAATATAAAGCCACTTCTGAAATGTACTGGATTTATTTCATAGAGTGCTCGATACATACAACATTTTACTCATGGAGTTGAGTTGTTTTAGATTTGGGCTGGAAATAAATAGTAGGTTGTGGATTCACTACACAAACTCTTTGTTTGTGTAGCGAATCCACAACCTACTATTCATATATATATATATATATATATATATATATATATATATATATATATATATATACTCTCTCTCTCTCTCTCTCTCTCTCTCTCTCTCTCTCCTTACGATGACATAATGAAACTGACTAATTTGTCCCAAAACTGATGTAAACTAACAACATTGACAATCATGCATGTGGTCTACTCGGATTTTCACATGTTTTCGACGTGATTTGTGTTAAGCCTATTAAGCCCTTTGCCTCACGCGGTGCACATGCCATTGATCTCGTTCTACCAGTGTTTCTATAATAATCAGTCATTTTTTGTTTTTTCTTGTTTGTTTTTTTTTTCTGGCCTATAATTGTTGCCCTATCCCAATCCCTCCACCAAGAAATCAACTGTTCGCTTTTTGAAGAGGCATTGAGTACCATTTTTAAAGTCTTTTGTAAGACACGGCCAGAGATTAATCCCCTGTTGCTTAGGGCGCCTGGTATTTCCCAATATTTGCTCATGTAGTTAATTATCAAGTTCGACGTTGCCAAACTTCGGTCGTCTCACGAGAACAGTGCATAAGCGTGAATATTTGCCTTCCTTCGTGGAATTTTACAGCAGAAGAAATGATGGCACCCGGGTTTGAAAAACTGGGGGGTTGTTATTTTTATTAGGTGGGGTTTGAAAAGATGAATTCGGCAGTATGCTAGGGAATTCACCTGAACCCAATCTTATCAAGAGTCTCGGAACCAAATCTCCCCTTGGACTTTCCCAAAATTTTGAAATAACTAAGAAGCAAACAACAAATATACAGACAGTTCCCTGATTTAAAACTAAGTTGGATTTCGTGAAGGCTTCGGATGGGGAATTAATTCAAAAATATTAATTGTGCACTGAATATATGTTATTGAAAAAAGTTTTATAATCAGATTCTCTTAGGGTTAGATCACGTGAAGGCTTCGGTAGTGGAATTATTTTTTTTTTAAATATTGAATCAATGTTGCTTGCAAAAATGTGGGTTTTATTATGAAAAGCCCTTCATACAGATGCATCTTGCGTATCACAAGGATTTTCTCAATGATGCAATAAGCTAATAATTAAGAATAAAAGTCATTAAAGAAGAAGAAGAAATTACATGAAAGATCTTACTTAAATGAAGAAAATCACAATGCCTTCGTCTATCAGTCTCTTTATATTACTTATATATCTTTCGATTTATCCATCTTTCGATTTATCCATCCTACTGCTGGATGGGATGGATCTCGTAAGCCATTTATAATTGGTTCCTCACTGGATGCTGAGTAATTGTAGTGGGTTACAGACTGAACTATGCTTTTTAGCGGTTTGGTATCAATAAGCATTCAATTTTTTGGTATGCAATAATAGGTTTATGAAGTTCCTGTGGATGTGACCTTGCACCATTCGTGGATTAGTTCAACGCTACTGTTTTCCAGTTCCATCAATCACTACAAACGGCTTGCGAGTTAGGTACACCAATCATCGCTCCGCTGGTGGTACGTTAAAGTATTTGAATATTCAGTTTTTCAGTAGAAGTCCATACTTGGACATCAGAAACTTTGACTAGATTTCAAGATTTGACTCGTTTTAAGAGTGTTATGTGATACCGTTGGACATGTTCATATGATCACCAATGTTGTCCAAAATAAGGGTAAATATTTTCTGATTGATTTTCCCATTTTTAACAAAGGTTAATGTCTAAATTGAAATGCAGATTATACACCAATAACGTAATCATTGGTACATCGTTTCATGGATTCCAAACCTTGAATCCTCTGAGCTTTAAAACAAGGAAATTTTTACTTAAAAGTAAACTTGAAAGTTTTCTACCTTGATTATTTGTATAAATACCAGCGCCGTCAAGAACAGCATATATGAAATATATTGCGTTTTATGTACACAGGTAATAGAGTTCTGCATTGCAATGACATTGGGGAATAGCCTTCTATATACATTGCATTTCATAGACGTGGATGATAGAGATTTGCATTGCAGCAAGCTTGGAGAATAGCCTTCTATATACTTTAAACTTAATATTATTAGATAATACAGATCTACATTGCACTAGGCTTGGAGAATAGTTTTGTATACACATAGTATTTTATAGACGTTTATAGTGAGTTTGGAGAGTAGCCTCCTATACGCATTGCATTGTACATGTGTGGATAATAGAGATCTGCGAAGCAGTGAGCTTGGAGAATAGCCGTCTGTACACGATGTTCTTATAGACGTGGATGATAGAGATAGGCATTGCAGGGAGCTTGGAGAAAAGCCTTCAAAACACATTGCAGTTTATAGACGTGGATGATAGAGATTTTCATTGCAGTGAGCTTGGAGAATAACTTTCTATACATATTTCATTTTATATACGTTGCAGGGAGCTTAGAGAATAGCTTTCTATGCACATTAAATCTTAAGTATGTCAATTATAGAGATAGGCATTGCAGGGAGCTTCGAGAAAAGCCTTCTAAACGCATAGCAGTTTATAGACGTGGATAATAGAGATTTGCATTGCGGTTTCCTCGGAGAATAGCTTTCTGTATACACTCTATTTGAAATACGTGAATAATAGAGAATTGCATTGCTATGATCTTAGAGAATAGTCTGCTATAGACATTTTTATATGTGGATGATATAGTTTTTGCATTGCAGGGAACTTCGAGAATAGCTTTCTAAACGCATTGCTTTTTTTATAGACGTGGATATTAGACATATGCTTTATAGGGAGTTAATAGATTAGCTTTCTATAAACATTGCATTTTAATAAACGTATGTAATAGAGATTTGTATTGCAGGGAGCTTGGAGAATAGGATTCCGTCGGTATAAACAGATTTTTATTTCCATTTTTGTTTTTATTACTTTTTATTTTTTCTGTTGTTATTTTCAGGATTAAGCATTTGCACTTTTTATCAGACGTATTAGCTTGACCCGATAAAAAATAGGCCTGGTTAGTCACATGACCAACGTCTTTCAGGGGCATACTGTGTTTGGATGATTAATTCTGACAGCATTGTGTGTTTGGGTGATCGATTAAAAAGTTGGAAAATTGGATCAAATGATAAGTTACTTCTTTAGCATTTTGTTGGTCACATGATCACTGAAGAAGTCTGAATTTTCAAAAAACAAATCTGATGGAAACTAAGTGATCAATTTTGCACAAATTTACGAAGCAAATTGAACACACTCCTTTAAAAACCTATTTGGGGGGGGGATTTTCTGCACAAAAACATTTTTGTTGACGTAATAGATTTTTCAAATTTTCAGCCTTCTAGCTCTATTGGTACAGACTTCATGAATCATGCGTGCTTATATAGCCCGTCAGCCCCCCAGACCAACTTGAAAACTTGCAGTTGTTGTGACAGTTTTGCTTGACGATTCTTAATTATTTCTGTTGCTGGATTTAGCTTATTTATGTGTTCTGATATTCATATGTATCTATATATACGGACTTCACCCAGTCCTAACCGTAAACACTTGAAATTTGGCGAAAATACTCCCCTAAATGAGTTGGGGAAATGCCAATGCTTGTTTGTAACTTAATTCAAGTTTCAATGGGGAACTTGAATTTACAATGTAAGTTTATACCAAATTGGTTCCTTCGTATGTGTTGAGCATGGTTCGCGCTTTTTTTTTTTTTTGAGAATTCGGACTTTTTAGTCCTCACCTGCAAGACAAAAGTCGAGAGAAGTGACATATTCGTTGATCACCCCTTTCCCAATTTTAATTGATCACCCCGAACATGGCACCCTGCCTAAAGTCACGTACGGTCTCTCCTGAGTGACTAACCATACCTCTTTTTATTTATGTTTAAATTGTGAATTTATGATTTAAGTAATATTGATAGTATTTTCATCTAGGTAACTCAATTTATGTCCCAACCGCTGTTAAATTCATGAGTTGAAAAGAAGCATGGGCGGTGGTGATTTATAATTTCCCTGGGAATGTCAGCCTTTTTTTTTCTTCTGAGTTACATGATATAGAATTTAGGATTTTGTGATCTTAATTCTTCAGCTCTATCGCAGGAGCCAAGTAAGCGTTATATCACTCCACGTGGCAGTAGCAGTAGCCATTCCCACGGCAGCTGGGGTGACAAACGTCTCCAAGAACACGGCCAGCTTCGGCGTCAACACTTTGTACTTCACAGCAGCCGCTAGACCAGTAGCATCAGGACAGGTTTGTGACAGGGTTAGGTCAAACAGATCTTCTTCTCGGTCTTCCCACATCATTCCTTCCCAACTTCGAACCAAAAGATTTTGACTTAGATACGTTCCTACTCCAGACGAGCGCTTTCGTGAGGGACATACTGATAACTTTCGCCGTGAAGTGTACACTGGTTTCCTTAGAGACGGCGGTGACCCTGGCACAGGATTTGAGATACGGTATCGATTTTTTGTGTGGGTCTAGTGGACAGACACCAGGGAGATATCCACCTTCTTCTTTTCCTCTTTTTTCCTTTCTTCTTTTTCCCTTTTCCCTTATTCTGACTTCCTTTTCTCTCCACGTGTAGTTTTCCTCCTTTTTCTTTTTCCCTTCTTTCTTTCTACTTTCATTCATTTCCAGCTTATGTTTCCTCTTCTTTGCTTCTTCCTCCATTTCTTCTTTCTTTATTTTCAACCATCATTCCGATTTTTTTTCCTTTTCTTTTTCTTCTTTTTATCCACATTTAAGTCTCATTCATTTTATTTCCGTTTTTCTGTACAGCTTTTTGTTCGGTTCACTTTCTTTTTTTCATTCTTCATTGATTTTTGCAGGTCTTCTTTCCTCTCATTGTTCATTCCTTCATTTTCTGTTACTTATTCTCTCTCAACCTCTTTTTCCGAACCTTTTTCATTCATTTCCTTTCGTTCCTCTTTCTCCTCCTTTCTATCGTGTTTTCTACCGCTTTCTTGGGACATGTATCGTTTTTTCCCCATCTTGCCTCTTCTGTATCCTCTGATTTCTTTCTCGCACCCCTCTTTTTCTTCCTTCCTTCATTCCTTCCTACCTTTGTCCCTTCCTTCGTTCCTTCCTCCTCTAAATTGCTATTATCATCGATCAAGAAAGAGACCAGTGGATGGACACTGGTAGTCTAATGTTTGCGGACAGTTCAACAGAGCGTAGAATAACCGGGTATGCCGGTGAATGGTTAGCGAGAGTGGTCAGCATTCGATCGATAAAACCCTTGACCGACGCCACGTTTAGCGATTGGGCAAACATACGAACAGAGCAGAGTTTTTATTGAATACCAAGAGCAGAGAGACTTGCTTAATCTAAAAGCCACTTAGGATCATTCACAGCAAAACTGTCATGTGTTTTTGATTGAGACCTCAATCCTGTTCAGGAGATGGTTGCTTTGGGTCGAATTGGATTATGATGGAGACTTGCGTAGGTTAGCTCTCTCGTTTAACTTGCTCTTGGATTGTGTCAATACTGATGGTTCTCGGCATTCCCTGACGCCTGCTGTTAGTACTAAGCAGCAACAGTCATATCACATTTGTATAAATTCATATACATATGTATGTGTGTGTGAGCGTGCGCGTGCACGTGTGTGTGCTTCCGCATGCGTATGCTATAAAGACCTATTAAGTAAGGAAAATTAATGCAATCCGATGTGACAAGGATGAATCTGTATTTTTACCTCTTTGTGAATAAATAAATAAATAAATAAATAAGGGAAATCACAACTCTACTTGAGCATTCAATATTTATATTTCATGACAAAAAAATAATTGTGACTGCCGGATAGACGCGTTTGGTATTATAAGATTGATTACAAAAACATCCGTTTAGAGTCTTTTAAAGTTATCTGATGGACAAAACGTTCATTTTAATGTTTATATATCAAAATGTATGAAGAGAAATAATTTGTGTAGGTAAATGTGTGTACGTAATATCATGAACTCACGCATGCGCAATACAAGATCATGATTCACTGATTTGTTAACTCTTTATAAAAGAGAAAATTCTAAAATGCTGACAATATTCCATTCAATATGATTATGTCCGTCGTTTGATTGATACTAAGACTATATTTTTCGATCTTAGCTAAAAATTCCAAAGATGTCTTGTTGCTCTTCATCTTTTACTCAATTTTTTGTATATTTATCAATTTTTGGTCGGAAAATCGCACCGAATATTAATCATCGTATCTCATACGTATAATGAGTCACGATTATTGGGTTAGCGTTCGTAAATGCAGCATCTTGACTCTTGAAATCAAATATGAATACGCTTTGATCGCGTCAAATACACATTGGAAAGCCTGCTTAGATACAGGATTTAATTTGGTGGCGTGAAATCGAATTTTAAACAACTAAAGAACTAGATTTGAATGGAGAAACGATCATTGTGTTGTAAAGTGAAGTGTTTATGGGGGTGATTTTCAAGATTGGTACGGAAACTTTGGTTGGGTCAGGGTTAGGTGTTAGTTGAAGAGCAGTGAGAAGAGAAGAAGGAAGGCAATGAGAGAGAGACAGTTATAGGTTTAGAAGAGAGGGGAGAAGAGGAAGCAGTTAAGAAAGGAAGAATTGGAAGCGAAATGAGAAAAAGAAAAATAGGACAGACTTTTGTTGTTGTTGTTTCTTACAATATACGTATTAGTCCTTACTACATATAAATATATACTGTTCCCCACTGAATGAAAGGAACAAAGAAAGGAAAAAGAGAAAAAGAAGGAGAGACAAGGATGAATTAATTCTGATGGCAAGAGAAATTAAAAAAAAGGGTGAATGAAATAAAACAAAAAGGAAGCGAGAAATTGAAAGGAAGAAAATGATGAGCGTTGATGAAAAAAAGAAGAAAGAAAGAAAGAAAGAAAGGTGCGCGTTGAAGAAAGAAAGAACAAATTGAAAGAAAAAAGGTGCATGCTAAAAAAAGAAAGAAAGAAAGAATCGAAAAGAAGAAAGAAAGAAAACGGTGTTTGTTGAACGAAAAAAGAAAGAATTTAAAGAAAGAAAAGGAAAGAAAGTAAAAAGTAAGAAAGGGAAAAGAGATGCAGGTTGGAAAAAAGGAAGAAAGAGAGAAAGAATAAAAAAGGAAGGATAACAGAAGTACCTATTGTGATACGGGAAATAACGTATCAGAAAGAGAAATAGTAAAACAAAAATCCACTGAGCCATGAAAATCTAACAAAATAACATGGAAACATTTTGTCTTTTTTCTTCTACTTAATGCCAAGCTCCAAATGATTGACGGATGGTGGAGGTGGTGCTTCGAATCCTGTGTTTTTCACTGGTTTATACCAATGAAAAGGGCAAAGATTCCCACGGTATTTTGGTCAGTCGAAAGCCAATCAAGTTACACCCTTCGTATGTCTGGAGTCCTGACCGTAATCTGACGAACGAAGCGTAATTTTGGACGAATCTCCTCGCTCACGAAGGTCAAAGTTTTTGGCCACACGCACGCACTCACCAAGAACTGAATGACAGGAACTCAATTCTAAGCAATGGTTTGCGATATCTTTAGAAAAGAGCACTCAAAAAAAAGGTGACCAAGGCATGGATTTCGGTTAACCTCTGGCGGTAATATCTAAACTTTTAGGGTCTTCATGAATCAGCTTGCAAAATATAATCCATCCAACACCTTCCCGACTTTATACGTTCAGGAAACAATGCCCAGTTGACAACGGTTAACAAAAAGATCTTGTTTTCTCAAGATTGTGAGCTGATTTTTAACTCCAGTTTATAATGCGATTGTTTGAGAGCTGATCTTGAATACGATCTTCAAACCTTCTGAAACAGCCTTTCCCGGGTTTAGCGAGAGGTTGTCAAGAATTCCACCAAGAAAATCTATACATGCTTGAAAAAGCACTTCACTGTCTCATGTCTCCGGATTCGTAACAAAAAATGAACGACTTTGTTAATGAATATTTTTCTGTGATTGCTGATAAAAAACACTAAAAGTCATGAATATCGCTTTTTAAATCAAATCAAATCAAACCTTTTCAGATTTCCATCCATCTTAATAATCATTCCTCATCTTTTTATTTGACAGCATTTAACCCACCCGTAATGGCTGATGTATAGTCTATCATCAGGAAATTAAAAAAATACCCTCATCAAGACTTAAGTAAAAACTTATTGATCAAATTTACGACAATTTACATTCTATGCTCATCTGAATGACGTCTATACACTGTGAGTAGATGATCAGCAAACATCAATGATTTTACAGGATGCTGTATGCCTGGGGAAAATATTTCGATCTAAATCTCATCCTATATAGTTTTTCTTATCCCTAATCTAACCTTTTCTTTATAAAATGCATGAAATCTAAAAAATATTTTTTATCCCTATTCTAACTTATTCCTTATAAAATGTATAAAATCTATAAAAAGATTTTTCTTATCCCTATTCTAACCTCTTCACAAAAGACAACATTCTATGCAACAAATTGTCCTTTCCTTAGAAACTGTCAACTGAAACTGTCAACATGAGTTTCTTCATTTTTCAAGTTGGAATGGCTGACTGGCTGGCTGGCTGACTGGCTAGCTGGTTATATAATGTCTGAATAGATGTATTCATGTATCAATGGTCTGAATATTGATCATCGTATCTTAAACGTTCAGTAGAGCTTGAGGGTTAGAAATCTGAACATTTACTAAACATTCACTCCTTATAATGTCTAGAAGAATATTTTGTTTTATTTTGTTTTTTTGTTAGTTTTTAGAACGAGGTTCAATCTACAATGTACGTTTATCCTAATTGCCCCCTTGTTTGTGGCCAGCGGCGTTCACACTTGTTTTGTTTTTTTATCATTTCGGACTTTTAAGTGATCCAACAAAGGGCAAACAAATCAAATTGTTCATTAATCACCCTTTTTTTCAGATTGATCGCCCTGACAAGGCTAACTGTTAGAAGACAATGTTAACATGACGGTTTCTATCTAGTGACCAACCCAACCTGTTAATCATCTATTTATTTTCATTTACCTCAACCAATAGGTTAAGTATTATAAACTATCTATTAGTAATGTTATATTGCTATCAAGCTTTAACGCAATTTTTTGTGTTGTTTTCAATCACAACTCAACTCAGGCTGTCAATCAATTCAATATTTCTGTCGTGTAATAATGGTTTATTACTTTACACTGACTTTTTGCATCGCTTTGCCTCTTCAATAAACTTGTCTGGGGCTGACTATTTACTAGAGCAATAAAAAAAACTTTATCGAAAACTTAATCATTGTTTATTCCTTTTATTAATTTGATATTCAATTATGCTTCTTTGGGCCTCTCCAACTATACACAATATCTACACATCAGCATCGAAACAAATACAAACTTCATTAATAAAAACAGTCACTGTTCATAAAGACTAACATCTACATTTTGACACAGTTCACAGATCTGACTCTCTTGGAAATCTCATCAGACACATTTGAAAAATGTCTTCGTAAGCTCATGCTCTGTTCATTCTAAACTTATCTAAATTATTTTTCAGACTCTCTACACCATTGCTATTTGTAACATGACTAGGCAACTTATACCAAAAATATATCACTCTATTAGAAAAGAAATCGAATTGTTTAGAAGATTTAGTTATTGGAGTTTGTCTTGTCAAAAATTTACAGTTTGAAGAGAGATATTAAAGAATGGTGTACCATATTCAGAAATTCCATCAAGTATTTTGAACGTCTCAATTAGGCCTGTCTCTCGTTTTTCTCTCTAGCAAAATAGTTAATCTCAAAGACTCAAATCTTTCTTTATAACAAAGATCTTTTATTTCATTAATTAGTTTGATTAATTATCATCATTCATGTTGTAGATATCTTTTCCATTGCAATGCATTCATTAATAGATATAATGCTATTTAACCAACCAGGGACAATTCGTTTTGGTGGTAATAAATACTGTTTGCTTTGATATTTTTTAAGGTGAAGGTCCTCTCATGGTAAACTATTATACTGTCTGTATGTTAGTGGGTACAAACTATTACTAGGTCCGTGGATCGAAAGGCAACTATTGTAGAAATAATGTTCTTTCGGAATTCATTATCTGAAACGCAGGTAAATTGGTAGACAGGTAAGCAAATTGCCGATTACATTCTAAGCAAAACTGTAATTCGGAACTGAAACATTACGCTTTGCCGACAAAGTTGGAAGAGGTATAAGTATTCACTCGTGTCTGTCCCTTTGTCTGCCACAATATCTCCAGAAGTTCTCGAAGAATTTTAATTAAATTTTGTGGAAGTGCAAGGGAATAATTGATTAAATATGGGGATCAAGGATTTTTTACAATTACCTCACCTACATCGTAGTTATATGCCCAAACAATATCCCTAAGAGTTCTTGAGTAAATTTTCTGGAGGGGGCATGGGGTGAGTAAGAATTGGTAGAATTTCCTGGAAGATCCAGGATTCTTTTTACGATTGAGTGATATTTTTTCATTTTCATACATTTATGTATTCACTCATCCTCACTCAATATCTTCCAAATTTCAATGACATTATGTACAATAAGAAAAAATTGATTAATTGGGGGGGGTCAGTCCAGGAATATTATACAGTTACCCACCCCCTTTGTATCGTAACGATGTATTAAATGATTTCAATAGAGTCTTTACTTAAAACGGCGTTTTCAGAGGTTTGTATTCTCTGAATTTTTCCATTTTTTATTCGGATGTAAATAGAGTGTTCGTGCTGAAACATTAGGTATTTTGGTAGAAAAAATTACTATTATCAGTGGAGGGGGAATGAAAATTTAAAATAGATCTGGTTAATTACTCAAAACGTTAAGTGACCAACATCTTTTTGCAGCATATCGTGTCGGGCGTGATGGATTAACTAAATTTAGAAAGGAATAATGAATAAAGTACTCCTTTAGCCTTTTGCTAGGCAGTGATCACTAAAATGTCTGAATTTTCAAAGAAATAGTAATCAACTCAGTATAAACTTACATTGTTAATTCAAGCCCACCCCATCCCACTAATAACCTACGTGAAGTAGGGTTCAAAGAACTAAAAGAACTTGGGGGGCGGCATGATAAACAATAGATGTTTAATCTTTCAGCCCTCTTGCTCCATTGGTGCAGTCTGTACGTGTGATACATACATACTGAAGAAACCTACGTTGACATTTCAATGACGGTTTTGCTTGACAGTTTCTAATGAAATAAGGAAAAGAAAAATAATTGATGAGAGGAAAGTCGAGAAATAAACATTAAATCAAGAATGATCCTGAACATTGTTGGAAACATCCCTTCAGAATTTCTACTTAGGAAGACAGTTTATTTCTTCTGTTCTGAATCATCCACCAAAACTGCCAGTATTGATTTCTCTCGGTTTTTAGATCGGCTGGTTGACTGGCTATGAATATATCGCATGAAAATCCAAATTTTTTTCTGTGATCACCGCCCAACAAAAGCGCGTGAAGTATGGGCAATTGACTACCCCTTTTTCCTATTTTTTAATTGACTACCCCTTTTTCCTATTTTTTAATTGATCACCCCAACAGAACATGCTGTCAAAAGACGTTAGTTAAGTGACTGTTGAGTGACTAACCAGACCATTTTCCCTATTTCTTGTCCATTCTTCATTTCTTTCAGAATACCTCCCTTTTCATTTTGTTCTGTTCCTTCCTCAAAAGTCCCTATCCTAAATGTTCCTAGTAATTAACTGTATCCCAACGACTCTCTCTTCTCTACGGCCTTCTTCCCATCCTAATAGTTTGGTTTATCAGTTGTCATCGATAACTGATACTGATTTCTCTGCAGTAATTGTTCCTTCTCCAAATGACATCTCTGATAGGATTGGATGTATTCTGCTCGTCTCCAGCGGGGCAGAACGGCTTACAAGAACCGATTACAAACAAATTTAGAAATAGAAGAAAAACTAAAGCTGTTGAAAATAAAGACAGGTTTGGTTAGTCATTCAATAAAAACTGTCACCTGACCAACGTCTTTTGATACCATGCCTTAGGTGATCAATTGAAAAATTGGGAAACGGGAAGATCAATGAATAAGTTACTTCTCTCTACTTTTATTGGGCAGTGATCACGAATTGGAAGTCTGGATTTTCAAAATTACACACGAGACATACATAACCAACCAGCCAGGCTAGAAACTCAGAGAAACCTATGTTGACAGCTTTGATGACAGTTTTGGTGGACGATTTCTTATAAAAAAAAAAATATCATCTTCCTAACGCTTTGCCTTTCATTTGATCTAACAAGAAACAAAGATTTTTCACGCTTTTCGGGTGATGAGAAAGAATTTGCCCGTCAATTGTGAATGAACAACCACCGCCATTTCCGCCGGACAATTCAGTCACGCGCCATTTTGTCATGTGACCGATCTCTTTGCGTTTAATTAGTGGCCATCCAGTAATTAAAAGCTACGATTGGCCGTAATTAACTTCCACCCACCTTCCACTTATTACGACAGAGCAGAGAAAACAACTTTTGAAGTCACTGCATGGAGATTATTACCGATAAAATTACATTGGCTAAAGCTTTTTTTTTCTTTGTGCGAATAGACTTCATTGGTATTCGCAGAATAATTTTCACTAATATTCCTTTTGCTTCTTATCTATTTATTTTTCCATTGCTTGGGTTCCAAGTAAAAGGGTTATTTATTTATTAGTCTGATTGCACATGCGCAAACGCACTACTGTTCTATGTATTTTATTTATTTTTATTCCACTCATTATTGGCGCTGCTGATCAACTTTTTACTATTGGACAATGTTTATAACATAATCAACCCAAGACTCACAGACAGTAATGAATTTATTCCAGTTTGTAACGAAATTATTCAAAATTTTCACATGAATTTGAAGTTTTGAGGTGTACTATAAACATATATATATGTCTGTGAGTGGGTGTGCGCGTGTTTGTGTGATGATTATTGAGACAATTCATTTGGAAACATATTTCGTTCGGCACCAGAATTAACCGAATAGCTAATCGAACAGCGAACCACGTAAACAAATAAAGAAAATGAGCGCTATGTTCACGAGGAAGAACTTTTAATGTTACTCTGCTGTACCGACTGAGCTAACAGCCCCAGTAATCTGGAGTACTTATTAGCGCACTTAAACTGCATATCTTTCTACTCGGTGGTGTAGGCATAAACATTTGTATTCATCTATAAATTTGCGTTCGTAGTTTGTATATTCTTCTCTTATTTGAATTAATCAAGAGTCACGTGCGAAATCAATCAACAGTGTTATCAACAAAAGGTCTGAGACAAATATTAGTAGCATTTTAAAAGCTCTAATAACGATAATAATGTTCGAAAGGCCAAAACAGGCTTAGAAAAGTATGTGAAAGCAGTGAAGATATACAAATCACTTGAAGCGCAGCAACAAACAAAAAAAAAAGACAGGCAAACAACAAGGAAAGAAAATGGGAACAGAAAAAACTATAAGGGGAATTCAAAAGACAGATACCGAGCATCGCAGACGAAAGACCATGGACATGGATACGCCAAGGAAATCTGAAGAGGGAAACAGTATCCCTTAGTATTGCAGTCCAACACAAATGCACAAAGATGAACTATGTGGTGGTGAAGATCAACAGAAACAAATACATGAAAAGGTAATAACAGTCATATATTTGCAACTGGGTAAGCGACTGGGATTCGACTATGAAGACTTATGTTATCAACTCAAACTGAAAACAGTCCTGGAAAATAGGAGCCACAAATTACTCTGGGACTTTGACATCCGAACAGACCATCCTATCCAAGCTAGAAAACCGGACTTGGTAGTCGTAAACACGGGGCAGAGAATCTGACAAATGATAGACGGCTCGCATAGTGAATATGAAAGAGAGTGAAAAGTTAGGAAAATACCAGGACTTTGCAAAGGAACTCAAGAGAATATGGAGCATGAAGGCCAGAGTAGTACCAATAATAGCAAGTGCACTTGGAACCATAGGCACTACTGGCCCTATAAAGATACTGAGGAAAGTACTGGAAATATGAGACGTAAGACTTCCAGTCGTCAGCATTGGCCTTACAGCTGAGATGAAAGTGCATGGTCGAAACGGTACGAACCACAGTGCTACTGTAATATGCAACACGATAAATATGTAACACGATAAAAAGAGGGTTGGACATCTGAAGAGACTTATTCAGCCTTCAGTGACAATCACCAGACAACTGGTATGAAACTGCATGCTACAAGACAACTGCTGAGTTGGTGTCACTCAGTCTTCAGCGACGGCCACTCGGCAACTGGTGTAAAACTGCAAATAATAATGATAATAAAAATAACTAATTTACTGTTGTCATTAGTGTTTCAAAACGATTGAAACCCCTTACAGTCTAAAATTTGACTGAGTTAGGACTGGTTTGACATGGAGCAGAGACCAATTTGAGCCCTCTACTCTTCCAATTCACTTAAGTTCGTAGGTAAATTTTCGACCAAAACGCTCGCATACAACAAACTATCCGTTTATCAAATGATAAAGACAGACTTCACAAGTCAACTATGGACCACCGCTACTGATCCACCAGTATTCACCCATCCTGAGATAGTACTTTGTCAATTTTTCAAGCAATTTCAACCATTCTCTGGTCATTATCGATAACATAAATTATAGATGTGATCATTTTTGAATAAGAAAGTCCGTGATAGTTTTCATTTCCTATATCAGAGTGTTTGTTGTAGTGAACATTGTAATTTTTCAATGTACACTTTTTAGTTATGTAATAAGGACGTCATATGCAAAGACCTTATATATATAAATGTATATATATATATATATATATATGTGTGTGTGTGTGTGTGTGTGTGTGCGTGTGTGTGTGTGCATGTGTGTGTGTGTGTGCGTATGTATGATAAGTAATGGATTAGGTGTTTGCGTGTATATGTGTGTGTGTGTGTGCATGGGTGTGGGTGTTTGAAAAAGTCAGACACAAGGCATTGCAGGTCAAGTCTGAAGTTGTTTGAATGAAATTACAGATTATATGTTTTCTCTCAAAAATTATAGATATAAATATACATGATTTAAAATATCCAAACCATCAATAACTAAATTTACAATACTGGAAGTGACCGAAATACTTCGAAGACGTAGTTCCGTACGACCGACGCGATTCTTTTTATATGACTATTATGGCAGGCTGCTCAGCACATCATAAAACTCGGCCTCTTCCAAACATGCACGTTTGGAACAGGCACAGCCTTAGTTTATATAATTGGCAAATTATTTCTTGTGAGCTTATTTTCACGTACATTCATAGAGATACACAGTAGAGAGAAACTGAAGGGATGTGTGATGAGAAGGGGGACTTTTAGATATTTACGTTTTGTGACTTCGTTCAGTATCTATGTATTGTGTATCTGGTATCAGTCTATCTGTGTAGATATATACGGTTGTACATAAATACCAGCAAGTAAACAATACGTACGTATACATAGGCATTTTTTACACTTATATATCTGTACGTATGTATGTAAATATGTATGAATATTAAAGTGTGTGTACGTACATATGCATGTGTGTTGAGGTCGCTTTTTCTCCCTGCACAGAACCTGGTCGCCACCCCCACCCCATCGATCGTTTCCTCGAAGCTTTCGTTCTTACACAATCTCTATCTGGCCCCCTTCCCCTCCCAAATCCTCTCAGTGTCCACTGTTCCAGCCTTGCATGGTCAGTCTTGACCCTGGTCATACGATCAATATTCACCAATCTGATCCTTTCTACATCTTACCGCCACACGTTTTCCCTCCCCCTGCCTCTGGCTCAACTACCTTCCCAATCTCACTCACAGGCTTCCCTCCTCCCCCCAAACCTCACCCACTCTCCTTACCACCCCTCTCCTCCGCCCTCACGTCTATCTTTTTTCTCTCCCTTTCTCTCACGTTCGCCTTCCTTCTTCCCTCTGTCGGTACCATTTCCTCTCAATCCTCCATTCTTTACCCCACCCTCACCATCCCTATCCATCTCCTTCCTCAACTCGGACACACTTCTTTTCCTTGCCCCCGTCTACCTTCCTCTTTATTAAGCCCGTGTCCGCACAGAAACCAAGCCGGTGACCCTGGTCAATATATTTCGCTTTGGCCTTGATCCGTTCCTTAAAGAGCATGCGCGAACATTCCGGAAGTAATACGCACAAGTCTCCAATTTTGGGCAGAATGGCTCTCAGTGTCCAAATAGACGCTCTTTCCACTTGTCCTTCTGCTACAGTTTAGCCAGGAGTCTCTCTTTGTGCCTCCCTGGCTCCTTGAAAACCTACGAAACCCTTCTCTTCTCCATTTCTCTTCCTGTATCCCCGACCGATACAAAGAGAGCACCATATTGGATATTGTGTCTAAATGAAGTGATCACTTACCCAACCAAAACTAATACACCGGAAACTATGCGTGTCGCGCATGCGCTCGGCTTGTTCAGCTAATGGACGACGTTAGTTATATTTCTGCTAGTATTATTCTGTTCACTGTGGAAGTGAATCCAGGGAATTAATCTTGTTTAGCAATGAGCTGTTTCATAGAATTGAGTTGGTTTTCCGATAATGGTCAAAAGCAATGTTTGGGGCGCATCCACATAACTGGTAAACAAATTTATAATAACTAACACCTCTACCATCCTTTAACAGCAAGTGCATAAGAATGCCTTTAACTAGACTATTACACACATCACAGAGTTATCAATTAAATGTCGAAGTCAATTAATTATATTTTTACCTGTAATAAGATAACAGGAAGTAGGATTCAAAAGGAAATCATAAATCACCGCCATCCATACATGCCTTCTCGTAATCAAGCAGCTGTGGAGGTAGAATTGAGTTATCTTTATGCTACCAATATGATTTAAACCATAAATTCATGATTTTTTTTTAAAAGTAAAAACGGGTCTGCTTAGTCACTCAATAGAAACCGTCTCATGACCAATGTATTTAAGCAACATTAAGAGGAGATGATCAATGAAAAAGTTACTCTTCTTGCATTTTGTAGAAGAGTTTTAAAAAAAGTCAAAAATTAAAAATAAACAAACAATAGTTCTTGCTACCGGACACAAATTAAGGGATCAATTTAGGAAAAACTCACATTGCAAATCGAACCCCTCACTAAAAACTTATCTGTGATGGGATTTTAAATGAAAAACAACGTTATTCCTTCTTATTGAGGGGATTGCGTGTGCAAAATTTCAATTTTTTCCTATTAACGGTTTGGTTAGGGCAATTTGCAATACATAGATACATAGATACATAAATACATATAAATGCCAGCACACTTGAATAACCTAAACGTAGCAACAGTGTTGTGACTGGTCTTTTGTGGGTAGCTCAGATTAAAAATCGCAATTTCAGTTATATTATTGATATCAGATGTTTACTAAACAATTCAAAACATACCCAACATCTTATATCTAAATAAATCTTCTTCAATAATATACCCACTGTGTATATTTTAATCTTTGGTGGTACACAATTATTATAAAATGATACCAACTAATATGCAAGACTAAACTTTCTTTCAAATTTGAATTTAAAGAAAACATTTGATTGCGTTTCAGCCTATTGTACAATTCTCTCCATTGCATAGACACATCAATTAGTCAAAGTAGATGAAATCTTCCATTTTCACACAAATATTTATTTCTCAACATAATATCCTTCCTTATCAATGAGTTTTACAGTAAAACTTTCAAATCCAAAATTCAGACTACAGATTTATTGTTCCATCCTCGTATACACGTATAGATAGATAGATAGATAGATAGATAGATGGATAGATAGATAGATAGATGGTAACATTTATTATATCTTTCATTTCAAAAACCAATTCTGGATACACCTCAGAAGATAACAGCAAAGTCAACTGTAAAAAAGAGAGAAATGTATTTCATATGCCGACGTATCTGTGTTTCAGTCTATTGTTTGGACTAGTTTTTTATATGATGTCATGTAATTATGAATGTTCCTGCTGAGAATTTTGTCAAACAAATACTCTGGAGTTTATTTTCTCCTGGTAACAACAGTGAAAATGACAATGTGACTATGACAATGGCAACAATAATAACCTTCACCAAATTTAGAACCTTTCAATGCTACTCAGGAGGCTAAAATTGGACATACAACATTATTTCAACCCCATCGGGAGATCACTAATGCCAACTTATCATTTAGATATTTATCTAGAATTGCCTCACATTATATCTAGAATTATTTAGATTATCATGCCATTTATTAAGGAAAATACCATTCTGTGGTCCAATATAAAAATCTTTGAGATAAACAAAAATTTTTTCATCCAAGTTGAAAGTTCGAAATTAATAAACTGAATCTTTCAAGTTTCAGTTGGAGTAGAGCAGTCAGTCTTGTTCATTTTTTTTTTTTTTTTGCTGTTTTTTGTTTTGCGACCAAACATTTCGAACGTTTCACGAAGTTCACGTCTCAAGCATATTGTTGTTGGCAAAGAGAGTTGTTTTTTTTTTTGGTTCTCGGTGCATCTTTACTCTTCCCGGAAACTTCCGATGAGAACAAAACGGATTTTAAAAACATATTGGTAAACTTTCAATGAATCCGTGTATTGAAAACAATGTCTTCCTTTGCGACACATTTTAAACAAAAGAAGGAGAAATAAGAAAAACGAGATGTACACACACACATATGTCAACCCCAACATATACACTTAAAAATATAAGGATATTATCATAAAAAAATAAACAAAAAAGACAATCTAAATAAATGAAAAGCCTTTTTAAACAATCAGCGCGAAGACATTAAGAGACGTAGTTCCACTGTGATTTGTTTCATGAAAATTGCTTTCTGTAATATCGAAGTTTGCATTTCGTTCGTCGTTCTAAACGTATTTTTGCCGTGACAGCGAACGGGAATCGTACGCTTCTAGAGGGCAACACTACCAGTAGAATATTTCAGCGCCTCAAAATAGCGCTCAGCTAATTAAGGGGCAGATTTTTTCTTTACTTATTAATAACCCGAATCACATCGAACGATGATGATCGATGTAATTATCATTACAATTTTATGAACGGACGATAAAAATAATCATTTTCACTATAGCCCATTAATATGAACAGGCCATGTAATAATAATAATAATAATAATAATAATAATAATAATAATAATAATAATAATAATAATAATAATAATAATAATAATAATAATAATAATAATAATAATAATAATGATAATAATAATAATAATAATAAGAAGAAGAAGAAGAAGAAGAAGAAGAAGAAGAAGAAGAAGAAGAAGAAGAAGAAAAAGAAGAATCTATCTATCTATCTATCTATCTATCAATCTATATGAAAGCTGCATATGCGAATTAGTGTGCTTATTTGATTGTCCGTCGTGTCAGAAATCTGTTATATCCTAAAAGTTATAATGGATAGATCCATGTGAAATTGATTAACAGAGCTAATCAAAACAAAAAAAAAAGGTTTCTCAGATGTGATTGTCATCAATAACAACGAAGAATACGCTGAAATTTCAATGAGTCAAAAAAGAATGTGTGTGACTGAAAGAAAAAAGTCATTAATCTTGTGAGTGTGTTGAAGAAAGAGATATTTATTGAGTGAGTGAGTTTCTCTTTCTCCTAAGGTTTTTTTTTATCTTCCTTTAACCAATTTTATTGAAAGTATCATCGCCATCAGGAAGGGGAATGCACATTTGCTATAAAGTTGGAGATGTTTCCAGTTCAAAACTCGAAAAAATGGCCCCAAAGCCTCTCAATAAAATCAACACACACAATGAAAAAATAATTTATTGAAACTACTACTGCAATCAAGCTCTAGTTGGAACTTTAAAAAAAAACAAAACTTAGAAATAAAATCCTTGATTTGTTAAAAAATAAATTATCTAATGAAAGATGAAGAAATGGTCCGCTGGAATGGTGTTATTGTTAACATGTCTGCCTTACACGATACAAACGGAGAGGGTAGAAAACTCCTCATAGGATAAACTTCCTTTTTTACTCAGGAAGGTATGCATCGACTGCCTTACCAATGGAACCACGATGGAACCAGCATGTCTTCCTATCCACGATGGATAGGAAAACATGCTGCTGATATTGATCCTCCAAATGCTTAGGCTGGGCTCCGTCAACTGGTGATTCCAAATGATGGTCCACCTCAGCCGCCATCAACCAATAAACAAAGGGGACGAAAAGGAGTAAGTGTGGGCTAGGGAGGATTACGAGAAGGTTGAGCAAGCGTACCTTTGTCACCTTCATTGGGAAGGTGGAAGACTTGGTAAATGATTGTATCAAAAAACAGCAAATCTTAGAAAATAATCATAATGAAGATATATTGTAAGAATAATGAGTGATAATGGCCCCAGTGTTATTTATCATAGCTGTGATATCACTGGATAGAATCTTGAAAAACTGCGAAGAATATCAATTCTCTAAACTAAAGAGAAAAGCCAACCATCCAATGTACATGAATGGCATACATTATTTGCGAAGGAAAGAACTCGCAATTTGATCAATAGAATTAGAAACAATAGCGAAACATCAGAAAGGGATTCGGAATAGGGAAAAATAACCAGCGGACATTTGATGAGAGCATGCATGCTAACTTATATAATACCCAGTGTTGGTTGGTTAGTTGGTCCGGCTGTCACGCAGGAAAGGGGTATGATATTTTGATTTAATTTTCCCCACGTTCGACTTCCTATCTTTCCCCTGCTCCATCCAGTCACCATTGTTGACTGCCCCTCCACCAGCACGGTAATTTCGAAACCACCCTATGTAAAAGGTGGGAAGGATTGAGACAAAACTTCTTGAAAAGAGATTATTTTTGTACGTTGAAAAGTAAAACTATTAATGATTAATCTTCTATAATCAAGAAGGAGGTTGTCATTTTTTTACGACTACTACTACAACTAAGAAGTTGAAGAAGAAGGCGGAGGTGGAGGTGAAGGTGGAGAAGGCGGTGGCGGCATCTGCCTGGAATTGTCACAGGCACCAACAAAGCAACGGCATTCACGGGAATATCTTTTGGAGCCACAAACACAAAACTACTTTCATTTTTGGACGTCAACATAATATTATTTTTTGATGCTGTAGAGTTCATCATGAATAATACCTGATACTATTTTTGATTGTTCAACCACAAGAAATAATCGAATCTTTATTTGATTTAGAAGAAAGGCAATTTTTTCATAAAAGAGTGATAGGGTGTACTCATTTATAGATGATACTGTATTGTCAAATACGCTGTCATTAATGTGTGCGTTGGTTTTCCTAAGATCAATGTTTTCTCTTGAAATATCGCTTTCTTTCTCACATATTTATATATCTTATTTTTTTTATATTTCATTTCTATTTTCCTTATCTATCCTTGCTTTATCTTACATCTCTCTCTCCCCCAAACTCTCTATCTTTCTCCGTCTATCTATCTCTATCTATCTTTATCTCTGTGTGTATCACTATCTATCTATCAATCTATCTATCCCCAACTATTCATTATCTATCTATCTATCACTTGGTTCCCAACTACTGATAATCACGTATTCTGTTACAATATTAGTGTGTGCACGCACACACACAAACAGGGGTGCGTACTCTCGCACAGACACCACTCTTTCGGTAAACATCAAAGGATCCAAGTCTCATTTACCTGAGGGTACATGGAGCAGGTGTGTAAGGGTGTTCATCTTTGAAAGCTAAGCATTTGGATTCTTCTGTGAAGATTTCGCACATCAGACACCTCGCCTCTTGAAGACGAAGAATGCCGCTCGGTACTTCCACACCAAAATTTGATCGAAAGGTTACTGCTTGTACCCTCCACGGGCGCATATGCTCTGGAGAAGGCTTTCAGTTTAGAGATCGGTCATGCCTTTGCAGTGAAAAAGCAGCCTGCTGGCCGAGTGGATAGAGCACCAGCGAGTAGGTTGAAATTTCCTGTATTAATCAATTAGATTTAATTCATTTTAGCATAAGGTCCGTGCGAAATATGATGATGCCGAAATTAATGAAATGATTGTTTTGTTTAGAAATTTAAAATTTTGGATAAGTATACACTACCAAGCTACTGATTGGATCTCTCCCTTCTTATGTCTCTATCTCTGTCTGTATGTCTCTCTCTCTCTTACTCACACACACTCTCTCTCTCTCTCAATCCCCCCCTCTCTCTCTCTCAATCCCTCTCTCTCTCTCTCCCCTCTTGGTCCCTATTTTATCATAATTTATGTTTACATTTTCGCCAATCATATTAGATTTGTAGCAACAAGTGTTCGGTAATAAATGCAATGATACTTTCTTTCTATTGAAATAGGAGGCCACTGTGTAGGAAGATGATCCCCAGGGTCAAGCCATCCGTATATTGAATCTATAAATGGTCATCTAAGAGCTAACCCTCATTCGATCAAAATGTGAATGTTTTAAACGCTGTGAAAATCTCCGATAAAGCAAAACGCAGGTATCGTTAAATCTTGCGAGAAAAGTACTTTTTGCTTGACTTGATAATTTCTCTATACAAATATCTTTATCGTTGTTGTTTTTATCAGAGTGTGTCAGTCGGTAATTTCTTCAGCCACCAGAAGCTGATTCATCACCGTCCATATCTCACATAGAATTTTAAAACCTTTACTCCCAAGGAAGGAGATGTCAAGGGGTTCTGTGAGCGATTTGGAGTTGCTGCCCTCTGGAGATGTCGATAAACAGTTGATTAGCAACACGGAAAACGTAGCCAGCGTAAGGGCAACATTTTGTACTCACAAGGAATTGCGAATCCTTCTTCATTATTCAAAATGTTGTTTTTCTCATGTATAAAACGATCTGCATCCTGTAGAAGCTTTGGGAATCTCTCCACCAGTTCATCTCGACTGTAGATCTCGACTTTTTCAAATTCAGCCCTTCTTAGTGATCACTGCCTAACAAAATGCTTGTGAATAATTTATCCATTGATTCCCCGATTTTTTTTTTATTCTAATGACCCCTCACATGGCGTGCTACCAATAGAAGTAACTTACGTGACGGTGTCTATTGAGTGATTATCCAGACCTGTTTTTTGTGATCCGGCATACAATAAAGTTTGAGAAGTACTGCTCTAAAGATTTCCCAATAAAGAAACTATCGTCTAAAATGTCCTACAATGCATTAAACGTCAAAGTACGTCGATGTGTTTAATGGCAGTGTTTAAACATGTTAATTCGTGTATTGGAAGATGTGTGTGTTGTGCAGTTGTATGTACACACGCTTGAAAATAACCAGTGAATCCATGTCTAATTAGCACCGTGAATAATGAATAAGTTGGCGCAGATGGCGTGGGGAGAGATGAGATCGTTGGCGGAAGTGGTGGTGGTGGGAAGGTGGCTGGTTGAGGACATTCTTCCCTGTTGGAGTGAAATGATCTGGTCACATGATTCGTTTGTTCATTGCGTGTGGGTGGGGGAGGGAGCGGTTATATAAGCCGTCAGGCGACCGTCAAGAAAGGTTCGTCAACTAAATAATTAACAAGAAGAGAAAGAGAGGAAAGAAAAGCACAACAGGTGCTCGTTTCTGTGTGTCGCTTTTCACCTTCTCTGCTTGACTTTCTACCTACGCACCTACCTACCTACTCTCCCTCTCTCTATCTCTCTCTCTCTCTCTCTCTCTCTCTCTCTCTCTCTCTTCATTCTCAATAGATAAACATGTAAAACTCAACGGATTTCGGAAAATGTTGATCATTTGCCAGAAATAGTGATCAGTGTTTTATCGGGGATTATTTTCTGCGCCACTCACACAGGCCCCTCAACTACAACGCATTACAAAATATTTTATATATATATATATATATATATATATATATATATATATATATATATATATATATATATATATATATAAAGAATACAAATCAGTATTTCAATATTCAATGTGTGATGAGTTTATTCCATGAAGTGCTCCATACATTCAAAATTGAGTCAAGTTAGAGTAGAGCTTGAAATATGATGAAATGAAGGATTCGCTGCACAAATACGTTCATGTTTCTGCCCCATTTCGGCTTCTTTGGCGAGCGAATGATTTGATTTATTTGGATTCCTATTTAAGATGTTATGGGGGGTATTTTCCTGGGTGGAGAACTTTCTTCTTATTCTATGTATATATCTTGTTTTTCCTTTTTAATTGTTTACTTGTCGGTCACTGCTTGAATTTCTCCTGGGAGTAAATGATAGAATTTTGGGCCCACTCGCTCCCTTGGGGCAGCCTGTACATGTGACGCGTACACACATAGTAAGCTCAAATTACTTAAAAAGTGAACAAACTAACGTTGTCTAAGTTGACTCAAACACAAGGAAAATAGTATTTGAAGAAGTATTCGATCGATTGAATCGTTAAGACAGGAAGAAAAGACAGTCTTTTGCTAGGGTGGTGAGAGGAAATGTCTTCTGTGTTAAGAAAACCTGAAAAAAATCATCTCTATTGCTTGATTCTCGATACAAACTCCCGAGCAGAGTCCCCCAACGTACTCAGTCCCTCCCTTTGACTATACTGAGCCAGTGCTTCTTAAACTGGTGAATGAATCACCCAAGGCTGAATGAAATTCGGGGGTGAATAAAACATGAATGTCTCAATTTACTCGAATCTTTATATTTTTCCAAACCAGAAAAAAAATTCTAAAAACTTTCATATAAATAAGAAAATATTTTCCAATGTTAATATTTAGTCACTCCTAATTCTCTTTACGTGTTTTGAATAAAATAAGGACTCGAAAATGAGTTAGATTATATTTTTATACAAAATGAATTTAAAATTTTATGCAAGGTAGAACGAGACAAAAATAGTTTTAAAATTTTAGGTGAATTAGATTTAGTGATTAAAGGGTGAATAACACCGAAATAATCCGATTTTTATTTTATATTAAAGAAGAATTGTAAATCATTATTGGTGTTTTGCAACTATTTACCTTGATCACATTGTTGATTCTTTTTATCGCAACTAAAATTAAACAAGGTTTCCTTTAGCAATGAGTAAGGTAATTAACATCCATCCCAGCATTCCGAATCCTCCCCAGTTACGACGACCACCGGAAGAAGGCCGAGGGGTACCACGGTCTAAACCTGATGTTCAAAGGATGGACCAAGTTGAGGACATCATGCTGGAATAATCTACGCATAATTGTAACCTCTTTAGTTATCTCACTGAGTGTGATATATTTACATATATATATATATATATATATATATATATATATATATATATATATATATATATATATATATATATATATATATGTCTCTGTGTGTGTGTTTGTATTGTGGATGTGAAGTGATCCTACAGGTATAAATCTCTCTGCACTATTACATTTATATTTATATATAAAGATGTGTATGTGTGTTTGTACTTATGCTTGAATATAAGCTTACAAGTTAAAATATTTGTTATAGAAAATTATGGAAAATTATCTGACTGTTACTTACAGATATGTAGATGTGTTTGTACGTCCATACGGTGACATGTTTACGCATACTGCATAATTATTGATATAATACATACTGCACACACACACACACACACACACACATATATATATATATATATATATATATATATATATATATATATATATATATATATAAAATCCATTTAATTTATCCATGCGTGCGTATTTTTCTCCTCTACTCTTAATATCTATCTTCTTTTTCTCCCTCTCTTACTTACTAACACACTCTCTCACTATCTCTATCTCTCTCTCCATATCTATCCCTTTTCTTTCTCTCTCTGTCTCTCTCCCCCTCTCTCACACACACACACACACACACACACACACACACACAAACCTCAACGCATCTTCTATGGATCTATCAATTTCCTCATATTTCATCTTGAATATCTGATGCGCATGCGGTAACATCCATGGTGCTGAAGCTCAAAGGAAACCATTCATATGAAGCATCCATACACACTAAATGAAGGAGCTAGTCCTAAGTGCCTGCAACATAGACAATTGCTTAGGGTGCCATGTACTAGCAGAGTGCGCCTGTCATGTGTCGGAGTCAGTGGATTTTTCCAGAGACATGAAAAAATGAGGAAATGAAAACTGGGAGAAAAAGGCACATTTGTCCCTAAAACAAGACTCAATCTTTGATTATTGCAACAGATCTAAAGGGAAATAACTTCGTACTTTTCGACGGAGAGCGTCTGTCTACCTTTTTCATAATTGCATGAAACATTGACTTCGATGTAGACATAGGATCATAACAGACATACGTGCATTTTTCTGTTAAATGCTTTCCGACAAATGATAACGTTTCATCTGCCACAGGGGTCGGCAAAACTTTAGGGTGGTGAACCGGATTTGAGATGTTTTTATGTTTTGTGGGTCAAGGGCGATAAAAATGAAACAATAATCATAAACAGTTTTGGAAATTCTAATTACTTCAATATTTTCACATCATAAGAGTACATACCAAATAAACTTACGTGTATTATCAATCAATGTTAACGATAAATTCTTTTTGAGGGAACAAAGTACCGTCAATTCGTTGTTCAAATTGTGTGTATATTGATAGAATACCAAGAATGCATCGTCTTGAAACATTCTATAAGACATTAATTCGTTTGAGGTTTCTACAAAAATGAGACTTTTGCTCTATTTTTTGATACTGAATTTTACTGATAAATAATGAAAACAATGATTCGAGTGGCAGCCTGCGGGTCGTAGTTTGTCGATCCCTAGTCTACCATATGAAATATTATTTGTATGTGTGTGTGCATGTGTGTGTGTGTGTGTGTGTGTGTACATGTATTTGTGTGTGTGTGTGTGTGTGTGCGTGTATTTGTGTGTGTCTGTGTGTTTGTTTATTCACCCTTTTTACATTCTGTGCATGATTTATCAACAAGAAGTCATTAAGTGAAAATTACAGTTTCTTTTGATCAGATTAGAATGCAACGCTTGGAGCTGCATAGTGAAACTAAAGAACCAGATAGAAACACACGTGCAAAAGCCTCGTTTTCCTGATGATGAAAGATACATAATATAATGACCAAATAATTACTGACATAATAAATGTTAACATGGCTAATTCTAAACCTAAATAAAGGTCCCTAAGATGTCTTCATTCAAGTTTTAAGCTTTCCTTATCCCTAAAGCCATTGGCAATCAGTTTTGTTGTTTTTCAAATGCCATCATAATCATCATGTGTCAGGATGAGAAACCGTCAACGAAGAACTGTCATTGAAACTGTCCGTATAGATTTCTCTCGTTTTTAAGTTGGTTTGTCTAGCTGACCAGCTGGCTTTGAATGTATGCATCACACGTACAGGTCAATGGTTGAATATTTAAGCGTTTCTTCAGTTTTTAGAAGCATGTTGAATGTTTCCTGATATTCAACAACCAAATCTTGAATAATGAAATATCAACGCATTTGAGGGGACGCACTACCCGATTGCACCCGGATCTTTTAAACGCATTCTTCATGTTAGCACGCTTTGGAGGAACCTTGATTTGATACATATAGCTAGAATGCACCGTTTCCGATAATGTGAGAGTACGAAAACTGAATGATAATTGTCTTAGTATACAGATAGTACAGGGACACTGTTCGCTCTCCTAAATAATGGGGAAAGGATCAACTGTTCCCCCACCTTCCCATGGCACTACATCACTGGACCTTAACGTAAAGGGAAAAACACATATTGAAATAAACAAGACATTAAAAAAAAGTCTTTGACGAAAGAAAGCTTCAAGAAATAATTAAAAAAAGAACAGGTTTCGTTAGTCACTCAATAGAAACTGTAACATGATCAACGTCTTTTGAAAGCAAGCCGTGTTAGGAGTGATACAACGTGGAAAAAGGGGTGATCAATGAATGTTACTTCTTTTGCCTTGTGCTGGACTGTGATCACTAAACAAGCGTGAAAAGTAGGGGATCAATCGAGCATATACTTACATTGCGAATTGAATCCATTCAAAAAACACACGAAGGAGTTTCTTTTCTAGACTTAATAAGGAGTAAACGTTCAGATTTTCAGCCCATCTTGCTCTATTGGAACGGCCCGCACGCATGACACATACATAGATACATAGCCTGCCAGCCAGCCAGACCCTCTTGAAAACTGGAAAAAATCTGTTTTGGTTCAAGGTTTCTAAAAAGAAAGAAAGAAAGAAAGGAAGAATTGTTGTGGACGAGAAAATGATTGAAAAAGTCGTAGAATTAGTTCAAAGAGAAAGCTAAACCTCGATTTTGGACAAAGAAAGAGAAAAACAAGAATTGAATGCACTGAATAATTCAAGAGTTTATTTTGTTTTTTCTTCATCACTGTGAAGTGATTTTGTTGCTTGTCGCCAGAAAATGTTATCAGAAAGAAAAAAGAGTTAAAGACCACGCCTTTCCCAATTGATTGAAAATAAAGATTAGAAGACAGGAAGAGGGAAAGAAAGATGTATCATTTGGAAAAAGAAGGAAAAGAAAAACTGAAGAAGAAAGGGGAAAAAAAGAGAGAAAGAAAGAACAAAAGATCGAAAGTTATATTATTGAAACAGAAGAAAGGAAATAAAAATAATATCAAGAATCCATGGGAGAAAAAAATACTTAAGCAGAAATTGAAGAAGAGATATCTGGAAAAGAAGTAAAGAAAATGAGGAGAGAAAAAGTGGAATTCGAAAAAACGAAAAAGGAGAAGAAGATAGTGTAAATTAATAAGTGAATGGATGATTGATTGAAATTGAAAAAAGAAAAAAAGCAAAGTAGGGAGAGAGAGGGGGATGAGGGGAAGAATGAACGAAAGAAAGAACGAGGAAAAGAAGGAAAGAAAGAAATAAAGAAAACGCAAGAACGGTAATTCCAATTCTCGAATAAAAAATGTCTCGTTGATTCGTGATTTCAGAGAAAAGGCGGAGTGAGTTTGGGGCTAAAGTTTAAAAGATTTGAATTGATTAAATTTAGAGACGAAAAATTTGTCAGTGAAAAGAGAAGGAAAGAATCAAAGAATTATGGTTTTCCAATCCTACGATTCTTTTGTTCTTGAATTACAAACATCAAAGGCTTTACTTTTCTGTTTTTTTTGTGAGGGAGGAGGCTATTTTTTTCTTGATTTTAATATTCGTCCTTTTCTGAAAGTCATCATCGAATCAGACGCAGTTTCTGTGTGCGCATGTGCGAGTATTAATTCATGCAGGCACTCAAGAAGTAACGTTCGAGAAGAGACAAAGAAAAAACAGAGAACACATTAAGTTGAGGAAGATAAGTAAAATCGCCGGCGAATATGAAACTGCGAGTTTCAGAACATTAAAGAAGCAAATTGTTCAACATTACAAATCCAGGAATTATATTTTTTAATTGATTTGCCAAGAATCTCAGTAACGTAACAAAACAGCTGTATTATATCAAATTACAAGCTTATTTGCCATAAGAAAATCTTAACAGCATTTCTCAACACAAAATTAATTTCTGAAAGATACAGATGTTGGCAAAACCTCTTTCATGAAGTCTCTTGAAGTCTGATGACGTGAATCATATTCTCAGACTTTTCTCAACAGAGTCGCTAGTTCGGACAATTGATTGTGCGATGCACGCTATGCAAGATTGAATTGGTATTAAGTACTATCAAGAGACCTTCCGTACTTCTTGTCTATCCCCTTTTCGCCCCCGTATCCATGAGATTTCATAGTCTTTAACGACTCGTGCTTCCCTCACAAATTGATCAGGTAATTTCATTGCCAGGAGAGCTTATGTATTCTCCTGTTTCTATCTTTTTTCAATAATTTGTTCTTCTCCTCCAGCTGATCTCAATCAATTCCTATTTCCAATGCTGCATACAGTAACAACTCTTCGCTAATTATTTTGTTGTTGGCTTTGATTTCAGTTCATGAAAGTCACCAGCCGTAGCTCAACCAGAGAACAAAGCCTGGCCACCTAATAAATTATGACAGTCAAGGCTTTGGAGATATACAGGAGAATGGATGTGACAGCGATTTTACATATATAGACAATACTACTTTTCCAATCATACTTCTTTATGCACATAAAGTGATGTATACTGGGTGTACATATTTTTCAGACGTATTAGAGAGATAGTAATGAATGAATGAGATAGTGAAGCCCGAGTCACTGTTGCTCCTACCTGAACATAAATACCTTCTCCCATTCTTACCCCATTCATCATATTGCAAAGGTGGTGGGGGGGGGAAATGATGAAAGATAATTAAGAAGGAATTAATAATAAAAAGATGTAACGATCGTACCTCCCAACCAGCAAATTAATAGTATGATAATTATCATTTTTCGTAATCTTTAATGGATGAAAACAATCGTACGACTTTTCCTTTTCTACTACTACTACAACTACTAGTAGTAGTAGTAGTAGTAGTAGTAGTAGTAGTAATAGTAGTATTTTCCTCTTTCAATTCATAATTCTTCTTTTGCAACTTCCTCTCGCTTCTCCTTTCTACTTCTCTTCTACTAGAAAAAACGCATTTTCTTTCTCTGTCTCGATTTCTTTCAATACTCTATATCCCCACCCCCTTTTCATTCCTTACCCTTTACCCTTTTGCATTTTTATATCACTTCTACCCTTCCCCATCTTCTTACACCGACCATGACTTATACTACTATTGATACTATAGATACAAATACTATTTTTATGGTAACACAGAGAAACAGGCGTACTCATCATCATCATCATCATCATCATCATCATCATCATCATTATTATTATTA
This sequence comes from Thysanoteuthis rhombus, assembly GCA_963457665.1. Taxonomy (NCBI): domain Eukaryota; kingdom Metazoa; phylum Mollusca; class Cephalopoda; order Oegopsida; family Thysanoteuthidae; genus Thysanoteuthis; species Thysanoteuthis major. Next base: position 30,292,861 of record OY735233.1, on the reverse strand, counting down.
TTGTTATTATATTGTTGTTGCTGTTGTTGTTGTTGTTGTCGTTGTTGTCCCGTCTTAGCATTCTTTCTTTCTCTATTTCAGGGGGAGGTGCGGTTATTTTTCTCAGAACACCTGTAGACTGCTTATTTTGGAAGCCGTCCGAATTTTCTAAAATGGATTTTAAATATTTTGTTCATTTTGCTGTTTGTCTCTCATCAAGCAGAAACTTACGATAATATCAATAATAATGATAAAGCTTATGTAGGAGCAATAATATGAAAGGAAGGAAAAAGACACTGAAGTGTCGTTGATTGGCTAACAGATTTTGGCAATCGGTTTTGACGGTTCAGCAGATTGCCATTCATCTTTGAATTACAACTTGAATACTGAATTGATTCCAAAAGATAGAAATTAGACACGCTTTTAAAAACATCCGTATCTTTGCCAACTTCTAATAGAAATAAAGACACAATTTTTTTTCATTTTCATTCTACTTTCACTTTCGTTTTACTCTGATTCTTAATTATTCTCCTTTTTAATATTCTAACACTTTTTCTGGTGTGCTGGTGGCCAAGCAGTTTGAATTGAATGGAATCGGCTAGCTGAGTTCAAATTCTAACTGAGTTAATCTACGTTCACTTTGTAGTAATGACTTTTGGAAAAGCATGGATCCATCTTTCTTTGAGCTACGAGTAGATAACAGATGAATTGAATGACGCTGCTTTGGGTGTTTAGTCAATTTGCTCAAACCAGAAAGCGAGAAAAAACTTTATTTTTTTTTGTTATGTCCGAGTAGAGACGTCTTGCTGTAGTAGCGTAAGGGTTGTATTAATATCTATTAAACAATAGTTTTTCAACTGAACATTCTTCGTCTTCCAACTATTACGTCTTCATTTTTTTCATCCTCTCTTTCTTATTTCATGTTTTTTCTTCCTCCTTCCTCTGGGTTTTCCGATCTTGTTGTGTCAGTGTGTTGCTCTCCTCAGATATATATATATAGAGAGAGAGGGGGAGAGAGGAGAGAGAGAGGGGAAGAGAGAGAGAAATAGAACGTCAAAGAAAGAAATAGTTGTGATGAAGAAAGACACATACAATACAAGAATTTCTGATTTTAGAAATCATGAATCTACAGAAGTTGAGTCAGAGAGTCCAGATGTGTAAAGATAATCCCAATTTTATTGGCAGAATATTTCTGCCTATAATTTCTTGGAAATTTCTTAGAATTTCAGTAATAATTTGTGGGTTATACGAGACTTTTTATTATGATTCCCTGGCTGTGTAAGATTTTTGGTTTTCCGTTAGATGTCTGAAGAAGAAGAAGAAGAAGAAGAAGAAGAAGAAGAAGAAGAAGAAGAAGAAGAAGAAGAAGAAGAAGAAGAAGAAGAAGAAGAAGAAGAAGAAGAAGAAGAAGAAGAAGAAGAAGAAGAAGAAGAAGAAGAAGAAGAAGAAGGAGAAGGAGAAGAAGAAGAAGAAGAAGAAGAAGAAGAAGAAGAAGAAGAAGAAGAAGAAGATATGTGAGTGAATATTCTTACATCTCAGTGTATACTTGAATATACATACCCACTGGTCCATATCCGTCGAATTTTCTAGTGAGCCTATTTAAAAAAGATAGGTTAGCAAAACTTTCCAAAATATATGGTTTAACGATCTTCTGGTATGACTTGTTAGATACATTGTTTGTCAGTGGTTGATTGAGTTCAGATCAAGACTAGGTTTAGATTCCAAATATTACCGTGTAATATACACTTAATTCATGTAACTAGTGGCGAATGTAGCTGCACATTCTTGAAAAAAAAAGCCATATCAAAAGAGTCTTCCATTTTAATTATTTTTTATCTTCAATAACCAGTTATAATGCTTACTAACTTTATTATTATTATCAAAAATAGCATCATTGGGTAACTTTATCGAATAACATTTCAATCATCCAATAACCAAAACATCTTCTGACCATAATTTTCTGTCGGTGATATGGTGTATTCATTACAGTTGAACTTTCATCGGTGAGATCTGATATTCTAGTGTGACTGTGGGATTTCTAAGCTTGTGTATGACTTTCAGGTTTTTTTTACTTTTACCAAATTTGATAACTTTCATCAGTCAGGTCTAGTTTTTTGACGTCAACCCACGTGACCCCAACTTTCTCAATTTTCTTGTAAGCTCATTGGCTATCAATGTATGTATAGCGCATTGTGTTCGCGCCAGTGCAGCGAGAGGGCAGAAACATTAAACATTTATTCCTTATTATGTCTAGAAGAAACAACTTCTGTTTTTTGAATCCCCCTGAATAAGTTTTAGGGGGTTCAATTGGCCACGTAAGTTTATGCTACATTGGTCCTTTATCACGTTCGTTTTTTGAGAATGCAGACTTTTTTAGAGATCGATGCCCAACAAAAGTAGAGAGAAGTAACATTCATTGATCACCCCGTTTTCCAATTTTTTATTTGTCCACCGCAACACAGCATGCTGCCAAGAGATGTTGGTCACGTGACGGTTTCTATTAAGTGACTAACCAGATCGGACCATAAAAGGTTGAGATCTCATAGAAGATATAATCATTAGATTGGAAACAGTTCAGCGGGAGCGGGACAGACATGATATCCGTACAGATCATATTCAAGCCTTCAGATAGACGTTTTCATATTTAGAAAAATTCACAAGATGCAGTACAATATTAGTTGAAAACATCTGGTTTAGATTTCCTCTTTTTGCTAATTTCCTTTTATCTAAACTTTCATTTTTCATCTTTCATCTTTCATCTTTCTTCTTCTTCTTCTTCTTCTTCTTCTTCTTCTTCTTCTTCTTCTTCTTCTTCTTCTTCTTCTTCTTCTTCTTCTTCTTCACTTTTCAGTCGTTCTCACTCTCTCTCTGTTTCATTTCATTCATTTTCCTTGCCATTTTCTTTCGATAACTGCTTCTTCTATTCTAAACCCTGCCTTATTTCTTCTTCCCCCATTTTTGACAAACTCTCCTTTCACTTGTAATTCCATAATGAAATATTGGTATTCCTATATTTTTTCAATCTTTTTCCTCGCCTGTAATTGGATCTTCTCTTTTGTAAATCCTTTTTCCTTTTTCAGCCGATTTAATCCGATGCTTATCTCCCGACATCCGCTTTTGCTAATCCTTGCTGGTAGTGTTGCATTGAAATCAGAAACACCAGTCAGCAACCAACATTTGTCTCCCCTTGAAAACCCACCACTTTTAACATAATCTTCAACGTAATTTAATATTAAATAATGTCTGCCTTTTATTTGCAGTAACAAACTTTATACCAAAATGATAATGTTATTATTCTGTATACAAATGGCATTTCCTGCATGTGTGTGTCTGCTTCACTGCTGTCCGCGTCAAAGATAGACGTCATGACAGCTTCATCTAAGGTCTCTGCGTAGTAAATGTCTTGGTCATTTTACGGTGTCGTCGGCATCCACAGAGTCATCTTGTCCTTGTTTCTCAAGAAGGATGTTGTCTTCACTGCAATCCAGTGTATTTCTGATCAGCATTTTTAAAGGGATTTCGCCACAAAGGCTTCAGTGACACATTAGGGAAATCTCCGGCCATCCCCTCAGCTCCGTTTTGATCCAGTTACTCATCATCTTCGTATCGAACCACCTTCTCGAGGACACGAACCCCTATTCCTTTTGAAAATGTCTTCTTAAGATCTTTCTTTTGAAGACAGCGTTTCCCATCACCAGTGACGGCTAACAGTGAGAATCGGTTCATCTCATTGCCATTCTTCCGGCCCTTGTAATCAACTGCCTGTGGCACGTCAAAGATCAGCGGGTCATTCACTTCAGCATAGTTTGATGTTTGTACTGTACATATATTTACCTTAGAATCACTATAATAGGGATTCTATTCATTCACATTTCAGATGTACCTCAGTACTTTTTTGGAAAATTATATCGAAGGGCAATTGCTCGGGATTGACCCAGTTTTCGCATTCAGAGTCCAATTTTAGACTGCTGGTTCTAGGATAAGAGGCTTAAGATTGCACAAAGCTCCAGCATAGAATGACACCAGCGTTCGGTAACCAAGATTTAAAACCATCCAACCATTTTTGTTTCGTGATGGCTTTCCACTTGCGAAATATTTCCGGACTTTCTTCTAGGAATTTAAGGTTTTTCAAATCTGGTCTTTACAACATACTCGTTGAATTAACAAACATAAAAACTAGATCTGTTAAGTAACTCAATATTTCAGTTGAGTGACTTAAAAGGCCTATTTTCCCATCACATAACAAAGATAGTTCAGTAGCGTACCGGGTTGGAGATGATCAATTAAAAAATTGGGAAAAGGGGAAGATGAATTATTACGTTACTTCTCCCCCATTTTGTTGTGCAGTGATCTCTAAAAAGCCAGAATTGACAAATAAACAACCATGAATGCTGTCTGACACAAACTAAGGTGCCAATTTAGCATAAACTTACATCTATATCCCCGCCCAAATACAAATTTAGGGGGTTAGACATAATAAAAAGTAAATGTCTAAATTTTCATCCCTTACGCTGGATTGGTGCAGCCTTTACAGGTACTACATACTTTACATAGCCAGTCAGCCACACCACCATGAAAATTGAAGAAACCTATGTTCACTGTTTTGGTCGACAGTTTCTAATAAAATTGGTATAATTCTAGCGAAAAGTGTCGAGGCCTCAAGTTACACTCAATACAATTTAATGAAACCGTAGGATAAAAATAAATCGTAAAAATATATTCGTTGACCATCAAAATTAAATTAACGAAATCAAAACGTCGGAAAACATTCTATCTGTAAATTCGTATAATGAGATTTCTCATGGAAATTATTTAAATCATTTCCTTGTCTTCCATCATCGTATTTTTTGTCACAGATAAGTCGCACAGCAAATATTCAATATTCTTTACGTATTTAAAAGCATCATGTTTGTTTCTGCTTCGTTATTTCATTAAAATATCCATCGAAGAATTACATGGATCCAGTTGACGATAGATTCCATCTTTAGACAGCATTACTTTATTTCCTGTCAGGAACTGGGTCAGGATTTACTCAATGTCTGCGTTTAAGGCCGAAATGTCTTTATATACTATTATATTCAAATATGTACGACTATTGAATACAATCTTGAATCAAACTTTATATTATCCCACCAGCCACTCGCGCATAAACACTAATTTGAGGATAGTATTTCCACGAATATATGTTGAAGTAAATCACATGATCGAAAAGATACATCGTACATAAATATTAACATTTTCAATACTGATAGTTTTTATTATTATAATCTCAGTTTTTTACCAGAGATTTCACAGAGAACACTGATTAGAACTGGAAATAGGGTCACGTATATATTTAAATCAGGGAAGTATACGATGTATAAAACTGCTACAATAACGAAGATCTTCGTATTTAGCAGTTGTGGTCAAGGAATGCTATCTGCGTCAATCTCTGAAGAAAGAACCGAGAGTGTTGGGTAGATTATAAGCTGATATATAGAATAAGTATATGCGCTACGTGCAATTTTATGCAAAACTATTTGAGAAATAATTTAATGTGCCAATGACACGAGGCTTTGAAATGTAGCACGCTCTCTGAGATGCTGCAAGTTCTTTTTCCCTTGTAGCGGGATGAAAGTTTGTCACAGAGTTTGTTTAGGATAACGGATAATGTTACCCACCCCTCAACAGGAAGGCAACAGCTCAAATACCATTTGGTGGGGTTGATAAACGAAATTAATGGTATAGTACGACTTGATCATTTCATAACGTAATTAGGTAAAAGTCAAGTGAAAAAAAGAAATGATTCAATTGAAAATGCCATAACACTGAACACAAATATCAAACAAAAGTCTTTCTTCCATCGTAAAACTGCGTTCATATTACGCTGTCCTGACTTTTTGTTTTGACAATCATTTTTTCGATTATTACGGAGTAGGACAACATCTGTTCCATCTAACACAGGGTTCTTCAAAGTACGGAACATAATTCATTACTGGGCCGCAAGGTCTTGCTGATTGGGTTGCAGATTTACAGTAAATAAATGAACAAATACTGAGAAAAATGTTGGTTACAATGAAATAATTAGGATCTGAAAAAGTAATATATCTATCAAAATTATTATCACTACAATACTTTACTTCATACATTTTATGAAGAGTTCCTACCAGAATCACGATATCGATCTATGGAATGGCTGCCCAACTCGACGGATGTCAATCTGAAAGAGAATCTGTAGAATATTATGAAAAGAAAGATTGCACCGATGATTATTATAACCATAGATCATCTAGAAGTAATGAAGACAATTTGACTCCAAAGCCTTCTAGTGTCAAGCAGAGATTTAAAAAAAGAGTAAAGAATTTCCTAGAAAAATTTTCAAAGAATTCAATTTTCTTATTGAAGCAATCTTATTTTCATGGTTTTTGAGTTAGTTTTCCAAACTTTTGCAAGCCACTGTATGACATAAAATTGAACTGGGTCACGATCGAAAAGGTCAGAAGAACCCTGATAAGGCCAACTTCATAGCTGCTTTCATATCTCTCCTTCAACAGATCTTCATGTAGTTAAGTTCAGCATAATAAAGAGGAGTGCCTATTTATTATCTCTTGGGATTCGGCTTCAGTCATGATCTTCATCTTTTACTTGTTTCTTGAAAGACACTGGAGACTCCGCTTATTAAAAGTTTTCTAATAATTAAACCTCTATAATTTCTAAATTGTTTATATTATTACTTGCTTGACTCCTTCTTATTATTTCTTCTTTTCATTGCAACACTCATGGTCATATTTCACGCTTTGCTTTAATGGTCGAAGAACACAAGGACAAAAAGTAACAAAAAAATGGAGTGTGAAATAATGATTCTGAAAATGTGTCATTGTGTCAAACTCTAGTCCAGGTTACAAGCAAGAACAACAACAACAATCCACACAAAATTTCGGGGAGAAAACTCTTTAATATGTGTGTCACGTCTCGTTAAATCGAACAGATATGTAAAATCAACCTTCCCCAACCATGATTCTAAATCACGAAAAAGTGGTTGCTAGGCGGCTCTCTTACCAACTGTGCTAAAGCGACAATTCTTATACATCGATGAATATATTTATTATATGCAAAATTTGCAGAAATCATCTTCAGTGGGAATAGAAGTAGGAGTCAGGCTTGAATATAATTACTTTCATAAACTTCATGAGATGACATAGAAATTAGTTTCTTCGTCACATAAATCTGACACTTGATACAAACTCTCTCCATTCGGATGATTGTGCAGCTCTAGTCAAACCACAAACCGAATGCTTGTGATAAAAGTTAGTGAAATGTTTTTTACTCGATATGAACACCTACCGCTTATCAACCCCTCTCTTTTCAATTCACATTTCCCGTACTTTCTCTTTTTTTTCTGTCCTTTACTCCCTCTCTCTCTCTCTCTCTCTCTCTCTCTCTTTCTCTCTCTCTCTCTCTCTCTCTCTCTCTCTCTCTCTCTCTCTCTCTCCTTCCTTAAATAACCTTCAACAGGTCTGAGTAGTCTTCTAACAGCTTTTTAACAATGTTTCTACGAACGAACTATTAACATCTTCTTCGCTCCTTTTTACGCAATTAATGACTTCTTGTCGGTGTCGCACGTCATGAGCCGATGGACTTCCACATGGAAAAGGAAAACCTCATCCCCCCACTTCCAGACGCTGCACCCACCCGATCCTATCACCCTATCCCTCCCGGCAGCCCATTACCCTAACAAACCGGTTTCCATCTGTCTACATTCTCAGGTGGACAGCTAATCAATTAGGACAACCACGGAAACCCCTCGTAGCTTGCAAGCCTTCCCCCAACCTGCTTGAGATGTGCCGACCTTACGAGTTATGTCAAACCGACGAAATTCAAAAGATGACGTCACAGACGAGAGCCAACTGGAGTGTCAGACGAAAATAGAGATGACCAATGGCTGCCATGTTGGGACGTGTCAGCCTTGTTTTTCAGCCTCAGAGAAATCTTCTTCAGAATTTAACTCACCGAAATTGGGCTATTTTCACCCATTATTTAGATTCCTAAGCAATTTTGCTTTGATTTTCTCTAATTCTAATTTTATTGAGTGATGCAAGTGACGCAGTGGTCTGCGATGCAAACAATCGGTTTGGTAAATCGAGTTCAAAGTCCGGCCAAGGTTGTTCGCGTTCATTTAACAGTAATGCCCTCGGGAAATGCATGAATCTATCTCTTCTCCCTTCAGTCATGAGTGAAATAGCTAGACATTGTAAGGACAATCGAAATGACGTTGGTGCAAAGTAAGATATTTCAATTATATTCATATGTTTTTTGTTTCATTATTTTATTCATTTTTTCTTTATCATATTAGTAAAGTAATTTCATTATTTTTTCTTTTCACTTTTTGTCATCCAAACAAGCAAAGTGGAACGATTAAAGTTTGGGAATTGGCCTAGGCCAATACATTTCTATAAGAATTTGATGTCCGTTGCACGTCTATGCAAACGTAAACCGCAAATTTGAAATTGATGAAAAAAATATTCATGCAACCATAAGACAACCAACAAATGTTATAGGCTACAAAAATGGGGCGCTAACCCGATTTTCTTGACGAAAAAAACACACAATTAAAATCGAAAAATACTGAGTTCATTTCTTGACTCTAACAGCGGCTGCAGCTAAAATGTTATTTCAAAACGCGTTTTATATTTTGAAAAGTAAAATCGAGCAAGCCATTTAAAGTTAACATCTACCACCACAGACATTTGTCAGAAATCGACATGTACTGAGAGATAAATCTGGAATTTTTAAACTATCAAATTGATTGCGATAATCTTTCTGTTATTAATGATAAGAAATGTTGTAGAAAAATGTCAACTAAATTTATTTGTGTAGATAATATAAAACCAGTAATAATCATTAAGTGTAAATTTCTTTACACACGCAGTGAACCATGAGTATCTGCCTTGGGAAAATTTTGCCTAATTTTCAGACAAATTCTTATATTTAACCAAAAACATAAATATAAATGAATACGTTACTTCTGACGATTTTTGTTGGATAGTGATAACTAAAACACCCCAGATTTACGAAAAAAAAAATCAGAAACACTGAGTGATCAATTTACCATGAATTTACTTTTGAAATTGACACCCCATGAAACCTATTTAGAGATTTTCAAAAATTAAAGAATATTTTTCTAGACATAATTAGGAGTAAGTGTTTATATTTCAAGCCCTCTTGCTCAATTGGTGCAGTCTGTATGCGTGATTGATACTTTGATAGCCAGCCAGACCCACCTAAAAACTGAATAAACCAGTGTTGGCAGTTTTGGTGACATTTTTACAAGATAGTTACTGAAAAACTAACACAAAATAGTAAATCCTTTTTTTTCAAAAACTAAGTTGATGAAAATCTTTTCGATGGTCGCATTTGTGCACACAGAAAATTTCATCGTGTTATGTTGTGAGGATTTTGTGAAAATTAGATTATTTTCTTTTCAAATCTCAGAAGAGAACAACTTCCATCTCTCGCTTGCGAATAAGCTATCATTCAGCTGAAATGAGCCAAGCGCAAAAAAATGTGTCTAATTTAGCATGATTTTCTCACGCCCCTTCCCCCTCTAAAAAAAACATAATTTGGAGATGATTGCTCGAGGGCCCCGGTAATACGCAGTGAAAATTTCATGATTTCATGTCGAGTGGTTCTTACGATACAGATGAACGGATGAATATTTGGTGAATTATTGAATAATAGATATTTGGGTTTAATGTTTGATCAGCTGCAATCAACTCTATGTCATTTTGTACATCTGTAGTCTATTTTGACAAAAGTTAAAGGGTGTGTGGACTCAAAACAAAGGAATACTTCTTTAGCAACTGATATTATTATGATATTTATCATTATTCAAGTTATATGACAAAAATGAATCCGTCAGTTTTATGAACCATGAAATTCTTTTTTTGTGCTGTGAAGATTAGAACAAACTGTTCAAGTTTTAGTTTCAAACAAATATGATTGATGTCAACTTTTGTTCGGACAATTCAAACTCTTCTTTTCATCTTTTGTGAACTTGAAACATTTTGACCATCTCATTCTACGTTATAATCTTGAAATTATAGACAAAATACGATTGAGTTTGGGTATGCGTATGTAACTTGCTGCATCATGAAATACATGGCCAAAGACGAACCCAATCCTGTCAACAATCCTGGCTTCATTGCACCTAGCAAGATAGTTATACTAGATGCTCCATATGTCAGGAAATATTCTGTAAACTTGTTGATCGCGTTAAACCATATTAACTTCCATGGCTTTCTAGAAGAATTCGACTTGACTACTTACAAACAGCAGTTCAACTGCACGTCTATTCTGTTGGTTAAGATCAGGGGGAAAGTCAAAAATCAAATCTTATTCCACAATAATGTTTCATATCTCAGATTTTTAGCAAACTTACCTATTTTGCTTTTTTTCACATGTGCGTGACACTTTGAAAATGAAAAGAAATTATTTCAAAGGAGATAACAAATCGATGCAAAGGGAAATTAGTTTTCCTTATCTATTTATCTGCAAATGCGTAAAAAATATATATTCATTCTGGTCACATCAGACTGAAGTATTTTCTTGATTTGAGAGGAATTTCAAAATATACATACGGAACAAGAGGAATGCATAGACGCCACGATGAGGGAAAGGGAGAGAGGAAACTCACAAGTCATCTACAAAGAAATAATTGATTAATTTTGATGTAAGTAAATAGTATAATGCTTACATATACACACACATATACATACACACACACACAGATATATATATATATATATATATATATATATATATATATATATATATATATATATATATATATGTGTGTGTGTGTGTGTGTGTATGTGTGTGTGTGTGTATTATAAAGAAATGATTATATGATCCGACAGAATGATTATGAATTGCTTTATATTATTTTGAAAAGTCTTATTCGATATGATCTCCTGTTATTATATGCTGAATGTATCACTTGACCTAGACAATGTAAATAGAATAAACAATTAAAGAAAATAGGGCTGCTGCATAAATCAAACATGCGTCCGATAAAGTAACTGCTTCAACGTAGCATTGCTCTCATGATTGACCTGAACAGACACGGCATTGCAAAAAACCGTAATTATTGTTTTATTTTCAGTCTATATCTGCTCTATTTGTTTCTTTCAACGTTGCAACCATGTTATTAAGAAATGGATACATGATCCGAGAAAAGGCTTATAAATTGCGTTATATCAGATTGAAACTCTTATTTGTAATGATATACCATTAAGACACGGTGAATGTATCACTTGGCCTAGACAGTATGAGAAGAATAAACAATTAAAGAAAACAGGAGATCATCTCAATATTACATAGAGCAAGTTATAATCATATATATATATGTTATTATTATTATTATTATTATTATTATTATTATTATTATTATTATTATTATTAAATGATTGTATTTTATTATAATAATTGAATAATTGTGTATATATATATCGAAGTGGCATGGTGTCATAAATGTTAGGTTAATGTTGAAAACTTCTTAGATTACACCTTAAACAAACAGTTTTAGTGATTCTTTTTGAGATCTTTCAAATAATTGGACATAAATTTTAATTTATACACTTATGATAACAACCATCTTAGCAATGGGTAATGCTAAATTCTGTATCCAACTCGTGGTGAACGCACAAATGCATCGAAAATATTAATCTGCTCCGTTGAGCCACCAAATTATAGTTTATTCTTCAAAAGTACATCAACCATTTCCCAGTTTTATAACTCAAGAATACAACGAAAAGTATCTAGAGGCCTACTATGTTAGTCTCTGTCTTGTCATTCAGAAGTCAGAGGCGTAAATCTAAAATGCTTTATTGTTCACAGTTTTCCCCCGAAACAATATTTGCATTCATGAGATCCACATACACCTTCCTTGGGGCGTAAGCAAGAAAGGTCAACTGAAATATATATGTACATAACTATGAATGGCCTGGACAACGAAAATAGATTAATCAATTTAAGAAAATGGGGCAACTGCAGGAATTGAACCTGCGACGGTTCGGGCTGCCGCTCAACGTGGCGTTGCTTTTACCATTGATATATATATATATATATATATATATATATATATATATATATATATATATATATATATATATATATATAAGGTATACTTGGTCTGTAATCCTTCATTTATGCTTGGCTTTGAAGGATAATGGTGAGGTCGACATCGACAAAGTACTGTAATGCATTTTATGACATGCACGTGTACCGCAACTGCGGCAAAGATAAAAACGAAAGACACATGACTTCCACCGAACGAAAATACATCGATACTTATCGTTTGAAGATCCAACAAAATCCTCACACACAGAGATAGAGAGAGGAAGCTCGTGAAGAGAAAGGCAGAGAGACTGCTTAATCAGTCTTTCTACCCCAACGACCAGGGGCCAACGGCCTATAGACCGTCCGTAGTCATCCAACAACACTACTTTTCTTTCTGGTCTTCTACGTATAGGCGAGGGTCCTTTTTCTATAGTGAACTAAATTAACTTACTCTCATCTTTGACCTGATACCAGAACTAAACGATCATCTACCCTTTTCCGTTCTATCCCCACCCTGCTTTATTTCTTTTCTCACGCCACTAAACTCATTATCTCTATTACTTCCGCTGATATAATCCTTATACACCGTCCCTTTTTTTACAAACCCCTTCTTCACTTCCATTCTCTTAATGTCTTTTTAATTGAGTGGCTGTAAGAAGCTACCACACTTTATCTTGCCTTAAATCTACAAAAGATGTTTCTATCGTCCTTTCGGCGTCTGGAAAGGGTTACTCTGTAACTCTCTTATCTTTGGCCAAGTATGTCAGTTTAGTTCACATATATCCATGCAAAAAGCATCTCGAACAGGAGTTTTATTCTGAAATGAAATCAAATTTTAAGAATGAAAATTAAATATTCTATTTAACTGTCCCCATCATCCCTAATATTGTAACACTCGAAAATGGCCTGTCGTTTACCCGAGAGCGCTGAATATGATAAAACCTTTGGACAACTATCACACTATATCGATCCAAAAATGAACAAAAAATTAACAAGATGTTCTTTTCTTGTCATATTTAACGAGACATGAATGTATGCAAATGTAAATACACACACACACACAAACATACACACACATATATCTCGGATAATTTTAGAGACAATGAGGAAAACACATATGGGGTGAAAAGGTAATAATTCACGGACAATTTGTAGGGAGCGGACCCCACATCATTAGCGAGATGGAGAAATGAAGATTTGTATATCTATATACTACAATGTAAGTTAAAATAAAAGAAGGATTTATTCAAATATAGTTCTTGTCAATAGTAATAGGCATAGAATTTTGAAATTTATAGAAATCGTTGTACTTGATGCATACATCGTGCAAGGAAAGCCTTTTATCGAAAATAGTTGTGGAAAAAAGACATTTAAGAGAAACATTTATTCGAATAATACGTTGGCCAAATGACGGAGTGGTCTATACAATGTCTTTTTTATGTTGAAGTTTGAAAAATGAAAATTCAATCAAAATCAAGTACTATGATGTATAGAGATCTTTATTAACAAAAAAACTCAGAATACCGACGCCCACAAGGAATGGCAAGTTTCTTGCACAGATCCGGTATTATTTTTCCATCCATCTCCATGTTTTTCCTATAAATCGGTTACAGAACCCCTTAGCGTGCTTCATTGTGCTGGCCATGTTGATAATCCTTTCTCCAAAAAACCTTTCACTGGTTTAGTAGTGTGACAACTATCAAATTGTGCTGTAGAGTCAGGTATTATTCTGGTTGTTTAATTTTCTGTTGAGCCCTGTCGGTGAAATGGTATTGAGGCGAATCATCTCTCTGTCTTCGTGAGTCTCCGTTATCTTAATTATACAGTTGGGTATGTATTTCTCGATTTTTTCTGTGATAATAAATCTAGCATCTTTGTTGAAGTCATGGCCAGCTAAGGGGAAGTGTTGTTCAGCCGGTAGTAGCTTGTTGTGGTTTGATATTCTTATCCAATGTCTATAATTGTTGAGTCTAATATTAAAATCGTGATTAGTGTTTCTAAGTCTACACATCCCTGAATCGTTAAGCCAAACTTGTACATCAAATACACTTTCCACCTGACCCTAAGTGAGGGGAAATTGAAAAAAACAAAAACAATTTTTTTTTTCTAAAAGTTTAACCCGCTTGACAAGATACTCATTCTATGTCAAAGTTTCAAGTAACTAGTTGTTGGGCCGGGTCTGTTGGCCAGCCACACACCCGTTCAAGCCGGCTTGGCTTGAAATTTGGCTACTATGCCGCCTCAAGGTGGTTCGTTGAACGAGGGGGTCGGTGAGACAAGTGGGTAGAGTAGAGCCGTCAGTGATGATGGAGTCAGAAATGAAAGTATGCTCACGTCCAGGTGGTATACGTATATCCAAATATCTTTTGTTTTTCTATCACGGCGAGTGTACGTATGTATGCGTCTATTTTGTTGAATAGATTGTTGCATTCAAAAAGAAACGAAGTTAGATAGACAGACATGTATAGAGATAGAAACAGACACTGAAATAAACAAACATATGCCTAAAGAGAGAGAGGAGAGAGACACACACACACACATGTAATCTAATATCAAGGATGGAGACGCGAGAGAACGCAGGGCTCTCTTTTCTAGCGAGCGTATCGATCGGGTTAGCGAAGCAGCACACCATAGATGGACAAAGAGGTAAGGCCGTTCCCCATCCCAAACAGAGTAAAGGAACGCCGTTCCAACGCTATCTACGACACCATTACTAGTCTATCTGTCACAGTAAGATTATGAATGATTTCGTGAAATCACTATCAAAATAATCGTGCATTTTGTTATAAAAGCATATAATTTCGTACATTTATAGCCAGAGGCATTCAAAATAAACTGGTTATTGAGCCATCATGAATTTTCTATATACTGCCCATGGCAGCCATTTCAAAACGCCACGATATTTATAACGTTGCACTGTCATGTAGTATTTGGGAAGGTGATGGCTAATTGAGCTCACCCATTGTCACTATTTTCTGGTGAGCATTCAGATTGGTGTCACTGTATATCTGTGAGGCATTTCCCCATCCATCTCTAGTCAGCATCAAGTCTGTTAACCATTCCTTCACTGATTGTGAAAATTCCATGAAATCACTGAAGTTGTCAGGGATTTCACAAAATGGAGCCTCAAAGCCGAAATTTCAAGCCAATTGAGCATTTTGTGATGAATTTTGTACACTTATAGATAAAGGCATTTCAAGAAAATCTGGATATTGTGACATCATGAATTTTCAATATGTTGCCATTGGCAGCCATTTTAAAATGGCTGCCAACAGTTTCTAGGTTGATTTTCTCATCAGCAATGGATATGATAACGTAATTAATTATTTTTTCACGATACATAATTCTTGGAAATAACCATTTGGATAATAAATGTGAGATCAAAAATTCAAGATGGTGGCCATGGCTGGTATGAAAATAGCAATCGCAATAAAGTTGCGTAGACTAGTATGATAAGGATGATCTCGGCATTTTTAAGATGCAGAATTCGAATTTGGAACTTTAGAATTGCCCAGAAGCTTCCTTCCATCTCACATTTTAAGACTCAAAATAAGAGATAACAATAACTACCCAATTATTATTATCAAGAAATTGCTTCGGAACTTTGAAGCGATAAGCTTTAATTTTGCCTTTTCAAGATAAGAGATGTTTCAACATTTTTATTACGTTGCAATTAAACGAATATATAGAGACATTTTTCTTCTTCTTTTATACAATGATGATAAATATTATAATGTATATATTTCCATGGAAAGGAGAGAACTATTACCAGATGAGCGAAAAAGGGTACCAGAGAGGAACTAAAGGAGCGAATGACTTGCTCCTCATTGACGAGATGATCCTAAAAGAAGTAAGGAAAAAGTGGGAAAATATTGCAGGAGAAAATTTTGCAGAGATAAGTACAAGAACGTTGTTTTGAGGGTGAATTTTTTTTGGGGGGGGTGTTCAGGGAGACCCTCCGTCCCACTACTATTTATACTAACCGCGATACCACTCCAGAGAATATTGAAAAACTGCAAAGCATGCAAATTCTCCAAAACAAGGAAAAAAGTCAACCTCCTTACGTACATGAACGACATGAAACAACTTTCAAGGAACAGAGGAGAGCTCAAAACGTTCTTTAACAAAGTGAAAGAATACAGCGATGACGATGTGGCGGAGAGCAGAACAGAAAAATGTGCACTACTGATAAAACACGGAGGAAGGCGGAAGGAATCGAATTACCGGACAACAACAAAACATCAAACGATTGATCACACAGGACCGATATAAATATCCAGAAGTTTTCGAGTGTGACGCGATGAAACGAAAAGAAATAAAATAAGAAAAAAGAATACCCCTGGAAGATTAGAAAAATATTAGAGACCAGGCCAAACAGCGGAAACCTGATAAAAGGAATGAACGCACGTGTAGTATCGGTAGTAAGATACACAGGTCCATTCTTGGATGGACAAAGGAAGAGTTCCAATCAATGGACCGGCGAACGAGGAAGCTTGTGTACCAGAAACGACGAAGATAGACAGTAAGTGATAAGGAAAAAAGGTAACAGAATCTCATCAGCCGAGAAAACTGTGCCAAAAGACCAAAACAGTATGGTTTTTTAAAAACACACGTAAACATTATAAAAAGCGCCGGAAGTAGTGCAACCCCCCCCCCCCAAAGTTGCTAATCAGACAACAAGGAAAGAAAAAGGAAAACAGAAAAAACTACACGGGGAATTCAACAGACATATACGTAACATCGTAGGCGGGATATAATCATGACAGCCAGAAACAAATGCATTAAGATTAATACTATGTTAGGGCGAAAATCAACAGAACTCAAACAAACTGCAAAGGCAACTTATGTGGAGAAAGGGGCGAGACTGTAAACTACATAACAAGTTATTGTAGTAAACTATCCGGGAAGGAGTACAAAAACAGATACGACAGGGTAGCAACAGTTATTACACAGGGAACGAAGCAAATGATTGGGATTCAGCCATACGGATAAATAGTATAAGCACACACCGGAGATAGTTCTGGAACTGACCACCCCACTGTCAGGATATAGAAGACATAGCCAACGGTACCAACCACAGCACTGCTGTAATATGTGAGGACAACATGAGAGGAAGGCAGGACACTTGAGAAGTTTTACTGTCACTCAGCTTTCAGCGGCAACCACTGAACAACTGGTGTGAAACAGCGAGCCAACAGTTTTACTGCGGACTGTGAGTGTTGAGAAGAGGACTGGAGACTTGGGAGATTTGCTGTCACCCAGTCCCCAGCGACGACCACCACGCAACTGGTGTGAAAATGCCAAAATATTGTTATTTTCATTAGAAAAAAAAGACCTAGGGGCCTGACAGAGAAAGGGGGAAAAAACATATTGTCTCAGAGAAAGCGAAGATTTGGAAATAGGTACTAGTTGAAGAGACGGAGAAGTATAAGGGACCGAAGAAATAGAGGAAAGCGAATTGGAGAATGAATTAGAGATTGAGAATTACGTGTGAGTAATAAAGGGTGGAAACAGAGTGGGGTGTGAGATTGATCAACTAAAACAAGTTGCTGAGAACGGGTTGACGAGAGAGAGGGAGAGAGTGGAGACGGAGAGAGAGTGGAGACGGAGACAGAGTGGAGAGGGAGACAGAGAAGACAATGAGGGGGGAAGAGAGAGAGTAAGATAAATGGTATTACCTCTGTCCTGTAATAGTTGTTACATTTGCACATACATTTATATATGAAAATGTAACACCAATTATGGGACGGGAAATAGCAGATGTCGGGAATGACATGAAAAAAAATATGTAAAAGCCAATGAAGGGAAAAGAGAGAATGGCAAAATGAGAGAAAGGGCGATAAAGATGTGATGGGGGAGTTGGGTAGGTGTGTGTTGATGTAGATGTGTAAGCGTGTGCGTGTGTATGTGTGTGTTTCCGCCTATTTGTGTGCGTGTGTCAATGCATGTGTAAGTCTGTGTGTCCATCTGTCTGTCGATCTCTCTGTCAGTCCGTCCTTCTGTGTGTATATGTGTGTGTGTGTGTGTGTGTGTGTGTGTGTGTGTTCGCGCGCGCCTGTGTGCCTGTTTGCCTCTGTGTGTGTGTGTGTATAAAGGTCTGAGAGAGAGAGAGAGAGAGAGAGTGACTACATAATGCGTCGCTCCAAAAGTAGGCCATCCTCCTTGCGATCGTCATCTCCGTCGTCTTCGTCGTCACCCACCAGCAAGTGACGTGGGGGCCCAGTTTGGCTGGGTGGGGGACTTGACAAGGTCAGCCCATCCTACTACATGCCAACACATTCCTTGGCCGTCCAACATAGAAGCTACAAGTCTCCAACACCACCAACAGTCCCATCATTACTGTCTACACTTCGCCAATCAGAGCCAGCAGAATTTTTGTGTGTCTGACTAAATAAATGCCTGTTGCTTCATGTTGATAACTTTCATAGATAACACGAAACGCTTTACTACGATAGAAGTCCCTTGTGATCAAAGGCTACTGCGTCAAAGCCCATCTGGTAAACTGAAAAGAAAGTACGCACTACCTCTGTCCAACAATAGGTGCTAGGTTTAGGGCGAGAAATATTTATACCAATGTAACGACTATTATTGAACGGAGTAGTAATGAAAAAAAACCATATGTGGAAAAGTTGAATAAGCCAAAAGTTAATAGCCCAAACTTAGTGTTAACGATCCGTTACATCTATTTATAAAAAACGACATGTGTATGCCTATATTTTGGTCTGAAACATTTGCCAAAGGAGATAACAAATGCTAAATACAGAAGAGTCTCCCTTATTTATTTTTATCAAATTCGTGAAAAATCCGAAGTCATTCTTGTTGAACATGAATGGAATAATACAAAGCGACATATTTTTGATATTTTCTCAAGCATAATACAACTGCAAAATGAATCAAATACTGTCGTCATTTCTTACGTCATGGGTAACTAACTAGTTGGTGAATGATTTCAATCCTTGTAAATATTCTATTATAAGTAGATTGTCACCATGAGTTTCTTTGCAAAGTGGCACCGGATGTTCAAGTCTACGTCGTGTATCTTTCCCTGGAAGATGCTTTCTTAATTTAATTCTTAATTTAATTCTTAATTTAAAAAACGGTTGGATATCCATTTGAATGACTTTGTAAATTCTTGAATCATTCTTTTGATAGGGGAATCAATAAAGAAAAAAATGGTTTGCAAAAACATCTAGAGGTTCATTGCCCTTATGTTTTACTCTTACGATGACTGACGGTAACCGGACATTTCGGCATCGGACGTTTTGGCCCCAGATATTTCGGCCACGGACGTTTTGGACTCGTTTTGTTTCTACAGAAGAAAATGACTAACTACGTGTGATTCCAAATGAAATCATTATACATAGAAGGTGTTTTTGTTGTTTTGTGTTTCATAGATCTTTTTAAAAACTTTTTATGAACCGATTCGGTGTGACATCATACGCGAATG
This sequence comes from Thysanoteuthis rhombus, assembly GCA_963457665.1. Classification (NCBI taxonomy): domain Eukaryota; kingdom Metazoa; phylum Mollusca; class Cephalopoda; order Oegopsida; family Thysanoteuthidae; genus Thysanoteuthis; species Thysanoteuthis major. Next base: position 30,273,339 of record OY735233.1, on the reverse strand, counting down.
TTTCCATAACACTAGGTGAGAACGAGACAGTTATGACACTGTGGTCACTGACGAGATTTAAGGGGATTGGTATATTTACATCGGTATTTGGCGCTATATGTCATTTGCTAACATTTACCCGTAAAAAATGGCGGGGTTATAATAATTTTATTTTATGGGTGCTCAACGTATGGGTCGGCGTGAAGGAGTAAAAAACTAATTTATTTAGTGATTTATTCATTTCGGTAATTGCTGATTCAAGTGTTCTACTTTTAAAGGCTGATATTGGACTCGAAGTTTTAAGACAAAATGTTTTGTGAAAAAAAAAAGTGTACTGTAGTTTTCAGAAAATGAATTTAGATCTATTTAGAAAAAATGAATTAATAAAAGAAAAAAGATGACCGAAGTATGGATTAAAGCCTTAAACCCGTGCTAAATTATGATTCATTGTCGATATCATTTTTAAATTTTAACGTGCAATATATTTAAATTCGTATGAATGTAATCCACTTATGGTCTTCTTCAAAGGATCAAGAAAATGTTTATTATTGTAGTTTAATAATAAAATTCTAAAAAATTAAATGCTAAGAGTAGGGACCTGCCATAATATTCTCTTTATAAAAATCTCCGAGGTCTTGTTTTTAAAACGTAATTGAAAAATGCGTCGGTCTCATCAGATGAGTTCACATGTTCATTCCAAATGTAAACACATTTTCCACTCCGTTCTCCACTTCTTTTCAGAAGAAGAATCTTACCTTTTCCATCATGGTTTCAGCAACCAACAGCTACTTAACGTTTGGGCATATCTCATCTAATTACATCAATTATGACCAATTTCTTTTCGCATATAACCCTCTGGCACAATGGTTGCAATAACTTACCATCGCCGCGAGGGCTTGTCTTCACCCAATACCTGTTGCTAGGGACCGTTGCTAAGCCCTACCGAATCAGTCCATAGCTAATCTTTGTTTATTTTTACCTAAAGGCAAATGAGATGAATTACGATCCGAAATTTAAAAAAAGATTTTCTCAAGTAATATCATGTGAGTGTGAAAATTTCACACCAGCGCACGCTCGATGTTAAAATGGCACATGAGAAATAAGAGAATCCATGAGAGAAAAATAGGAGTATGTACATGAATTATACATATCGTCATTTTCACCTTTGGAAATAAAACGAGTCTTAAATACCTGCGTTCCGTCCCACAACCATAACCAACAACGGACCTTAAAAGCTAAAAAAAAGAAACAAAAACAAACTGTAAAGCCAACGTCAAAGAGATGGCGATGACGATGACCCTGGAAAAGTTGATACCTCTGTCCCAAGCAGCTAAGCTATAAGAAAAACTTTCCGCAAAATGTAATGTCTCATGCAAGGGTTCTTCAAACTTTTTCGGTCGCGACCCAGTTGAATTTTATGCAAGAACCTCACGGCCCATTGTTGTCGCATGACAAAGTTACTATTACCAGTATGCTTTATTAGTTTAACAAATAAATTATATTGACAACCTAGGTGATAAAAATGTCGTTAAATGTATGCTTGCTTCAATCTTAATTATTTCTTTGTCACCAATATTTTTATCACTTACTCCCGATGTGAACCCACGTCCCAGTTAGCGGTATCTTGCGACCCAGTAATGAGTCGGGATCGTATAAAAAAAACTAGGCGTAACAGAAGGATTCGTGAGAGCTTTCCATCCGAGAGAAAGAATACAACACGAAGCTGGGAGATGAAGATGTTCTATTTGGACGAGAATATTTGTATTTCTTCGATATTGAAACAGAAAGTGTTGTCATTATGGAAGGAAGATTGCGATGCAGTGAATTTGTGTCGAGTGGGTAGCAGTGGAAAAAAAGGAACTAAAGTCTATGGTGCATAGGGTCCCTGCGTGCCGTGCTTGAATCAACCTATTCTTTCTACATTTTCTTCTTCCTGCTTTAAATTAAATAGGTTAATAACGATGATATCATTTATTCCCATAAATTGTGTTTTATGACAACCACTGTCAGCAAAGGCGTTCGTTCAGCTCAGCCTTGCCTTTCATTTTGTATTTATTTCTCAAGGAACAAAGGCCAGCTCAGGCTCTTGTGACAGGCTCATTTGTTCACTTGTCAACCTCAAGCCAATCCACCCGATCCACCCGTCTCTGATTCACATTAACCCAGTCATAAATTATTCTATCTTTAAAAAACCACAAAGTATAATCAAAGGTTTCTGAACACGAAATTATTTATATATTTCTTTCCCAAACTTCGCAATTTTCTTGAAGAGCCTTTTTTGCAAGTATTCAATTTGAATCTCATTTTGTACTCATATGCAGAGTAGTCTTATCGCATGGGCATACTGGGTAGTTGTCCATTGACTCAAAGGCCCCGGAATTCAATTTGAAAAATAAAATTCAAGGTTCATATTATCAAAAAGTAGACACAGAGAACTTTTTCTGAACCTATGGTTACAAGCATATTCTAGTCATTCGGGTATTAAATCAGGTTCGGCACTACGACCCACGCGCCAAATCCAGTACAATGCTTTGCCCGGGGGTCTCAAATATTCTAAAGACAGAGCCATATTTGTGCAGCTGAAGGTGTGTCCTCTTATCGTTTAGGTTACATTTTTTTAACATCTGACATCCAGTCCTGTCTCTAAACCCACGATGAACCTTACCATGAAGTCTACGACCAATTATAACGGGGGATGGGGCGTCATATACAACAACAGCGATTCCTCGGTGGCTCTTGTATCATGTCGATGACAAACCCAATTTCTTTTTACAAATGTCACACATGAGAGCAGCAAAAACGTCGAACAAGACTGACCGGATCTAACTATCCATCAGAATGTTTCCCTTTCACGTGGTCATCCAGTTATTCAAAATGTTTAAATTCTATTCATCCCTCCCTCGAACACACACAAACACGTACACATACATGTGCCTGCACGTACGCATGCATGCTCACACACGTACTGATACACACACGCGTGGGTGCGCTTGCACTTACACCCACAACTTAACATGGATAATATTACAAAGATTTAGACTTTGATGTTTATGAATATCATAAACAAGGTAATTTTCGTGAAAATATTCACGAGGGGGTCGATCATTTCAAAAATTTCATCGGGAAAATTGTTACCTTTAAGTGAAAAGGATCATTGTTAAGGACAGCGGAACAGAAATCATCCCACTGATCAATATATAAGTTGATTTCAGCAGATGTAAGATAAAGACGGAACAATTTCATTGATCAATTATTTTTCATATCTTATGACAATGAAACCGGAAATGATTCAAAACAGACAAATGTTATTGAGCTAAACACGTTATCATCTTTTCGTTCACTTTGGCAAGGCTCTCTGTCACATTTCATACCAAATTGTAAGTAAGGTGAAAGTTATTTATGCCAGAGAATCAAGATCAGTCAGAAAAATATGTTGAAATAATTTATTGGCAAAATGAAAACTAAAAAAGCAATTAGAGTTTTCAAATGACTCATAAGAATTAGAAACACTGATAATGAAGAGTGATAAGAGAATTAAAAAAGAATAATATTGAGTAAGGCATTTGCTCAATCTGAATTTAAAGTTGTCGAGACTGTACTCATCGGGCAAACTTTTTGAAAGAAGTTTATTTTACATAGCAGATGTTCTTGAGAAGATGCTATTTGCTTGGAAGTTGATATGTTTAGAAAGTATGGATGCACCTTAATTGCAGACCAAGCTGAAAATTCCCGGACAGGAGGGACTTGGGGATATAGTTCTTTTGACAACTTTCCATCGAAGTAACGGTAGAAAAGAGTTAAAGTTGCAATATTACGACGATGACAATGGTTGGAGTATGGAAAGAAGCCCATTACTCACTCGTCCATGCAATCGCTTTTGTACTCTGTCGAGGGTGGAAAGTGCTCGGTGAAAGAAGCCTACCTAGATGTGCATGCAGCACTCCATCTTTGGATGGATTTGGATCTTATGAAGATATAATAGTGTTCCAGATGCAAGAAACCTTCTCGATCGATAAAAGGATCCTATTATTCTGCTCGATGCCTCGAACCTGCTTACAGTGAAATCTACGGTTATGTCTTCGATCTTTTGTGACAGATCAATGGGTGTGTATGTGTGTGTGTGTGTGCGCACACGTGTGTGTGTGTATGTGTGTGTGTGTGTGTGTGTGTGTGTGTGTGTTTTAATGCAAGTTTGATCATAAGCCAAAGAAAAGGATCTTTGAAAAATATCTAACTTTTTGCCGACGTACAAGTACGTATGTAATGGATCCGGTGCCTTCGACCACACCCCATTATAAAAATCAAAGGGAAGGAACACTTTTTAAATTTCAAGTTATAAAATCGGCTTCATAGCGTTTGTGCATAGTTATATTTTTAATAACTAAAATCCACAATTGATTCTCCTCTGATCTTGATAATGGCCAGAGAGATACGGCCTAAAGCGTTAGATCTTGAAAGTTTAGAAACTTTTTTAATCCAAGCACAATAAAAAGTTAGCGGCATTTAATCAATTTTGTATTAATGGAGGATAGCAGCTCAAGCATGCACACACACACACACACACACACACATACACATACACACTGACACATACCCACCATCATAGGGTAACGTACTTGTTTACTCTGGATTCAAAATAGTCAAGACTCATCGGAAAAACCTTTGGAAAGAAGTTTATTCCACATGGCGGATGTTTTCAGAAGAAGTTATTTACTAGGAAACTGATACATTTCGAAATGTTCCAGGGGAAGGAATCGATTAATATACAACTGAGGTGCAAAAATAAAATGAGAAAACCCCAGAAAGATTTTGAAATTTAATCAATTTCAAAGACGTTTTCTTATCAGTGTATTATTCAAATAGAGAATTGAAGTCGAATATAGATAGTGAGGGTACGTTGTTCCCTCTCGCCGCCACCACGCATTCCTGCAACATTTCACCATTGCTTAGACATGTAAAACTGTATGTGCAACCACCTAATAAAATGACACCAGAACAATTATTATATTCTTTTTTTTACCGTCAAGCCAGCATCGCCAGTCTGTGCCAAACCAGCTGCAGAGAGAAAGCACGCTAAAAAAAAAAAAATGTTCAACGACATCCGTTTCGGCACGAGCTGCGTCTCCAACACGCGACCGGCACCAACGAACGATCTGTCTTCGCCATCTGCTTAACATCTGTGAAGCATTAATCGCTGCAAGATCAGCGAACAAGAAGTCAAGAACCGAAGATGCCAAATTAGCCATTCTTCGGCTAGATATGGCTGATTTTTTCCTATTCAGTTGATGAAAAAATGTCTAAATCCGTCCAGAGCTAACCTAACGCGTTAGCAAACTAAGTGACTGCTTAGAACTCCGTGGCCATTAGAAGGCCCCCAAAAGGCAGATAGGGGCCCCAGATCAAATTTTCCTTAGAGACCCATAAAGGCGGTTGCTTTACCGATCAAATTCTGCTTAGGACTCTATGAAGACTTCGACTGGCCCTGAATCTGACAATTAAAAAAATAAGTAAGTTTAATGAAGGTAATGTAAAAGATTTATGGATAATTTGTTCTGGAATCTTGGCGTATAGTAATCTCATTTAACTATATATGACAAGTTATTTTAAATGCTATATGTAACATTTTTAGCTATAAAGTTAGCTTGAAATGGAAAAATGTCGCCAATTTTAGCTATTATCAAAGATAGCTTCAACTATGAATAACAGACCATACTTTGGAGTGCTGTATCATATCTTTGTATGAAAAATCTACTTATATAAAACGTCGTATGTATGTCTATGTATTTTTTCTGCGCCATTCGTCTCAGGAGAAAACAAATGTTATTTATAGAGTAGCCGACCGTGCAATTTTATCAATGTATTTATGTACAGTGGATTCCGGTTAATAGAACCACGTTGGGACCAACGATTTTGGACCCAATAACAAGCTGATCCGATTAACCAAACAACTTGATTTTGCTTATGCACAAAATTCTGCAAAGATCCTTGAATTCAAGGCGAACAACTTGCAGGAAAACCATAACCATCTTGGTCCCTTTCAAAACTACTTCTTTTTTAATTTGAAGGACGAGCTAAAAATATTTGAATACTGTTGCTTTGGTAAAAGAGAATATTTTCCGTAATTCTATCGGAATTATTTCGAAAAAGGTGAATCCGGTAGTACTGCTGCTTGGTCCAAATAGACGGCGCATCGTTCTTGATAAGCAAAACAAATAAGCGATGATTGCATAAAAAATAGGTTCTTACAAAATAGTTCCTATTATGCAGCTGGTCCAAATAAGTGTTGGTCCTATTAGGCGGAATCAAATGTATTGCAAATGCTTGAAAGATCTGAGGTCATACTGGTTGAACATATACAAGGAGATTCAATTGGCTCAAAAAGAAAGACAGAAGATTATCGAAACGAAACCAACATTGACTTTTCTTAGGTGTGGAGAGGGGTAATCATTTTTATGCAGTCCTTTCATTTTGGGGGATGCTACACTATCTGTTGCTAAGCTTGACTTGGGTGCAAAATATTTTGTCTAATCACGCGTAGTTTTGGAGTGATTAACGAACTTGTCTCGAAAATTACTAATATAAAATGTGGACATTCTCAGTGCTTAAAAATGTAAACTTGAGCCGGGCGTTACTTGATCCAAAATTACTGACTCTTTCTGATGTATGTCGTAGAGGTATTTTTCTTTACTGATGTATGCTTAAAACTGTTCCGTGACGGGTAAAATCATTCACATGATTATACATTATCGACAATGTTCTATAAAACGAGTCATCAAGAAAAAAAAGTTTCCTTTAAAACGTCTGTAAAAAATGGTTAAATTCATTTCATTAATTTTCAAAGGATAATTATTGACTTATTTTATTTTAGGATGAGTTTCAGCTTGAATTGTTCGCATAAAATTGGTACAGAATAAAGATGAAATATTACTCAATATTACTTTCAATTTTACGGTTAAATGTTTTCTAACATGGATGAGAAACCCTTGACTATCAGATGTTAACTATTACTTGATCAGTATACTAACATTGATGGATATATATAATACATCAAGTGTGAAATATTTATTTTTCTAATGATATTTATACCAATCCGATTGTCTCAGTAGCTACATTTTAGGTTTTTGCAAAAATATTTGCGGTTTTTCAACATCGAATTCCAAGTAGCATATCTCAACTTAAAAGTAAAAAAATAATAAAAACCTTCCGAATTCAAACATTTTTGCCAACTGAAACCAACTCTATTTATACGAGAAGCATTAGATTCTTGGGTCCTAGAACCAATGAATTCTTCGAAGTTGTTTTGAGATGATGCTTGATTGTGGAAAACCTTCACTTGCAGAAAGTTGTCGAAATACCGAGAGATGTCTGGTGAGTAAGCTGGGTGAGGTAGAATTTCGTAACCTAGTTCGTTGTATTTCTGCAGTATCGTTCTTGTGACATGCAAGCTTTTTCCTTTTCATTCAGGGTTATCCGTGCGTCATATAGAGGTTTTTTGCTTCTCTAATTTAGGAGACAAATGTCAAACAACTGTTGAATGGGGAATGTTTAGTTCCTCTGCAAGCTCTCGCGTTGTTTCGCGCAGGTCTGCCTCAGTAAAGACCCTCACTTGGATGTCACAGAAGGACGTCCACATGTTCAAGGCTCTCATCTCTGTTTCGAAATTTTTCAGAACCAGTGTTGAGCTGTACATTCGTTGACAGTCCCTGGCTAAATAATTGGTTGATATTGCGAACAGTTTTTTCTGATATACGATCCATTTTGGAAAATTTGTCCAAATATACTTTTTTCCATCTTTGATTTGACTGCCTCAAAAGACTGAAAAATAGTGAAAAGAAAACATTCAGCTTTAACAAATAGAACAAAATCCACACTTCAAAATGGTTTATTCCACATAGTTAAATGATGCTTTATTCCAAAATAAGCTTCATATTTTAGAATAGTTACTTATGGAGCTGAAATATGAAACCTAACCAAGAGACAGATCCGCAAATTGAGAACCATGCAACGTGCATATGAAAGAACTATGCTGGGCCTCACATGGAGAGACCATAAGACAGCACAATACATCTGGGAGAAAACAGTCAGGGATATCATGGGATCCATTAAAAATCTCAAATGGCAGTGGGCTGGCCATGTTGCAAGAATGGTGGACAACCGATGGACATCGTGACTCACAACATGGATATCCCGAGATCACATGCGCAACTGAGGCCAGTAGAATATCAGATGGAGGGACGAGCTAGACAAATTCAGAAAGTACTGGCTCCGCGACGCCCATGATAGAGAATTGTAGCGAATCCTTGGGACGGTCTATGTCCAACGACGGACGTTAAAAGACTGATGATGATGATGATGATGATGATGATGATGATGATGATGTGTGGACAGACAGACGGACAGACAGACGTGAGTGAAAACTTCGTTGGAAGAGATGGAACAGATCAACTTTAAATTGTTTGCTTAATTCTTAAAAACAAACATCCAAAAAATGAACTTTATTATCAAGGGAACTTCCTGACCCTCTTCATCGCTGTCGAAAGGTAGACAATACTGTTCAAGTCCGACAAGAAACGACCACTTGAATAAATCTGGAGGAAGTGTTTGTCTCAACTATGAGAGTGTCTGTTGCTGGGAAGTTTTCTCTGATATATGTCAGGGACCGATAAAGCAGAAGGAAACTATGTGGTCACCAGGCAAAGAGAGATAGAAAAGCTGAATGGGGAGTGATGAAAAAATATGATTTACTCAAATCTATCGAAAGCATTCATTACGCATTTAAGGACTTAAATTTAAAGTATTAGCGATGTAGACATGAAATGATTATGTGAATATGGAAGTATATTAACAATTACGCACACGTGTGTGTGTGTTCGTGTGTGGGGTAGTAAATAGTGTATATTTAGGCAGTAATCTTCCATTAATAGTCTAATCAAAGACGATAGATGAAGAATTTTTTTCCGTCAAGTTTTTCTGTTTATGCACAAGTATTGTCCGAACGTTTGAGGTCGAGTACTTTTAACGAAAAGGTCATTATTAAGATCAGGAAAAACTGAGGGCGTTGTTTTTTGTTGTTTTGTTTTGTTTTTTTTCTACAAATATGTACGTATTGTCTGTGTATGGATACAAATATGGATTTTTTCATGTTAGTTTATTCACATCGATGGAAAGCAGGGGAAAGATTTGTATTGATATCCGCATGTATTATTAAAAATATTAATTTGAAGACTATATCGTTATCTATGCATATGTCTACAGATATATATTTATAAAAGCACATACACGTATATATCTAAGTTCAGCACTGAGGCATATGAACTAAGCAGCTAACTAGGGCCCCATGACCACCAGAAGGCCTCCCAAAAAGTGTGGGGGACCCAACTCAAATTCTGCTTCGGGCCCCCAAAAGGCGGTAAGGGCATCCTAATCAGATTCTGTTTAGGATCCAATAAAGGCTTTGGCCTATTCAGCTCCCTATGCATAAAAGAGGCATGTATAGATGACCTGATATCTGGATATACTGACAGGATAAAAACCAGACTTGACATCACTAAACATTTCATTTTTCCAAGATTACCGACCGAATAAATTCCTACTATTTTCATCTCATTCTATTTTTACTTTTGAAAATGAATCTAAACAATGGAAGCCTTATTTTATTTTGTTCATTGAATAGGTAGGCTGGAAACATGAAGAAAGGGCGTCAACCAATTGTGGGTGTAGAAGGGTCATCAAAAAAAAAATAAATAAATAAAAGAAGCTAAATTCTTGACAGGTTGGGCGTATTGTTGACTTGGATACGCTCTCCTGACCAAATTGTTTCAGTTAAGGTTGCACAAGAAACGAGGCCAGAAAGTGTTGAAAAATGTTACGTCAAGTGTCTTTTGATTCAGTTGTAGCGACCTTATAGGCACAACCAGTTCTTTTCTGATACTGGTTTGTTGAATATGGACATTCTACATTTTTGCTTAGAGCATCCTGCGATGGATCTTCAGATGAGACAAGACTCGAATTTCAGTTTGAATTTCATGGTTTTTGCTGTCTAGTCTAGTCACTGTTGTTTTTGCATCTGGCCAATAAGACGACCACATTTTAGGGAGTGTTTTTTGGGTACTCCAAGTGTCGTCTTATTCGCCAGTATACGATGTATATATATATATATATATATATATATATATATATATATATATATATATATATATATATATATATATATATATTTCTTTTCCTTACTTTTTCTTTCCTTTCTTCCCTTCTTTTTCTCTTATCTCCTTCTCTCTTCTTTCCTTGTTTCTTTCTCTTTCTTTAGCAATCTCCAATCCTTCTTTTTCACACTCATTCACTCCCCACTCCTCTCAGTTTCTCATACTGATTTCCCAAACCCTCCTCCTCATCTCACTCCTCAACCTCCTTCAACCTGATTAACCAATCATATCGTTGAACGATGCCATTTCTTGTTCGTCTCAAATCATTCAAATAACCTTCTTAACCCTTTTATTATTAATTTCCCCAATCTGCTCTATATCCACACTCCCTACCTTTCGCCTCAATTTATACTTTTTTGTCAACTCAAAGTTAGAGTTGACTTTACCCTCTCCCATTTAAACAAGAACAAGAACAATCCTTACTTAATTCAGGGGAGAAAACCCTTCATTGTCTATCCGTCACGTTGAAACAACCCGAATGATAAAATTAATATTTCCCGAGCGTGATTTCAAATCACGACTAAGTGATTGCTAGACGGTTCTTTTACCAACTGAGCTGAGTCTCACATACCTACGAATTTATTATATGTACTGTACAGAAGTTGCAGTAATTATCCTCAGTAGGAATAGAAGTAAGAGTAGAGTTTGACCCTCTTTTGGATTTGAAAGGAGTTCGTTCAGCTCATTATTATTCATTTTACCTTCGTCTTAATTTTGAAGAATGTTTTACAATACTCGATCTAAAAAGAAATTAATAAACAATAAAATAATTGCATCTTATGCTATTCCAAAAAATCATTTTTTTCGAAATAAGATGAACTTTCATCTAAGCACTAGCGAATATTGACACATTGTATGCGCATAGACAAACAAACTGTGCTGGGTCAACGATGTAACAAAAGTAGCATATGCTAAGGGCATTGAAATTTCAAGGGCCCTCTGCTAAGTGTTTGCAATTCCGATTTAGTGATTCTGCACTTGCTCTAACGCAAAGCTAATGAAAGTAGATCAGTCACCTGGGACTGCGATTCTCCATGAAATCCCCCAATAACAGCTACTTGTCTCTGCACGTCAAAAAGTGAGAATGCTACCGTCTAATTTTTGAATGAAATTTAGCCAGTGTAATTTAGGGCATGTCTTTACACTAAGAATGTAGCAAATACGTTTATCAATAGCTAAAGTTAATCTGAATTCGGCCGGCTTAACAACTTTCGTAGCCTCGAATGGTCGTATTTCATTAATTTGTTCTTCCAATCATAGAAAAGATAGCCAATCGAACATTTTACAACATGATACAACTATGACCAGCACTATGGAAAATGGTGGAAAGTCTTTTTGAAACTGAACTGGAATGTCTACCCAAGATATTCTTACTCACTGAAGGTTCCTCTAGCAAGTCCCATTGTTTTCATTGGTCAGCTCGAAATTCCCATGGGGTTCTGTAACAGTGCCAAACAGGAAATACAGTCAACAAAATAATCTGTTCCTTCATAATTCGTTTTCTTTCGAAGAAATTCGTCTCAAGAAAAAACCCCAAAAGGACAAGAAGATAAGATAAAAAAAAAGGCATATATATATATATATATATATATATATATATATATATATATATATATATATATATATATATGTGTGTGTGTGTGTGTGTGTGTGTGTGTGTGTGTGTGTGTGTGTGTGTGCACGTGCGAGTTGTATAATGGCAGAGAGTGGGAGAGAAATTGAAAGAGAGAGATATACGGGCATAGATAAGTGCATATATTTGTGCCTGTGTATTTTTGTGCATGCGTGTACATCTCTACGAGTGATCCCATTAACTCTGATGATCAAGATATATTATTATTTCTTATCATATTCTCGAACAGCTGTTCGAAAATCACCCAACAGATAGTGAAATAGTTCTACTATGGATTTTTTCAGATTTAATAAAACCTTTTTGCATCCTTAGAAGGTGTATAGAGGTTGGCTTTGGAGACCCCCGCCGACAACACACCGTTGGAACAGACCAAAGAAATCAGATAATTGGGTAGCGCCTTCACTGAATATTACAAGATAGAACGGGTGCAAAAAGCCAAAAAAGGCAGATTTCAGCTGACCACCCACCCTACCTGAAACATCCCAACCTCCCAATGGAAATCAAGACCCGACTGATCATCACGGTCTTTCTGTCTACGCCTGGCCCACCGGTGTCAGACCTGATCACTGACCGAAGCCCAGGAGAGAAAAATCACGATGTGTAAACCGGATGAGAGATTGATCTTGCAGGCGTTGGATCTAGGGCGTGGTAGTAACGCTCACGTCCCATGCCCGTCAAAGAGACGACCCAACAAGCCATCGACTTCCGTCTCCATCTTCCCACGACACCCTGCAGTTTACGCAGCTGAAAAAGAGAGAAAGATAAAAGAATGAAAGAAAAGATCAGTTATGTAAATTATTGAAAACAGATACATTTATCCTGCAGTCGTAAATAATTCTATTTAGTTATATGAATATTTTCTTAATGCTTCGTTGATTAGAGTAGTATAAGATTTTGATGCTTTTTGTTGGTGAAATTTGCGCTTCTGTGTTGTTCAGGTCTGTCGAAGAGAATTTATCATCAAAGCACGTGCACACATACACACACATACATATACACACATGCACATGTACGCACACGTACACACACATACACAAACTATTCTCATAAAGTCTACACATCAGATACTTCGACCATTTGATAATGTATTATTGAATTATACAACCTGTAGAGCCTACATATTTAATCACCATTATAATCATAAGATGGAACAATAAAAAGAGGAGACTCTGTTGAAAACCTGTGACGCCATTTACACAATTTTGATAGCATTTAACCACATTTGTTTCAGTAATAAAACTATTTGTTTCCAATTGATTTTTTAAAAAAAAGAAAATGTGAAGCTGTTGAGAGATTTTTCAAAAAGCTCCCTCTGAAAATTGTCATTGACTAGTTTTCCCGCCCCAAAAGCGTGTATCTATTTGCTTTCCCCATGAGTTATAGGTCATAACTCTACGCTTACAATAGGAGATGTTGGGAAAATGTTTTTGTTTTCTTACGTCATTTTTATTTTATTTTGAGAATTTCTTTTTAAAATAAGAACAAATCTGAAATTTCCACAGTATAATGTTAGATCTATGAGATAATGTTCAATTGATGTGATAAATATTCACTGCTGAATTCAGTGCATTCATACAGAAGCAGATTATGTTACAAAATAAATATTTGGCACGCTTTTTTATCATTATTCTACGGAACTATTGATGAATCTTTTTATATATATGCTGATATTTGTTTGCTAGTAGTTATACAATCGACGCTCTTCGTTTATAATCTGTGAAAATGAGAGGCGATGAGCAATCGAAGTGGCGGCACTCACTTCACAGGCTATTTCACCCTTTGCTGGATGATGGATTTTTGCCTTTCCCAAGGGGATTTATGAGACGTCAACGTGGGTTGTCTGAAATCGATGTTGCTAACCGCTTGGTGATCAGCACCTTCCATCCAAAGAATTCACGCCGATAATTATTAACGCTCAGTCTCGATTGACGCCACATCAAGTTACGAAATTTCATGTAAGCGAGCAAAGATTTCTGAGAAAAATAAAGAAAATCATTCAAATATGTAAGAAAGGTAAATATTTTGACATTTTTGTTGTTTCGTTGTCGAAAATTAGGATGGGAGTTCGTAAAAAATAATGCCGTCTTGCTTTTAAGTGATTAAACAGTCAAGTCAAGGGATTTTAATTACTGCGTAATTAGTGTTCAAACCCATAAATTATAATTACAACCCAAAGAACGATTTGTGAACGTTTTCGGCTTACCAGCAGCCTTGCATGTGCTTGTGTGTGTGGGGGGGGGGGTATGTGCGAAGAGAGGTTCAAGTGTATGTACATGTGTAATGTATAAGCATTCATCATAATTCACACCTATAAAAACACAAGAAAACGTACATAGTTATTTAGTTATATAATCAGTCAAGCTTCCCTTCTACCTCAATATACACATATACATATGCTTGTGCATATACACCGCGTATATACGAGTGCACGATTGGATGTTCAAACATATACATGTATATATGCTTGTAACTTTACACACATGCACATGCACACACATATATATGTATATATATAAATATATATACATTTGTATAAATGTATTTATGTATATATGTGTGTGTGTCTGTGTATGTAAGTGTAAGTTCTCCAGCACCTTCCGTACTATTCTGACAGACCATGGGCCGAATAGTTATAATTCTTCCTCAATTCTTCAATTCATCCAATCTCAACTCAAATGTATTAGGTATGATTGTTAATGGGCCAAATATTATGGTCACAACTTTAACCTTGATGTTTCACAGCCACCTTAGTTCACGTGCGAGATCCTGATATTTTCTCTTTTTTTTTCTGCTTTATTTTATCTTCACCTTGTGGTCTGCTGGCACTGTCATGTTTTCAACCATGCAGACCTCTTTTTCGTCATTCACCAGATCTGTTTTTTAGGGGTTGGGGATGGCTTGAAAGTGGAAGTTGGTATTGATTTTGAAAATATCATTTTATAGAAGAGAACAGAGCTATTTGTACTACTTTTATATAATATGGGTGGGGGAGAGAGTATGTCTTTGTACTCTTATAAGTTGAGGACCACGCATCACAGAGAAAAAACAAAAGCATATTCGAAGAGGAAAAACAAAGGCGTAGCCTTGATTTGCCTACAACATACATATCAGGTCTAATTTAAAAAACAACTCTGTTTGTATGAGGTCGGTGTTCGTGCACATCGAAAAAGGCATTTTTAAAAATCTTTTCACTCTTTTTCCATCAGGGATTTTCTCAAAAAAGAGTTTGATCCATAAAATATATATTCTAAATCAGCATTACCGGGAAATGTTTTTGCTCCATTCATTTCACCCTGCACTCAAGGGGGCATTTTTTTTTATTTCTTCTTCAGTTCTAAATTGCTAGCATCTATTTAAAGATTTATTTTAAAAAAAATCTCAGTAGCTCTAATATCCGAGTGGTTATAGGCACAGAAAATGTTATCAGCGAATAAAGTACAATTTCTTTTTCTTTTGATCTTATGTGTTTACAATCTATAACGCCTTCTCGGAGGTGGAGGGTTCAATTTACCATGTGACTATAATGCTAAATTTGATCCTCGTTTTCTGTCCGTTGTAGGGAAACACGGACGTGAATTTCTTTCTCTCGTTGTTTATTCCTATTTGGCACATGTTTTCAAGTGATCTGACCTCAACCTGACAATAAAAGATGTTTCCTCAGAGCAAAAGCCCTAACCCTACCTTTAACCCAAATCTCAACTCAAACATCAATAAAGCTCGAATTCAATTTAAATCCAATACTCCCCTTAGACGTGCGAAGTTCTAATGCCAAAAGTGAACACTTGAATTCTGGTTTGAGAAAAAATATATTTTTCATGGTTTTAGAAGGCTATCTAAGAGTGAACGAGCGTGGATCTTCCCGAGAGTAAATGCAAGTCGGCCACCCATCAATTGATTTTATGAAATCTTGATAACTTATCATTTACTTTCCTATGGTCTTGGATTCAGAGTTTCATTTTCCCTTGCCACACCATGTACGCAAGCTAGTAGAGAAAATATGTACATCTAAATGCCTATATAACGTATGATATTTGAGGAACACGGAAACCTACCCGTTTCTACGATTGAAGTACGATTGCTTAATCAGTGGAATATAAAAGGCTAAGATGAAAAGGACTCGGAATCTCACTGGAAATCTATCGATACATGGTGATTGAATCTCTGAAAAGAATAAGTACAAATTCATCATACATGTTTTGTAGACAAACTCTGAAGAATTACTCTAAATTATTACACGTAAATTTATTAGATTATCTTAAAGTGATATTTATCATATTTGATTATAAATGTGCTTCGAGTCAAACTAATGAATTTAGGTTGACACTTTTTTTCAATTCAGTAATTTTTTCTATTTGTCCCTTAGAAACACTTTTTTTCTGTGTAGGTTGGCAAGCTTTCGGTTGATGATGATAAGAAACGATCAACCAAAACAGTCAACATAGATTCCTACAGTTGTTAAGTGATTCTGGCGAGCTGTATGTCTGGCACATGTATGTGCCTTGCATCATACAGCTCGCACCAATGGAAGTAAAGGATTGAAATTGTATACTCCTTGTTATGTCTGGAGACATATCTTTTTAATTTTTTTTTTATTACCGAAGATATAATTTATTGGAAGTATATTTACAATGTAAGTTTATGATGAATTGGTCCTTTAATTTGTCTGATATGTTTTTTTTAATTGAACTTTTTAATGATTAAAAAAAAATCATGAGAAAAGTAAATTATTAAATGATCACCATTTTTCCCAATTTCTTAATTGACCATTCTCAAGGCTCAAATATATACCTCTCGAAGGTCTGTTGCATGCTGCCGAAAGAAGTCGGTCCTGTGACGGTTTTTAATGAGTGACTAACCTGACCTATCTTTTACTACTTTTACAGAGAAAAAACTGAGCATTTCAAAGCGGGGGGGGGGGGAGATAGCTGTTGCAATTTATGGCCATGAAGAGGTTATTCTATTCTTTTTTTTTAATTCTTTATTCTTTCAAACTGCGTTTTGCTTTTGTTTTGTTTTCTAAAGTGGATGAATTTAAACTCATTGATAAAACAGTTTTATTTGAACCAGAAGTAAGACAGATTCTATGATGATCCCAGTCAGAGAAATAGAACAAGCATAATGCTACAACTGGTTAATTCCTGTGAAACAGGGTTCTTCAAAGTTTGGGTCCCAGAACATTACTGGGTCGCAAGGTCTTGCTGACTGGGTGGCTGGTCCACAATAAATGGATGGATGAATAGAAAGCAGGTGAGAAAAATATTTGTTACAATGCAATAATTCTGATTTAGAATATGAATATCTAATAATCTTTTTACCATATTTGTTGTCTATAATACATTTGTGAAATTTATTAAATCATAAGCTTGGCATGATTGAAAAACGACAGCAGAATGTTCATTGAGTGAGGGTGTGAAGGAGACGGGTGATCGGTAAGACGATCCGGATGCGTAAAATACGTCTAGTACGTTCCACACATCTATGTCTTTGAAACGAACACGTAGTTGCATTTGAACAAGAGTAAGGGGTGGTCTTTTTTGTAATAAGTTTATGTCCTAACTCTGATATCATCGGTCAGTGGGCTGTGAGGTTATTGCATGAAGTAAAACGGGGTCGCAATTGGAAAAGTTTGGAAACCCCCGCTGTAAGATAATATTTTCACCTTTTCTGCAAATAGATTAGAATCTAATGATTTTATCCAGACTTCAACGAAAAGATCGGATGAAACAAATTAAAGAGGGAAACGAAGAAAAAACTCGATAAAATTAGAACATAAGTGAGGGGGTAGAAACGAGAGGAAATAGAATAGCGAGAGGCTTTGTGCATCCAAGTAATGAGAAGATGGCCAAAACATTGAGACAATTTTGGCAAAGGAGAGAAATATTTCTCAGAAAATGAGAGAAAAAAAAATGAACTCAAAAAACAAATATTGAAGAAAATAAAAAATGGGAAAAGAAATTCTACACTTGAAAAAATCGGAATGAACGAACAAAAAAAATCGAGATATGATTAGTCACCTAATAGAAACTATCACATGACCAACATTTTTTGGCAGCATGCTAAAAAATGGAAAAGGGGGTGATCAATGAATGCTACTTCTATCGCTTTTTGTTGTGCAGTGATTACTAAAAAAAAGTCTGAATTAGAAAAAAAAAAAAATGAGCGTGAATTCCACCGGAGACAAATTAAGGAACCAATTCAGCTTTAACTTACATCGCAAAATCAATACCCTAATAAGGAGGAGAATCAACAATAAATAAAAGGTCTAAAGAGGAGTATATGCTCAAGTTTCAGCCCTTTGGTTCCATTGATGTGGCCTGTATGCGTGATACATACATACATACATACATGCATACATAGCCAGCCAGCCATACCAGCTTAAAAACTGAAAAAAAAAACTGTTAACAGTTTTCGTGTCAGTTTGGGTTGACGGTATCAAAGAAAGTGAAAGACGAAGAAAAACATTGGAAGAAACGAAGGATATACAATACGGTAGCCATAGCAACATAAAGAAAAAAAGGTTCTTCATCTGGAAAAAAAAGTACGTTTGGTGATATGAAAAAACAGTCTCGGTATATTTTTTGTGTTATGTGTATATAATCATACGTGTTTCCAACTGTATGACTTGGGTTTCCTTTTGTTTTTTAGGAGGGCACAAGCCAAAATGCTAGAAATGGTGACAGGAAGATAGTGTTAGGCAATCTTGTAAGTTCAGAGGAGCTGCATCTCCTGACAAATAGCATTGGATTCTCTGGATATAATAAAGGGTCGAGAAGGAAGAAAGGAGAAAGAAGAAGAAGGAAGGACAAGAGAAACTATTTGATGTAATTGTGTAATGTTTATCATTTTCACGCGAGGAAAACTTGATAGGTATTTTAGCGAGGATTGATAGTACATTTGGAGAATTCTCAAATGCTACCTACTTAGGAAATCGAAAAGTCTTATCAGCATATAAAGCAACACATTATACCACAGGTTTGGTTTGTCACTCATAGGTACCGTCATATAAACAACGTCTTCTCACAGCATACCTTGTAAGGGGTGATCAATTAAAAAATTGAGAAAATGGGTGATCAATGAAAAAGTTACTTATGCTGAGCAGTGGTTTCTAGAAAGTCCGAATTTTCAAAATGTTCGCTATTAGACTCAAAAGGGGACCAATTTTGAATAAACATTGAAAATCAAACCCTCAACTAAACACTAAAGATAATCACCAAGAGTAAATCTTTGGATTTCAAATCGTATATCTACATAGCCAGCCAGATAGAATTACTGAATAAAACTGAAGATACCTATATTGACTATTATTATTGATATATTTGTCGACATTATTACAAGATTCAGTTTTCCTTGCACAAAATTGTCGCCCAAGGGTAGGTATATAATGTAGCAGGAACTCAATTTTTATTGATTCTCCATACAAAATATCAGGTCAACAGGCCTTGTATTTTCAGCGGGGTAGGGGTACAAACAAACAATCAAACGGCTCAAATGTTAGTATAGATTAGTCCGAAGTCCGTTGTTCGATACAGGCCTTCATTAAGTAGATGTCTTGACAATGGGATGGGTGATGGATCTTAGCCTGCCACTCTGACTCAGTGGGGGAGAGATGGATACATGCCTTTCCCAAGGGCATTAGTATGAAGTGAACGCACAATGTCTCAGTCAGAGTTTGAATTCGGCTCGCCGTTCCCGTTCTCCGTGCCGTTAACTCACATTTTAAATTTAAAAAAAAAAGACAATGACATTTACATGACGATTGTAGAATATAACTCACCTTCAAAAAACATCATTTTTCATCATCAATAAAACGGTCGACATCGTAAAGAAAAAAAATGAAAAAATAATTTACCCAGCATTCTACAATTCGCCCAAAACGTCAATAATGGATTCTACCTTTGTTTATAGACCGATAATGCAAGGGAAAAAGTTACAAATCAAAGCAATGAAGTAAAAAGCAGGAAGATAGATAAATATTTGCCTTGAAAGAAATGGCAAAAAAATGTCAAAATGAAATCAGGGCTATCTGTCATATTTGCAGATTAAGAATTACGAAAAAAATGAAATAAGTATAAAAAAAGATAACGGAAGAAAACTTGAGTCAACAAAGTCTTCTTTTTTTTGTCGGTGATAAATTATTTGACTGTTATATTGTCAAGACCTCGTCGAGTTCAGATTTTATTTTTTTGGCAAAAGCGAACAATGAACAGAAAAAAAATCCCGTTGTAGATGTTCGGAGTATAATTTTTGTTACAAAATAAATAATATCTTTATAGTCTTCGTATTAGGAATGCTGCCCCCGGGAGTTTTTCAACAGTATATTTACAATGCTAGCACTAAATCTTCGTAATTGACATTAAAAAATGATATTTTTTGTTATACAAAATAATATTTAACTCCTGTAATATTTTATGAATGCGTTCTGATTCACTTGATATTCTGAATCTTTCTCTATCTTCCAAACATTCGTATCTCAATAACATGGGAGAAAACACTCTTTTGAATATTCACATATACAGTCAGCTTCAACAACCAGCAAAGTTCGAAGGGGTCATCTTATTCAGCACTAGTTCGCAAAAACTGTTTAGGAACAGCATCTTTTAATTGGTGTGTTATCCTGTACAATACGAGTTTTGTTCTTGGGTAATGAGTGTTATTTTCTGATTGCTTATATCTATCAAGTATTGAAAATGGCTATTATTCCCTTCAAACTTGGCTTTTGTGACCAGAACAATGATATCCATATGGAATTGTTTTTCTCACTTCGTATGATTAAAAGAGTGCAAATTTGCCCGTATTCCAATTGAAACTATATGTCTTTCAAAAAAGCATAGTCCCAGTCACAGATACAAAGTTTAAAGAAAATAATAGACATTTTCTATACATAGAAAATAACACGTATTACCCAGGGACAAAAAGTTGCATAATGTAATCAAAATCAAACGTATTTTCTTTTTACTTTCAGGAGTCAAAATCAGGGAAGGAGTACTCCTGGGCGGGGGGGGGGGTCAAAATTGAGAGGGAATGTTTACTTCCATTTTATAAAAAAAATAAAGTGGAAATTCTTCCCCCTTTTTAAAATCAAGCCCAACGCCTTTTTTCCATTATTTGTCCAATTTTCGAACATCACAAAAGTCAACTTTTTCTCTACATTTCTCTTCTTTTCCATCACATTACAACTCCATTCTTGACTTTATACATCTCCTTCTTTTACCATTTTCAACATCAGATGCTTTTTTTCTCTACATCAATCCCACTTTTTGGGGGGGGTCCTACTTTTTTTTTTTGCATAACGCCCCTTTTTAATTCCCCCTTCGACCCCTTTCTTGATATTAATCCCTTGTTTATATTTGTCCCCCTTTTTACATTAGTCCAACCCTTCTTCACTTTAGCCCCACTTTTTCTAATAGAGTAAAAAGTAGTATTAAATTGATTTTCCAGCCAAATTAAACACTATCTGATTCTGATTTATCTATATTTCCATTCCTTTATTATTCTTTATTTCAACTATTTACACCATCCATTAAGGTTGGTATAAAGTCTGGCGAATGAAACATAAGAAAAAAAAATTCATTCTGTTCTTTATCTGATAAAGACAAAAAAATTTCCATGTGATTCTTTATAATATTCGTCTCTTGGAGCTGAGTTGAATTTATTTGATTCCTTTTTTTTCCTTTAATCTTTTGTCAATTCAAGTAGTAAATGCTACAACTCAAATGTAAGTGAACAATACCGGATCACACATCACTTTCTCGTTCATGATGTTATCTAACTTCAGTCCAAGTTGCACGGTGGAATCGACTCAGTTATTACCCCGTAACGACAGAAACAACAATAACAACAACAACAATCCTCTCGAAATTAGGGAGACAAACTCTGCTATGTTTGTCTGCCACGCCACGTTAAACCAAACCAATATATAAAGCAATTACTCACCGTGACTTGAAATCACAACCTAGTGATCGGCAGGCGGCTTTATTGTCGACTGAGCTGAACTGACAAGTCTCACATATGCACGAAAGTTTGTTATCAATACGCAAGTATTTATTTCATTCTAACAAAGATCCATATATATATATATATATATATATATATATATGATTCAATCTATTTCGCTTGGCTCGATGTATTACTATTAGATTCAATCAAACTGTCCAGAGAAACACTGGTGACGGTGGTAACGATGATGACAGTTTTGTTTTCGAAAGATCTCAATTTCTTGGGACGATATCAAGTCCAAACATTTTTGCTATGCATAAATTTATCCTTCCTTCTTGAGAGAAATATGAAACATGACGTTGATATGTTTTGTTTTTTTTTTTGTTTTTTTGTCGGTTTTTTTTTTGGGGGGGGGGGTAGCATATGTAACTTGTACTATGTAACTAGCTGAAATCCACCCTATAGGACGGTTTCTAGCTAGTATCCATGTGTATATTGAAAGACAGGCGAGATTCCAGTCTAATATTATGGTTAAATTGTAGAAAGAACCCTCCCCTAAAACTTTTTAAAAAATGTTCTCAATTTTTCTAATATTAAAACATTCCCGTGGTTCATTGAGTATGCAAGCCAAATTTGTACCAAATTTTGTCTCAGTGTTCACGACACAGTGACAAACAGAGCCAGTTGTTTTATACACCGAAAGAAAGAAATGAATTTGGTGGTGAATTTGGTAGGTTCTCTGGTAAAGGGAAGTGTTATGTTACAACCAAGGTAATGGAGATGAAAATAGAATAAGCTGAAACTTTACATGCCTTCGAGTTACACTGCTCTTTTTCTTCCCGAATTTCAGTTATATAGGGACAATAAAATCATCTCATTTCATTTTTTTCTTAGACATCTCTTTTGTCTGTTTTTTCATAATTTCATTTCATTTCCAATTCCAATTGCTGGACATGTTCAGGTTAGAATCGAAATCTAAACCTTATGTTGTACAATTCAACTAACCGAACCACGGCGCCATAATGTGTTACTTAGGCAGCTTTTTAGAATAGGATATCTCATCCAAGTTTATATTTT